>VWPW01000182.1:3929-45960 GCA_013389825.1 Crypturellus undulatus
CCCGAGCACGGGCACCCGCCGGGGCCGCCCGGCGCGCTGCGCCGCGACCGCCAGGCCTTCTCCATGTACGAGCCCGGCTCGGCGCTCAAGCCCTTCGGGCAGCCCGTGGAGGAGCTGGTGACGCGGCTGCAGCCCTTCGTGCCCAGCGTGAGTGTCCCCGGGGAGGCCGGGTGCCCCCCTCGGTGGCGGACGGGGGTGATGGGGACCCCCAGGGCCAGCGTCGCCCTTAATGTCCCGTGTGTCACCAGGAGGCGGAGGACGAGGCTCTGTACCCTGTGCACATCCCGGCCAGCGTGTACCGGGTAAGGGGACAGCTCTGTCGGGGATGATGCTCCATGTGGTGCCAGGGCTCCGGGGCCCTCCCTGTGGCATCAGGGTGGCTCTAGGGCACTTGGAGCCCTTCTTGCCCCCCTCCCAGCACTGTCTCCCCACTCTCTTCCCCCTGCAGATCCGGAAAGGGGTGTCCGCCTCCTCCGTGCCCTTTCCCCCGTCCTCCCCGCTGCTCTCCTGCCCGCCCGACGGTGCCCGGCACATGGTGACGTACTGGGGGGGTAGGGGGACCCCCAGGTCCCTGCGTGGGGCCGAGCAGGGTTTGACGCTGCCTCTTCTCCCTATCGCAGAGCAAGCTGGACCGTCATGGCAGCGGCACCGACAGCGACTACGACAACACGCAGGCGGGTGAGATCCTGCTCAGGTGAGCGCGCGCTCGCGCCGGGGCCGCGCCGGGCACCGGGATGCGGGGCCGCTCCTCACCCTCGCCCCGGCCCCACAGCATGGAGGGGAAGCGCTTCGTGGAGCTGAGCAAGGAGGAGGATTTCCCCCACGAGCTGGACCCGCTGGACGGGGAGCTGGACCCCGGGCTGCCCAGCACCGAGGACGTCATCCTCAAGACGGAGCAGGTCACCAAGAACATCCAGGAGCTGCTGCGGGCGGCGCAGGAGTCCAAGCACGACAGGTAGGGCCGGAGCACAGATCCTGGCCCGTGCAGCACCCCATTCCCCATGGATCGGGATCACAGGCTCCTCATCCCTGGCGCTCACCCCTCTCCTTGCCCCCAGCTTCGTGCCCTGCTCGGAGAAGATCCACTCGGCCGTGACAGAGATGGCCTCGCTCTTCCCCAAGGTCAGCGCCGTCCCCGTCCCCGCGCGCCCCATGCATGGAGCTGTCCCCGTGCCCACGCGCATCCCCTCCTCTCCCCGCCGCAGAAGCCGGTGCTGGAGACGGTGCGGAGCTCCCTGCGGCTGCTCAACGCCAGCGCCTACCGGCTGCAGAGCGAGTGCCGCAAGACGGTGCCGCCGGAGCCGGGCGCCGCCGTCGACTACCAGCTGCTGACGCAGCAGGTCATCCAGTGCGCCTACGACATCGCCAAGGCCGCCAAGCAGCTCGTCACCATCACCACGCGCGAGAAGAAGCAGTGAGCGCCGGCCCCGCGCCCGCTCCGCCTCTCCTTCCCCTTCCCTGCGGGCCGGGAGCGCCCCCGCGGCGCCCACCCGGCCCCGTGCCCGCTCCCTCCCGGCTGGTGTCCGGGTGTGCGGGAGCCGGGGCCGAGCGCGCGCTGGCGTCCCCAGCCCCTCGTGTGTATATATCTACTCGCCCGTGTCCCCCGTCCTGTCCCCAGCGCCCCGCACGCCTAACTTATCCTGTACGTAGGCGCGTGGCCGCGCGCGCCGCAGGGCTGCGTCCCCTGTCCCCGGGGCCGCCCGCACCATGACACTGGATTGGGGGGCGGGTGGCAGCGGCGGGGCTGCCCGGGAGCCCCCGCGCCCGCTGCGCCCAGCCCCCTTGTACATTTGTATCAATAAAGATGTGAGCGTCGCACGGGCTCCCTGCGCCGGTGCTGTGCCCCCGGCCCCGGCATCGCTGCATGTGCAAGGGGCAGAGCCCGCGCACGGAGGCAGCGGCTGTTTTGGGGGAGAAGTGGCTGTTTTGGGGGTCCCGAGCTGCTGGGGGAGGTGTGGGGTGCTGTCCAAATGGGGCTGTGCAGGACCCTGGCACCAAGACCTGTCCCTGGGCTGGAGGAGGCCTTGCAGGAGGGCTGAAAAACAACGAAAAGGTGGGAAGAGAGGAACATGGAGGGTTTCTGGGGCTAAACCTGGTGATTTTGGGGCTGCCTTATGGGGGATGGGGAGAGGGCCCTGGGCAGCTGCTGTCCCATGGTCCCCCCACCCTGTGGTCCTCAGCAGCGGTTGCCATGGCAGCGGGCGCTGCCGCATCCCGTTGCCCGGCAACCCCCAGGGGTGACCCGGCGCGATGCCCCAGTGCAGGACACGAGTGCGCCAGGCCTCAGCCAGCGCCCCCCGACCCCCTGCTCCCTGGGAACCCATGCAGACACTCCACGTACTAAAATTACTTTATTACAGTTGATTTTTGCTTTTTTTTTTTTTTAACATTTCCTTTGCTATGATACAAAGGATACTTACAAACAAAATATTACATAGGACCTTATGTTTTTTTTTTTTTTCCTCTTATTTTTTTTTTTTTTCTGACAACTTGGTAACAGCTTTAAATGCACAATCTATACAATTAATACAGGTTATATATGAGCTATAATGTATGCTGAACCAGAAGAATACCAGAATACTGACAATATACTGTACATTAAGCCTTACCAGTTAGTGCGTGCGGCGTTCCCTAGGCGCAGGAGAACGCCCACGGGCAGCGGGTCTCCTACAGCGGGTGCTCCAGCTCGGTCCTGCGCGTCCCGGCGCAGCGAAACGGCCCCTACGGGGGTTTGGTGTTGCTCAAACGGCTGCGCTGCAGCGCCCGGGGCCTGGGCTGCCTTGCGGAGAGGGAGGAGGAGGAGGAGGAAGAGCAGGAGAGACCGCGGGCAGCGCTCGCGCCACGGGCACGCGCGGCGGGTAGGAGCAAACCCAAGGCACGGCCCTGCCCACCATGGCCAATGTGTCCCTGTGTAGCCACCCGACACGGTTATTTTTTTTTCATTTGTGTGTTTTATTTTATTTATTTTAAGCAACCAGGCGATGCTCTTGCGTGGCCTGGCCAAAGCCCTGGCGTTTGCCCAGAAGCTGCAAACGGGACCAGCCCTCCCTCCTGCCACCCGTCGCATCCCATCCCGGAAAACCCCAAACTGTTGGAGGAGGAATCAAAAAAACAAAACCAAAAAAGGGGGCAGAAGAGAGGGAAGGAGGGGGAACCAGGTTGAAAATAATAATAAAAACAAAACCCAGCTTTGCATAACGTTTTTTTTTGACCTCACACAACGCGTGTGCAAAAAAAAAAAAAAACCCAAAATCCCCAAACAAAAACCAAATCCAGAAACATGCTGGAAGTACTGAGACCAAATGGAAAGCAAGAGGTAAAATTGCAGATATTAAATAGGCTGCCTGGCTGTCTGGTAGAAGACTAGGTCGTTTCGGTTACAAAAAGGACTATACATTCAAGAGGCTCCAAACTGTGGGGCGACTGATGTTAAACTCGTGTTAATTCATAGTTAGGCTGGACTTCTCAAGTCCATCTTTAGAACTCTTCACAATACAAGCAAGCTAATTTGTAGAAAATATACACTATAGACACACACCTCCTCCCCATCCTGCATGCCCCGGAGCGAGGTCCCCGCGCGCGCGGGCCGGGATGCTCCTGGCACAACCTAAGGGTGAACATGGGCGTCCCGCGCGGGTACCCGTCACCAGAGCCCCCTTCGCTTTGCAAGGGGAGACGTATTTACAGCGGGCCTGGCCCCATTGTGTCCTGTACAAGTGTCCCCGCTCCACTGAGCTGGGGGAGAGCCGAGAGGGGCTGGGAGAGGAGGAAAGACGGAGGAAGGAAGCGGGCGCTTTGCTCGCCCAAGCCCTGTGCACCCGATGATGCTCCTCGCTGATGCCACTGGACTCCTATGTCCCCCCAGTCCTACCAGGGATCCTGTCAAGCAAACACAAGCCCGGCCTGGAGCATCTTAGGCTCGGCCTAACCTCTGCATTGCCATAGAAATGCGTGATCCCGGCGCTGGGATCCCAGTCCTTCCGGGAAACACACCTCCTCCTCCGGGAGCTTGAGCTTAGCTCGGGTTTGAGAGCAGAGCGTTCGGAAGGGGGAACCGCCTCGTTCCCACGGAGCTTTAGGAGAAACACAGCAGTAAGACGCTCCGAAGCGGCTCGCGGGGCCGGAGCGGGACCCCTCGGTGCAACACGGGCACCCCGCGCGCCCGGCCGCTACAGTAGCTTTTTGCGAGCTGGCACGTACTGTCTCTAGAAATTTTAGTACAAAAAAGAAAAAAAAAAAAAAAAACAACTTAAAAAATACAGAAACTAGGTCAATTTGTTAAACTACATATTTACAGGTAATTACAGTGTTTTTACTCACAACAACTAAGCGAATTGTTCCGGAGAAGGGCAGAGCGTGCATGTTCGGGGCACCCGTATGCAGGGGAGCGGAGACGCCCGGGCTCGGGGCGCAGCCAGGGTGGCAGCTCCTGCCCTCCGGAGGGAGCGAGCGGAGAGGGAAGGATCTCCCCTTTTCCCGGTGTCTAGAGCATGGCTTTAGGACGCTTTGGGGGCGTAAAGCAAAGGGTCGTGCGCCAAGCTGCCTTCCTCCCTGCTCCGAGGAGTGTTTGGGTGAAGTGCGCATATTCGGAGAGCTGCAGGGGCTGCTCGAGGCGCTGGTTTGTCCCCATCTACTGAGTCTCTGTCCTTGCGATCCCTACAGACCATCTCACACGTGTCTCTCAACAGACTCCGTCTCAAGCGGCTCGCAGCGAGCACCGGCGGAGAGGAAGGCAGTAGAGGGGTTGACCAGACCGGGCTCTGCGCTCTGCTCCGCGCGCTCTGCTCGCTCCGCGGTGCTCCTGGACAGGAGCACGGGAACGGCGGGGGCGACGCTGCCGGTGAAAGGACAGGGATGTCCCAAGCAGACCCAAGTGCCTCCTAAAACACTTAAAAAGGGAGAGGGAAAAGTGCCTCCGTTTTCCCGGCAGCACAAGGAGCGCCGGTGCCTGGCACGCTGCTACCCGGGCTGCAGGACTGGCCTTCCCCTCGGGACAGAAATCCCAGCTGGATGCTCCGCTCCGACCTGACTCCCCCAAAACCCATTTCTCCCCATCCTGCCTGAGGTCTCGCTAAGACATCGGGGTCTTTAGTGGGCAAAGAGAAGGGAGGAAAGGGGCTGCGGGGCTCGCGGTGCACAGCTTTGACCCTTTCGCTAAGAGAAAGCCCATGGCACGACCCACTAAACCGGGACAGAAGCATCAAGCAGGTGCCCTGGGAAACACCAAGGTGTCCCTAGCACTTCCCTGCCTCATTCCTGGCTTTGCTGCTTCTTTCTGCTCCCCGGTGTGAGCTCTCCTACCCGCCCGCTCCCCTACAAGTGCCAGGATTCAGGCAGGGGCTGGGTGTTCAGGAGCGGAGCGAGGGCTCGAGAGCAGCGCTGAAGCGCCCCGAGCGCAATGCGGAGAGCATAGAAATATATACAAATGAGATATTATATATATATATATATATATATGCAGAGAGATGTGCGTATTCAACAGAGTAATGGTAGACGGTGGCACAATACAATTTATTGCCTCCCAAGAAATGGCACGTAAGCAGGGCCAGGGAAGGGCCGCGCGGCGCCGAGCCGGCCCTTCTCCCCGCGGGGGAATAAACAGCATCATCCCAGGATCTACCACGGCGCCTGCGGCACAGGCCCCAGCGAATGTGCAAGGCACATTCTTCCAAAGAGGAGGGATGAGCGGGATGCGGGATGGGCCCAAGGCAGGCAGGAATGTGCTGTGGAGGGCTCGGTATCACGGAGCACCTGGAACCCCTTGAAGCTCCTGGGCTTGGGGCAAATGCGGGTGAAAGAGTCGGGCTCCCCTTCAGGGCTGCACGCGAGGGGCAAAGCAGGGCCCGGAGAGGCGGCTGCTGCTCCCAGGACCACGGGGAACAAGGAAAACGCGGTCCCGGTCACAGGTTTTAATTAAGTAAAAACCAAAAGAACTTCCAACGAGATGAAGAGGTGAAAGCACTGGCTCCTCTGGGCTTATAGCTTTGGGCTAAACTTCATCAGAACTTCAGGTGTTTGCAAAGGGGAAAGAAAAAATACTCGCAGATTAACAGATTTTAGGTGTGATTTGGAAATACTGCAGCAAAATTTGCATGGTAGAGCCTACAGAAGAACTTCCCCAGTGTTACGAATTAACACAGATGTTTTTAAAAGCATCCTTGCTGAGGNTTACAGAAGAACTTCCCCAGTGCTACGAATTAACACAGATGATGTTTTTAAAAGCATCCTTGCTGAGGTACTGGAGCAGCTTCCACAATTTATGGATTGCAATATTTTAAAACCAAGTTTAGGGCATGACTGTGACAAGTACAACAGGGAGTAATTTGCCTTAGTTTTAAAAATAGAGTTTGCAAACTGATTCAGAAAGTGTTTGCTCCTCTCTAGCTCCTATATCTCACAAATCACAGATATATTAAAACTCGACACCAAAGACCTCCTCCTATAGCTCCTATGTACGACCTGATCTCGAGGCTCTGGCTACAGCTGCTTTCTCTTGAGATCAGGCTTATTTAGGCCAGCTTTCCTTCCCACGGGCACACACAGGGACACACACATTTAGACCAGTTGATCTGAATCAGTTTTTGCAAACTATTTTAATTAAAATATTAACTTGTTGGAATAGTCCAGGTCTGCACATGATATACATGTAAAAATGGTTACTACACAATTCTTTTTGAATACAAAAAAGCCAATATGGGATAGCCATCATTTGGATTCAGCATTCAGTCATGCTTGACATTACACAAGGAGATGGGTTGAGAGAATTCTGTTGAAGTAGCTCAGTTTAAGCCAGAGACTTTGACCAAATTTAAACCATAACAGAAGCAAAAGAATGAACCCACTGCACTTGCAGGTACAGCTCGTCCCTGCTGCCGCTGCTGCTGCTTGCGATTGAGGAGCTGAACTGCAAAACATTGTGTTAGCACCACGCTCTGGGCACACCCTCCGCACTCGCATTGCAACTCCCGATACAATTTGGGCTTTGGGGATTTTAATTTAATTTAATTTCATTTCATTTCATTTCACTTTGTTTCATTTCATTTCATTTCATTTTTTTTCCTTTCCTTCTTAACGCAGGAAAATATAGGTACCTTTCCTACCTCAGTTTTGCTGCATTTTGACAACATTGCAATGTAAAAGAATGACCCTCCCCACCCCTCAAATTCAATTCCACATTAAAAAACACAGTTGAAGAAGGAATAGGACAATCCATGGTCAGCACCTGCCGCAGGGGGCAAGCAAACCAGCCCCCTCCTCGAGACCACTGCCTCATCCCAAGCTTCCACAAACTGTTAATACTACTAAGCTCCTTACCAAGGGGCTGCTCTCACAGATTTTGGTACTGTTTCCATCTTTGATTAGAGTGATATGCTGTGCCGAAGCGCTGGAAATCCCACTTGGATTCACCAGACATTGGCAGAGAGTTAAGGATTGGGAATGGATGTTAATTTAGCTAATGAAAGAATGTCGCCGTGTTGAGAGTACTGAACAGCAGCGAGACTAGAGTATTTACTATATAAATATGTCACATGGACAAACACATTCGGAAAACCTTGCTTTTGAGCCCTATAAACATATTAAAGGCAAATCCTAGAGTTAGCAGCTAGTGTTTTCTTCAAGATGATTAGTGTGCAAGGAAAAACATTTACAAAGAACCCTGGCTGGTCAGTCCCCAAGACAGAAATCTTCGCCTCAAGCCAAACTTCATCAACCTGCTCTTCTCCTAACCCCACGGTGCGGGCACCGCCACGAGAGCCCGGGGGCATCTCCAATGGCCAGCACTAAGGGATGACACTGCCACAAAGTCATTAGACTCCCCGACCCTTTCTGGCTGGATTGATTTCACAACCACCTTTGCTTCCTTTCAGTAGTACAGCAGCTCCAAGGAGCCTCTGGAAGTAGTGCCTTCTCGCATGGTGTGACAGGCTGCCAAACAATCACAGCATTTCTAGGGACTGTAGAAGTTGTAAAATATTGCAGCAACCAAAATAATAAAAAGGAGCCTCACATGCAGCAAGATCTACAGTGGTGATGTGGGTTAGTCATCAGCTGGGAAAGAGTCATTGGCTCAGCTCCTCCTGGTACACTGTGGCAACTAAACATTTAAACAGTTGGCTACACTCTACATGTAAACAGGAAATTGCAACAAGCCAAAAAGGTAATAAATTGGTGGATGTAGTGTAATAATGAAAAATCCGATCAATGGCATTTTGTGACTATGGCATTCTTCAAAATACCTCTGGCATTTGAGATTTGATTGGCTGAAAATCTTAACATTTCTGAATGGAGCAAAAAGGACTATGCTGGGCTCCAAGGATTATTCTGATGCTTAGCTAAAATGAGATGTCACAGTATTAGCTGTACAAGTGCATTACTCAAGCTCCTCTGCCCAACCTCACCTGAGCTAACAGCAGCACAGTCAGGGAGTGCCAAAGCAGGAGTAAAACTGAACATTTCTAGCCTGTTCCCTCCAGACAGGTTCACCCGTGCCGTTCTCAGGAAGCTGACCAGTGCCTTCTGAGAGAACAACTCTTCTTAACCACCACGGACGGGCACTTGGGTCCAAGGGCCCTGCCGAGCCCCAGTGTCTCTTGGCCTCTCTTCTCACCCTTCTTCCTCACCTACAAGTCTCTGAAAAAGCCTCCTGGCAGAGGCAATACCCTAGAAATGTATCCAACTTTATGACAAATAAAAACGGAACAGAAGATCCAGCTGTTCCTCCCTTGGGTGTTGGTTTAAAGGCAGCTCACCTGGGTTTTGCAGGGTGGCAGTTAGAAATTTATGGACATGGGAGGAGGTCTCCGTTCTCCCTCAGACTTCCTATGGATGGCATGCTAGTGGCAGTCTGAGGCCCTGCTGTCATGTCAGTGTGACAACCACCAGCCAACTCTTCTGACTAATTGCATATATTTCTCAGATGCCCTCCCAAGTCCCCTCCAAAAAGTAAAAACAAACAGACAAACAAACGAAAACCAACCCTCCCAACCCTGCAGCCAAATACTATGACATCCCAGTTAGTAAACACAAAACATAATGCTTTACAAAATGAATACAATATTCCATGTGCACCCAGCTTCCACACGTCAGCACCGCACTGAGGAGGCTGCTGGGCTGGTGTCTGTAGGCAGTTTCTGTTGGCAGACAGCTCCAGTGGAATTGCCACCCTCAGTTATTGTTTAAGTTATGTATAAGACATGTGTGAACCATTGGATATTTGTGAAGTAACACTTGTGCTCCTGCTCATGCCCTGTTCCGTCCGTCCCCCAGAAGCCGTCCGCCTCAGAGCCTGGGGGCTGTTGCGGACCCCTATAGCACTACCTCGAGGTACCCCCTGCATGGGCCCCGAGGGGTGACCCCATGGCTGAGGTCCACCTTGCATTGGATGGCCCCAAGCTTGCGGTGGGCCACCCATGGGATGACCCCAGTGAGGTCCTGCGCCCCCAGTAGGATTATGGGACCAGCCAGAAGCTCCCGGGTAGCTGTGGCTGAACGCCTCGGGGGAGAGATTAGAAAGAACCATGTTACTAAAACCTAGCCTCATGCTTTCTGAGTCAAAGGCTTCGATCTCGCGAGCCTGGCGCTCCAGCAGGCTTCGTATCCGTTCGGTGCGCTCGTTCTGCAACGCCAGCATCTCCTCCTCGATCTGGGAAAGGAAAAAGAGAGGACAGTCTGTAGCAGAGGACTCCCGTGCAGGTGCGGCCTCACGCCTCTGAAGGACTTGTATGAGCAAGCGAATAGGGAACCTTCTCCCCAGGTTTCTCCAAAAGACTGGATTGCAATCAGGCGTCCCTCAAAACACAACCGAGCAGAAGGATAAGAAGCAGTGGCCAAGACAAATTTGGTTCATTAGCATCTCCCCTGCTGTCAGCAACCTCACGGCCAGGCTTTCCCTGTACCCAGGGCACTGCAGAGAGCCCTCATTCTGTTGCCTTAGTCAGGGAATATGCAAAGTGACTTCATCTGGAATTTAGGAAACAATCTGCTCCAGGGTGAGTCATCTCCTGGGCCATTTGGGGCTTGCAGAAACTGCCTTATTCACCTCCTCAGTGCTGGGAGAGCAGCTCTCTGCACAGAGCAGTCCTGCTTGCACTTGCTGAAAGCTGCACAGTGGTCAACTGGCTTGGAAGTGGCAGAGCACGAGGAAGGAGCTTTCTCTGACTTTAGCTCTTTAAAATTCTGCACTTGTTTCTTCCAGTGCTACCAGCTAAGAGGAATCTCTCCTCTCCTTTCAAACTAATGTCTTCAGCACGTGAAGCAACACACAATTTTCAGTCTTTGTGACAACAAAAAAACAGGACTTAAGTGTGTCTGAACTTCACAGAAAAATATGGTTAATGCACCCATTAAAACATCAGCACCTCGGAATGACCTCAGGATGCAGGACTCTGAAGATGGAGTGTCAGAAGCGAATGGGAAAGACATGAGTAAATGTGAAGTCTTTTTAAAGGGGGGACATGTTCACTACTTTTGCAATATGAGCAGCCTAGCATCAGGGTATAATGTGCAAGCACCTCAGTGAAACTTAAAGACTGCCCATGGATTGAGCTGGCTGCTCCCTACTTAGCCTGAAGTCACAGATACGTGCACTCTGCTGAGCTCCTAGTGAAGGGCACCATCAAAAATAAAAAGCACTATGCTGAAAAAGCAGCACAGTCCTAGGTACCCACTGACATCTGGAATCTAGCTTATTGTTGACTATCAGAGACTGACCTTGCTATAGGCTACATATATGCATATACACACACAAATATATATGTTTGTGCATATAAATTCAGAGATTCATCCTGTGCACACACCTGCCTTTCCTCATGCTGCATATGTATGCAAATACTGGGTGACATCGCTGAGCCACCCAGCCCACAAAACCTGCAACCCTTAACTCTTCCAAAACCAAAATCAAAAAAACCCAGGTCCTGGCAATCAGGAAGAACATCTGCCTGTGCAGGAGGGTGGTGCATTTTTTACCCTTTAGCAGCCACTAAGTAACTGTAATCCCAGTAGAAAAAACAATGGCTCACGATTTGAAAGCTGCAATGCAGGAGTACTAGATATAGATAGATGTTGAAGAACCTTTTTTTTTTTTTTTTTTTTCTGTTTTAAGGCATTAATAACATTAAAACCTGCAATGGGCTAAACCTGTTATTAATGGCCAGGGACCCTTAGTCTGAAAAAAAAAAAAAAAAAAAAAAAAAAATAAAAAAAAAAAAAAAAAAAAAGCGCTCCACAAAAAAGCAGACCAAGTTACTTCNTTTAAGGCAGTAATAACATTAAAACCTGCAATGGGCTAAATCTGTTATTAATGGCCAGGGACCTTCAGTCTAAAAAAAATAAAAAAAATTAAATAGCAACAAAACAAAAAACGCTGCTGCAAAAAGATGTCAGAAGTTGATTTGTAGGGGCCTCCTATACCCTAAGATTTTGCTCCCCGTTCACACAGATTTATACACCGTTATTACTGGCTCATTGCCTCAAGTCCCTGGCCTCACTGCAGCTTCCAGCACAGGGTTATTCCCACTGTAACCTGGGTCCATCCCGGGCGGAGCAGTGCCCAGCTCCGATGCGCACAGAGCTCCGGCTGGCAGTAGAGGGCAATGCAGACCTGGCGCAAATAAACACACCCGAACACGGGGCTGTGATGGGAGCAAAACAAGAGGATCGGGCTGAGCTGGAGATGGGGGTTAAATACAGGTGTGACACCCATGGGTGCCACATCTTGTTTTCACGCATTAAATGGCTTCCAGAGATTCAACTTGCTGTTAGAGACCTCAGTGCAATAGGACTGTGCTGCTTTCTCCAAGGTCCTTTCTCTGCTGACCGGGAGGTGGAGCAGTTTTACTCGGATGAGGTCTCTCTAGCAGCTGAGCATCCATCTGTTGGCCTCCGGGGAAGCGAGGGTGAAGAATCTGGAGGCCACCGAGTAATCGCCACAATTTAATGATCACTGATCAGCAGAGTTTGGAGCTGCTGCGTCAATAGTGATGACTGGCACCCACAGGGCAAATCGAGAGGGGAAAAACTCCCAGAACAAAAGCTGGCTGGACCTTTTGTTTGCAGACAAGGGCATTTCCCCTTCCCCCGTGTAGGCCACTCGCACACATTTCTACACACAGCACGTCTCTGGCACTGGATAGAAGAGCATGGCCCAACAGGAAAGCCCTTGAATACAGGTAGTCAATCCAAGCCAAAATCTAGGGAGCAGCAGGTCCTGTGCTTGCATGTCCAGCTACTTCAGTTTGCTTAAAACAGTAGCACAGATATAAATGTTTCCACAACTTCAATGTCACTTCACTGAGAAACTGCAGCTCAGTGTCCACAGACTGACAAATGGAACAGAGCTGCAGTAAAATAATTGTATCTTGCCACAAAACATAGGGGCTCAAATTACAAGTTAACCCTAATGATTTTTACCTTTTTCATCTCAAGCTACCTACTGCCAATGTCACAGGGAAGAAATATCTTAGCTTTGGATCGTTGTCTGCCCTCTAACAAACTGGGGAAGTTGATTTGCAGCTGAGGGACTGAAGGAACAGTTCACCTTCCCTTCTGCCCAGAGAGGCAGACATCCTCCAGCAAGCTTCAAAAATGACCAGAAGCAGCTCACAAAGCCTGAACTTTTTGCCAGCTCAACCATCCTGTGTGTCACTAAGCCATCATCCTGGAAAGGCCAATATCAAAATTATCTACATTGTTACACACTGCAAGGTAAGAGCAATTCCTCTCTTCACTGAAAAGGTTGGTGCAATTTAAGATCTGAAATAATGGTGCTCTCCTGCCCGTTTTACCTTCTGCTCAAGGAGGGCCCGGCGGAGGGACACCCTCTGCTCAAGGTCACGCAGCTCCCGATCATGCTGGGCTTCTGCCTGCATCTTGATTTTACTCTGATATGCATTCAGCAGCTCCAATTCCTGCTGCAGCTGCATCTTCAAAACCTGGCACTCTGCTTCCTGTGCTTCATCCAAACGCAGCTGGGAAAGGCAGACAATAGAGACATTTCACTATGGGGCAGCCACTCATGACACCCTGGGGGAGGACTGCGGGGAGGGGAAGAGAATGGGATGGGACTTTGTTTTCTTAGCCATACAGTTGGCCTCTATTGTACTTAGTTTCACTGAACAGAGAACCTACAGTGACCAAGACTGGTGACAGTGAGGCCACAGCGCTGAGGCGAGTGATGCTGCTGCGCGGTGGTGCCTGAGGGACCACGGTCCATACCATGAAGAGCAGATTGCTGCAGGTGGTGGCATCCACAGCTCTCCTTTTCATTAGAGGCACAGCTTAAAGAAAGAAAAGCTCTCCTGTTCAACTGGATTAACCCATTTCCTGTACGTGGGAGACTTAAGTCCACATCCCTGCCAAGGCAGGACTTAGGACTAAAGCATAAAATGACAAGCTTAGAAACCTGTAAGCAACATGATACTGAACTTTTAACCTTCCCATAGAGAAATTAAGACA
This sequence comes from Crypturellus undulatus, assembly GCA_013389825.1. Lineage (NCBI taxonomy): Eukaryota > Metazoa > Chordata > Aves > Tinamiformes > Tinamidae > Crypturellus > Crypturellus undulatus. The sequence goes on from VWPW01000182.1 coordinate 17,382, forward strand.
GATACCCTGTCTCACACTGTCATATTTGTGTAAACTGATGTGTACAGATGCAGTATGCAAGAAGTGCAAAGAAAATTTTACATTCAGGTGTAGCACAGACTCAAAGCATTGCTCACATGGTCATTCCTTAAAAGAAGAGTCTACAGAATTTTCATATCACTTTTTGTGTTATTTCAAAAAGTCTGAACTCCTCCATGACTCACAGAGCACCTTCCACCAGTGGGACATGCTTTGGTTGCTGTCGTTGAAAACTCAAAATCTCCATGACTTAGACAGCAGGCTGCACGTCATTTAATGAAGCTCTATCAAGAGCTTTCACACTGCCAGATTTCATGCAAAAGCAATCGTTTGGCCACACAGATGCATCACTTTGCATCTCTGCAACAGCAGCTTCAACCTGCCTGAAGTGGGTGATTCCTTTTTCCTACATGAATGCTGATTTTAAACACAGAGGACTCAGCTGCCTATGGCGTATGCAGCACGGAAGCAGAAACCCTGGTGCTATCAAGATACAGCCTGGGTAAAATGGAAACGTCCCCAATTTGGCTGAGGAACCCTGGATCCCTGCAAGGCGACTCACAGCTTGTGTAGAGAGCATTTCATTAATGCTGTGATCATACTGCTCAGCCAGGATAGCCAGCTTCCGGGTCTGCTCCTCCTTGAGCCGTTTGAGGACAGCTTTATGTTCACTCTTTGGCGTGGTCTCCAGCAGATGGTTTCTCAGTGCTTTGTACTGTCTGGTTTGGATCTTGCATGTATCCTGAAACTGCTTCTTTATCTGTAGTTCTTTTGACTGGAAAGATGGAAGGGGGGACACAAACAAAAAAAAGAAAAAGAAAAAAAAAGCACATTTGAAACGGGAGAAATATCCATTCAAATGGATATTTAGGATTACATTAAGAATATGAGTTCAAGAATCCACAAAAATCCACATATATTAACATCTACAGTGCAAGGAGGGAAGCAAAATGCACAAGAGGCAACGACTACTGCTGCAGCTGCTTTGACACTGCTACTGTGCAAAACAATTACAATGCAGACACTTTTGTAACAAAGCTCCAGCCTAAATACAGCTGTCTCTACACAAAGAGCCTCACATTTGTCACTGGACTGGATCCAATCCTGGGTGCTGCTTTTCAAGGAGACTTCTTGAGGGATAGGACTAATATTTATTAGCACTGAAAGCCATACTCACACATGGTTGTGCTTGTATGGCATATACACATGAAGAGCACTTAATGTTATGAAAAGCAGCAGATCTGGTGCATGGAAAGGACAAGGAAAAAGGGCAGCACTTTTTCCACTACGCTTTTCGTGACTGAAGGATGTATGCTAGCCCTTGGTTCCTAAGAATTTGATATTCATAAGGATACTCAAAAATGGCTTGGAAAGATTAAACAGCTGAAGAGGTGCAGCACAAGCAACACGAGCAGCGAGCTAGCCCAGCACACAGAGCAATGCCCCAGTCCCATCGGCGGGGAACTGCAGATGGGTTTTCCCTTTGCACTTGCCAGCATCTCTGTATTGTTTAGGTTTTGTGACTGTGCACAGGACTGCGACATCAGTTCTGGAAAAGGTCTTGGACTTTGCTGTATGACCTTGGAGAAATTGGTTCTTTTTTTCACTTATCTTACCTGTCCTGAGATCATCTTTGTAAGGGTTAAGATCTGGAAAGTGTTTTAAGATCCTGAAAAGGAAACTTCTCTAGAGTTCCCTGCATGTTGATATATGGGGACTGGTTGGGGTGCTTCTATCTAAGCAAAATCCAGAAGAGATGAGTGAAGGTGGTGAAGTTCTCCATAGCACGGGCCATTTATACCATCAACCACCATGGTCAAATCCTGAACTGATGGGGACAGGCAGCAGTGTAAGAACAGATTCCTGTTCCTTGGATAACTTGGAAGAACTCTGGTTTCTGAGCATCAAAGCAGGTATGTGGATATCTCTGGCCAGCTCCTCCTGCACTAAACTCAAGGCTTTGCAGGGTAGATAAGCACAGCACTTGCAGCTACCTATAAAGATTGAGAGGGATCAGATAGTATATCCAGTCCCATTTAGATGTTAGAATTAGCCAACAATTTTCTTTGCTAAGCTGATGAAGAAAAATGGACAGAGATGGTTTTGATTCAACCAGAACACACCTTCATGGAGACAAAGACATCACTGCGACCCTTTCTAAATTTACAAGGAGTTATTTTCCTCCAGAAAACCTTTAGGGTTGTTTCTCTCTGCCCCAAGGGAAATATCTGCAGGTTTCATACTCACAGCAAGGCAAAACACTAACAACCTGTTTTGTCCTCACTTTCTGTGAAGTTTCACTTGGACACCAGACTTCTGTTTACAGCCTTCCAACCCAAAGGTTTTAACAACAGGAAACAGAAGGGAGGGGCAAGGCTTCCAGTCAGGCTTCTGACAAGATCATTTTGACCTAGCGTTGTGAAATACCAGCAAGAGGGTATTTGCATCACAATTAAAACACTCAAAATAATAACAGAGCAGTTTTCACTGAAGGGTGAATTTCAGGCCTCATTCCTTCCCATGCAGCAAGATTTGCAAAAAAATCACTGACCATTAAGAACTGCTTTCAGGACAAAGGACTTCTCCACAAACAAAGCAAAAGCCTGGACCCTGTGCCCTCCAAGGAAAACTCTGCTGGGGAGACAAACGAAGCAGAGTCCAATTACCTATTAAATAAGTCCTTGCCTGCATTACTCAGAGGCAAGGGGAAAGAGTTAATAGCAGGAAAGGATCACAATAAACAGAGGATTGTGCTACAAACTGAGCAAGCGTCCAGCGGGCTGCATCACGAGCGCTGGGTGTACGTGGAGGTGCCAGACTGACAGCTCAGGCCTGAAATCCTTCCCTAAGCCCGAGCGGCTGCACAAGGCAGAGGCTTCCACCAAAACGCTCCCACCTGGCCCCGCGGACGAGGAGAAGGGGCCCAAACAGTCTGCAAAGGTGATGGAGGAACTAAGATTTCACAGCCCTCCCGTTTCGCCATCCTGACTGGCAGCAAGGGGACGAGCACAGACACGGTGCCCACTCGTGTCTGCATCCCCTCACCTTGGGGAGGCAGAGCTCGTTCATGCTAAGCTTGCAAGGATCAGCCTAATGCAGCTGCTTCAGTTTTATTCAGCTCAGAGCGCAGCGTCTTTGTGAAGTCACCAGCTATTTATACATTATATCCTTGGAGATTCTCAGCGGTGATCAGATGGTCCTTTTTACTCACCAGCCAGGTTTTTCACTGCTCAGTATTATTCTAATTCTAACACTGACAAACTCCATGTTTAACTCTTGCTGAAATTCTATTTTTGGTTGGTTGCTTTCCAGACAATCCCTGCAAGCAGAGAGCTTGCAGGTGCTGCAAACTAAGCAAGATGGAAATACCACAAAGCAGGAAGACCTGGAACAACTGCAAGCCCCCATGCTCACGATGCCACGCACTCATTTTGGTTTTGGCACAACTGGAGCCTGGGTGGAGGGAAGGCGGCTGCTACATGAAAGGCCTGATATTCCACACAGACACTCCAGAATAAACCGTGGGATTTCTTTCGATGAAGTGAAGGCTTCAATGAAAACACTAAGAGCCTCAATTACAGAGGTCCTATAGTTCTGGTCAGCCACCACGGAGGCGAGGGAAGGGCGAAAACGCCAAGGGAGCACAATATGGTGAAGGGCAGCAATGCCATCCTCCTCTTCCTCAGGGTGCTGCCAAGTGGTATCTCTCCCCCACATTTGCTGGCACATCACATTAACACAAGCAGCAGCAGAAGGAGCAAGGTGTGCTAGTTGGGAGAGGCTGTGCGTTTCACTTCTTTGCTGCACATGGCAACACAAATCCTTTAAAAAACAGGAAAAAAAAAAAAAAGAAACCTCCACCCAAAACACACACACAGAATATGGCTTTTTTGCAAAAAATTTTCTTTCTTGTTGGGGGGNAGCAATGCCATCCTCCTCTTCCTCAGGGTGCTGCCAAGTGGTATCTCTCCCCCACATTTGCTGGCACATCACATTAATACAAGCAGCAGCAGAAGGAAGGAGCAAGGTGTGCTAGTCGGGAGAGGCTGTGCGTTTCACTTCTTTGCTGCACATGGCAATACAAATCCTTTAAAAAACAGGGAAAAAAAAAAAAAGAAACCTCCACCCAAAACACACACACAGAATATGGCTTCTTTGCAGAAAGTTTATCTTCTTGTGTGTGGGGGAAGAGGATCAGAAAGTGGTGTAGGAGGAAGAAGGACACTGCAAAGATTAAATGCATTTTAAATTAACACAGAAAGGAGGGCAGGTTGCTGAGAATGGGATGCTTTTCAAATAATGAGGGAATATTGCTGTTAGAGCCTGCCTGTACCACGTTGCAACTCCAGTCACCATCGCTACAGTTCATACTAGTGCTGGGGACTTGTAGGGCTGCAGTCACACAGCCTGACAAACATGACGCTCCTCTGAAACCACGTTAATTACAGAATCAAATACCTCCTTGAATTATTGAGCTTCAAAACACACTGCAAATAAGAACTCGGCTGCAGCCTGGCCTCATGCTGCACTGCTCCCGTGCACCATGTGCCCAGGCTCTTGCACCCTGAGCTGCCTGGTACCACCTCCCCGCTGCTACCAGCGGCGTGTCCCGCTCCTGCAGCTCGTTCCCGGCGCTGCTGCATCCCACGGTACCTTCAGGCTCTTGGGCTGCTGCCGGACCTCCATGACGTGCTTGCGCCGCAGCTCCCGCTCGCGGCGCTTGTTGTACTCCAGCTGGTTGGTGAGCTCAGTCTGGTGCTGGAGCCGGATGAGCTCACAGCGCATCTTCTGGATGGTGCTGAGGTGGCGGAACTCCAGCTCCTGCATGGACTCGTGCTGCCGCAGCAGCATGGCATGTTCCAGGTCCTTCTGCGTCTGCCTCTTGTTTAACTCCTGCCAGGAGGACAGAGGCAACTGTTAGATGCTTTGCTTGCCCTGCATTCGGGAGGGGACATTGCACTTGGTCCACGAGGCATTTTTCCCTTTTCAAGGAGGAAAATTTGAGGACAGAGCACCGTTTCTGTATTTTATCAGAAAGAAACAACATTGCCACCGGGAGTTTTTCCTTCCATATTTCTCCTTTCTTCTTTCTACCCTGGATGTTCAAGAGGATGCACGGANCCCTGCATTTGGGAGGGGACATTGCACTTGGTCCACAAGGCATTTTTCCCTTTTCAAGGGGGAAAATTTGAGGACAGAGCACCATTTCTGTATTTTATCAGAAAGAAACATTGCCACTGGGAGTTTTTCCTTCCATATTTCTCCTTTCTTCTTTCTACCCTGGATGTTCAAGAGGATGCACGGAAGCATTTTCTGGAAAAGACAGTAACTGTTTCCTCTATGGAAACAATTCTTTCCTCTACCTACTCCCTTACCTCCCGAACCAGGTCCTGCTCCAGATTATGGCGCCCAAGGAGCATCCGTCTCTTAAAGCGGCGACACTCCAGCTCCAGGTACTGCCTCTGACGCCTCAGCAAGTTGGCTTCCTCCTCTGCCTGGAAATGCTGGATATTCTCCTTCTGCTTGGAAAGCCACTCCTGCTTCTCCTTCTTTGGAGTGCTCTGGTTTTCATTCAGCTCCTGATAACAGCAAAATAATTAACTGTGGAATAACCACACTAAGCTCCTTAGCACTGACCAACTGGACAGACCTGCCCAATAAACCACATTTCAGGCAAGGCAGTTCAACCTGGTTTTCTCAGGGCCATTACCATCAAAGCCTTTGTAATGTGCATTATATCTAAGGGAACATCAGGAGACAGCTCAAACTGGGGCAAAATTAACTGCAGCTTTCTTTACACTGACCATCTTAGGTTGTCAACAATGTGAGCGTGGCAGGGCCACTCACTGAGATTCCCTAACTTACAAAAACAATATAAAGAAGAATATAAAGGTGAAACACCTAAGGCCATGTTTTCCACATCAGTATTAAATTCAATATACTCTCGAAACATCTTTGATAATGGAATTTGCGTGCTTGAATTTCATACTAGAGATTTCTATGTAATTAGACTTGTCATGATACATTTCAGCCCAAGTATTAGACAGAACTATATTTCATCAAGGGGTCAATCTAATCCTGGTGCCTGTCTAGAAAAAGATTCCAAGTTATTATAGTCCACACTGCTACAGATTTGCTGTTAGACCTCTCAGCTTTCTGCTGTTCAGCTTTTTAACTCTCAGGAGATGTTTATGTTTTGTATGACATCCCTTTGGATTTCATAGTTGCAAGTTCCAAAGCTGCATCACACAAATTGATGGTTGAACAGTAAATAGTTCCTTTTAAAGAGTGGCTGAAATTACACGCACTATAAATAATGTTTCTGAAAGAAATAGAGTTTGATTCAACAATTCTGCATTTCACACAGGTCATTCACTAAAATACATTGATTATTAAACTATTAGACATCTTTCCCTGTTAAAATTAAGTACTGATTTATAGATATTTTTCTTTAAAAAATCTGCAGGTCACCTTTACTGCTCTATTTTCTTGCTGCCACAGAGACATCATTTAAATGACGAGAAGCTTCACTAATTGCTGCAGCACTGTTCAATACTGCAGCACCAAGACACACTCACGACCTTTTCTTAAACTATTCTCATTCCTCAGGATTGCTAAATGTGCATGCGTCTGGCTAAAAAAAAAATAATACTAAACAAATATACGTGCCAACTTTAGGATAAATTCTCTTATTCTAAGGCTAGAGACATGAAAAAATACAGTATATAACAGGAGAACTTGCTGAAACTACCAAGTTTTCTTGCTCATAGGGGCACTCTTATTCCTGAATGCTCACTGCTCTTGTATTGCACATTACACTCCACTTATTCACATTTCCCCTTATAGAACAGTTACCTCTTTCAGCTGCTCTTTACGGAGCTTATATTCTCTCTTCTGGGATTCCAGGAAACTGTTCAGTTCTTTTTTCTGTTGGGCCTGAATATGCTGTTGAAACTTCTTTTCTTCATTGGCCATCACTTTAGCCTGCAGCAAGTCCGGGAGTAAATCAGTCTGCGGCCTGATGGATTACAGCCCATCTTCCATTTCAGCCCCAGTCCCCAGAACTCACGGTACAGTCCCCACAATACTCACCATGCCTTTGAAAAAGAGCAAGTCTCAGGCCCTCACCCCCTCCTTCCCCGCCACCAACACACGCAATCACACCCCACAGGAGTCCTTTTCCAGTGCTTTGTTTTCTACATTTACCCTAATGTTCAGCTATTCTTACCAAAATCAACTCCCTATGGCAAGCTGTATCTTTAGCCTTGCACCGAGAGACACAAAATAAACATATCATCAAGAATTATCTCTGCAGACAACTGCTTTGTTATCAATTATTTAAAATCATGAAAAAAACATATTCTAAGCACCGAAAGGCTGAAAGGTCTAAGCACAGTTGGCACATTTCTGTGCAAGCCAATCTGCTTCCATAAGTCTCCTGGCAGTCAGATATTGACAGCACATACGTGACAAAGGAAAGGAAAACCCTTGCAGTATTTTTTTTGGGGGGGTCAGTATACTAACATTTAGTATAATGCACTGTGATGAAGGACATACCTTTCCTCTAGTTACATAAACCCCTTAGTGTAAGGAGGTGGTGTATTAGCCTTTTTCTAATTAGCAATTTGCTTGGCTCCTGAAAACAGACACGTAAGAGACTACAATGTCATCTCTTCATCAGTGAGGGGAAGTGGACAATTCAATGTAATTAACAAATAGAGACCAGTCTGCTAAACTGTAATCTCATACCTCTTTTTCCATGGCTGCTTGGTGCTTTTTAATTAACTTTTCCATTTCTGCAGCAAAATTGTTACGCTGTGTTTCAAGATCTTTGTCCAACCTGAGGCGATGCTCGTCCATCTCTGCCTTCAGTTTATTCTCTAATGCCATCAGTTGCTTCTGGTGTTGCCGTCTCATGCGTTTATAGCCAGACATCTGCTCTCGCAGTTCAGAATCTTGTTCATGTTCCTGCATTTGCCTTGTCACCTAGGAAGACAACCACAGCAGAGCAAAATAAGTTAATGCTTCTTAATCTGCTTTTCGGCAGCCTTCAAACCACACAAGAAAACTCCTTGTGAAATAAATATGATTTTGCAGTAAAGGAAAGCACATGTCCTAATGACAGCAGACCAGATTAAGAACTGAATTCTGCTGTTGCAAGGATGACGGTCAATGGGCTGCAGCAGAAAACTGGAGGACTCTTATAAAGCTACCACTTTATTGTTACTTTAGTAGCTGTTGGTTACTGTTTTTCGGCCCCCTGCAATATGAATGTATGCATATATATATGCATATATATTTATATACATATATATAAACATACCCACATATACAAATATAACATATGAAAAATATTATTATAAATTGCTCCCTGCATTCTACTAGACATACTGCTTTGGCAAATATTTAACATGTAGAAGTCATATTTGCTCAGGTGCCACATTTAAACATTTATTACCTTAAATTATTTCAGTGATAAACATGAGGATATGAGGACAGCTCATATTTTGCTATAATCCTAAAAGCTGTGCATGATTTCATAGCTCCGTGTACCAAGGCAACCTGTCTCTATGACTTCTTTAAAAGAAGAGTCTTAACCTACCAGCGATGCTGTGCGTATAGTAGCAAAGTGCTCCCGGTTGCGATAATGAGACTTGTGGCGAGACACCTGGGGAGGAGACTGGGGTTCTGATGCCCTTGTTCGAGGATCTGACTCTTCTCTGTAGTTTTCTTCCTCCTTATGAGGAAATATTATCAAAATAGTGAGTAAAAAGATTCCATGCCACAAAACATTTTTACATTAGTCTGTTTCAGAAGACACATGAAAGCAGAATCAAGCAGAACTGTTTTATATTCACCAGCCTTGAGAGATTCTCTTGCCACTAAGTTAGCCAAAAGAATATACTGTAAGAAGAGCTATATCCCATTCTATCTCTGATGTGGAAAATTTCATTGTGCAATTATATTACTAAAATAAAAATTACTAGTTATCACTGTAAATTAAAGAAAAGCAGAAAGGAAAACTGAGGTAAATGGTTTACTTCAATACAATATAAAAGCTACAGAGTAGATTATATCAAGTGAGAAAGACAAAAACAACATTTCTATAACCCTGAAAAACAGATTTTCATTACACCCACTGCAGAAATACTTCAAAGCAAATTTTAAAATTTGTCATGGTGTATTCCACATTCTTATTTTGAGTTTGTCATTCATCACAGAGCGATCAGGAGTTAGATATGATATACTAATTAACTCCCTGAGGAAATACCTGCGTCTTTGTTGCATATCTGGGCAAAGAACAAAACACTGTAACCACACCTATCATTAGCAGGGGAAACATTACTACTTTGAGAAAACAGATCATAACCCCTCCACAGCAAGAGCAGCAGGGTTCAGACAGCCAGGCTACAGCTGAGCCTTCATCGTGTGCAGGGAAAGCAAGGAAGTGGTTTCACAGTGTGTCATGCCCAAAGCGCTGCTTTTTTTTTTTTTTTTTTTGTCTATTCACCTTTCTTCATTAATCAAATATTACTCAAGTGCTGGGAAGCCAGGTCAGTTTTTATCCAAGTAAAAGTGGGTAGTTTTACCCACATGATGTGGATCTAATATTAAAGAATCCACTAATAAGGAGGGATGAAGGGGGAACGCTCACATCTTTGGTTCCATGAAACTACTCTGCACACCAAGGGTATTCACTAAATAAGCTTGAAGATCCAAGTCCTCATGGCAGAGCAAATCGGTTTTGAAACAATTTAATTACTAAAATAGTTACTACCAAATCAACAGAAACAAATGACAAAGAATATAAGCAAAAAGCCATTTGTACCAACCAAACCCACTCGTTTCTCATCTTTAAAGTTAGTCAGCCAAAGAACTCAATGCTCACCGGCTTTAAATGAATGACAGAGCTATTTGACATCACGGTGTGGTCTCCTTCCATCATATCCAGCTCGCTCTTATCATCCGAGGCATCTGGAAGACTGTTAACACTACTGCTTTGGCTACTGGCACTGATAGACATACTGGGGATGGACTGATTACTTCCGACACTATTCACTGTTCCTGTCCTGCCAACACCATGATCTTGTTCCTAGGAGAAAGGAATTACACTTTTAAATAACAAATCCATCACAGTGGTATCTTTGGACATTACCAAATGATATGTTCATTCTTCTCTTTTGCACAGGCATCTACCTGCCATGTCACAGCAGCTCCCACCCTCAGGCATTGCCATGAAACATTTCTCTTGTGGAATGCTGGGGCTGGAAAGAATCAACCTTGTCAAGATTACCTGGCTGATGTCAGGTTCTTTTCAGCAAGAGCCTGTTAACAGGCTGAACTCTAGCATGAATCAGCACCGGTGTCACCAGAACCTGCTCTGACACCAGCATCACCTGGCTGAGCGTCCTGCCAGCATCCTGCGCTTTGCATAGCTCCCTCCTGTACACGAGGGAACGGGACTGCACGGCTCCACTTCGCAAAGCCTCAGCTTCTGCGTGGCAATTGCAGTATGTAACCCCCAAAACAAGGGAAAATGAAATGCAAGTGGCTGCCAGGGGCCTTGGCCAAAATAGGGACTGGCTAATGAATTAAAATTGCTGAAAGAGTCTGTATAAAGTCTTATATGCACACGAAGAAAGCTACAATTTATGCTGCTGGAAGCTACATGTTCAAGCATGGACACAAGGCACAGCTTCTTGTCAGCACTCAGCATCTACCCTGCTTGTCCTTGTTTGTGCCTTGCAATAGCTTTATTCCAAGCACAGAGATTAAGTCAGGTGCGTAAACAGCCCCATTCATTAGAGCAAGACCCAAGTTTTGGTTATTTACGTGCCAGCATCCCTATTGGGCTCAGGGACCAAATTCCAAGGTTCTCTCACCTCCTCCTCCTCCTGTGTTTCCACGGCGGGGCCATTGTGCGCCTCCTGGAAGAGGAGCTTCTTCATTTTACGATACTGCAGATTGTCCAGTTCTCTCACTGCATCCTTTGTTCTCTGAATCAAGTCTATTAACACTGTTTCGGGCCGCTCCCGAAGAACAAACATGTGCTGCAGAACACACAAATAGGTGAGCAATTCTCCAGTGCTCATACTTTGGAGGATGCAATTATGAACTCGATTTGTTAGCCCTCTTTCCTGGATAGGGGTATTTAGAGAAATTATATAGTTGTGGCCAAGTGTGGGGAGAGCAACAAATAAAATATAAATTCTAAAGGAGCAAGATTGGTGCCCTCTTAGTGCCCAGCATCTCTGACCAAATATTAAGACTCTCACCAGGTAACTCTTACTATAAAAACCTTCCCCTAGCCTAGGCCTGAAAAATCAAACATCCAGTGCGTAGCTCTGAGTCATAAAATGGGCTGGGGACCTTTGTTCCTTGTCTTACAAGGACTTGCCCATACTATGCTCTGTTTTGGAGATATTCATTGTTTCACTGCAAATGTAGCTATTTTTTGCCAGTGGAAGAAAGATTCTTGCCTACCTATGTTGGTAGCAGTTTTTGCAGTCTTCATATAAAGTGTGCTGTGCAAAAATGAGTCATTATTAGCATGACTAGTTTGATTTTGTTCCTCTAGGGGATTGTACGGCCATTTCTAACATGTTTTCCTACCTGTCCCTGTAAAGCGACCTGTAACTCTTTGATACTAGTGATATGAAGGGAATATATTCACAAACATTTAGTTTCTGTCGATGTTCTCTTTAATTCTAGTGCCATGCTCAAAGTAAGACCAATCTGCAAAATTCTGAAATGGCAGGGACTACACACCCACACCAAAACCTTTACTGGATAATTGCATATACTTTCTGAATTCATAATTTCTAAAGAGGCAAAAGTCCTCACAGCCATTTAATCCTAAAAACATGCAAAAAATGTGATTAAAACTTCATGAACAGCATCCACTTGCTGGTAGAACAAAATTTGGGAATATCACTGCAGAAACATGGTCAGCACAAAACCTCCCCAAATAATGTCACAAAAAATGTAAAGAATGATAAGTTAAAAATAATCTGAACCACACTTGATATCACAAAGGGAATTCACCAAAGTCATGCTTAAAATAAAGCTGTAATGTCTAAGTTTCACGTGAATGGTGTTCACTTAGGAACATGTCATCCTTTTGCAACCATCTAACACATTTGCTTTGTTTCCAGACTGCAGCAAAGAAAATATCTGCAGCTCACAGGAGTGCAAATGAAGAAAGAAAAGCTAAGAAATAAAGCAGAAAATCTGCAAATGACTGAGGCTTATTCATGCCAAGAAAAGGAGTGTGGGGAGGAAAAATTGCTTTTCTCTGTTCCCCTTCCCCCCCCCAGGGATACTCTTAGAACAGCAGATTTTAGTTCTACGTGTAAAGCACATAGGTGATGGGAGAGGATAGAAAGCCTGCAGGGGTATATATAGCATAGAATAAAGAGGGAAGTGAGGGAAGGTATTTGGTAACTAATGCATGGCAGCTTTGTCAGGATTAATTATAGTCACTGGAAGGAGAGATTGAGCTTAAGAAACTGAAACTCTCTACAAGCTGATGGTCACCCGGTGCCACTTGTTGGGATGTTCTTTTCTGCCAAGAACGTGTTCAGCTCAGCGAGGCACCTGGGTCACTGCTTGAGACACTGCAAAAGGGCAGGAATACCAGACAAAACACCACATTGCCCCCCAGCATCTATTAGTTCTCAGCTCAGAAGTGTTAGGGACAACAGGCAGAGCATCGTTAGCCATAACCCGGGATTGCAGGTGAGAAAGGAAGAAAATTGCAGGGTACATCCCTTTTTTAATATCATGTTGAGAACAGAAAGGACAAGCAAGCCAACCTTCAGAAGCTCCTCTGATGTAGGTCTGTCTTGAGGAATTTTCTGGAGGCAAGAATCTACGAAGTTCCGAAAATAATCAGACCTGTGGCAAGGACAGGAAAAGAATCCAGCTGAATTAACTCCCCAATTTCATTTGAGAAGCCCAGTGAGGGATCAAGACATTGACATCTGCGTGCTGCTAGCAGGAGGAGCAGGGAGAACCCACAACACCCAGGACTTCACACAACAGCCTCCGACATCCCTCCGCACACCAAAGCCCACAGCTACTAGCAGGTGGGTTCCCTTAACCTCAGCTTCCAGACAAAATGATCATTAAGAGTGTAAAAATATGTGGCAATTCAAGAGGAAAGAAAAAGTTCCGTATAAAGACACAGACCCCCCAATATATTTCAGTGCATGGATCAACACTGTCAGATTCAATATTGCACAAACGCTGCTCAAGGGCTGATCGGGGCTTCTCCCTGTCCTGGCCGCTTTGGGCAGGTGTTTCATCCTCCGAGTGAATTAACACACAATTCCTGAAATGCCTTTGGCCCCTCACACAAAACTTCCATGCTGTTGTGCAAGCTGCCAGGGGTAAGACTTAAGGCCATGGTTTGTTCAGGAAAAACATCTTTCCCTCTGCAAGAGAAAATTATGTATTTTGTCCTTTCTTTCCTTGAACAGAAGTTTGAGAAGGGTATGATTACACTCTGAACATGGCAGTAGGTCAGTTGAGCAGGTTTTAGTTCTCCCCATCATTCCTCCTCTCACATATAATTTGGAGTGTTGCTACTGCATTCTTTTCAGTAAGTTAAATTCTTTCATTTTATAATCACAAAAACGCATGAAAGGCATTTAATGCATTAAATGCTTTGTCAAGCATGAGGGTGTGAAATAGCCTAATGCAAATATTTCCAAAGTAGAGATTAAAAAAAGAAATGGCAAAATGTATTATATAAGAAACCTAGGATGATTGCTCAAAAATCATAATTTTGATTTTTTTTACATTACTTTACAAGAATGAATGTTTCTAAAGAAACTCTTCAAAGTTGGGAGGCAAAAAGCGTTACTATGCTTTACACTTCTGAAGTTTATGCAGCACAAATTTGTCACGCATAAGCAACATCTTTATCTTGCAAGCTATATTCCAACAGCAAAGATTTAGCAATTGACAGTGTGGTTTGTGATTTAAAAAAAAAAAAAAANACAATTGACAGTGTGGTTTGTGATAAAAAAAAAAAAAAAAAAACACTAAAACCACTTCTTTGGTTGGCTTTGGGGCTTCTGAAGTTTGCTGACCCACGAACTGAACTTATTGCAGTATCTTTCAAGAACTTTTTCCATTTCCTACTATATTCTAGAGTCTAAAAACACATTTACTGATTGGTCAATTTTGTATATGAAACGTACAGCAAACCTAATAACAATCTTCCCCATCTTTCCAATAGGAATCCAGCCATTTCAGGAGCTCTGCATGACAAAGCACTCCATTTATAGCAATTCCCCACAACATTCCTCCCCCAGTAATACTCACCATTCATTAGACTGTAGAGTAGGGGATTCATTCTGCGCTATGTGATATAAGGCACTCATTGCGTTCATATTAAACAAAGGAGGCTTCCTTTCCGCTGCACACAAAAGAAAACAATTTTTATATAGGGAGATAGTCTCATGCTTTTCCTATTTTTTAATTTTTATTTGATTTGCATCCCTTTAAAAAGAAATCCCATCAGCAAAATCACCATTGCCTGAACACAGAGCCCCAGACCAAACCTACCCTGCAATCAGATAGATATGTTGGCATATGTCCTATACCATCAGTTCCTCCACTGCAGAAGATGAAAGCACTCGGAAGATCAAATGCCTTGTCCTCTCGAGCTTTTAAATTACGTGGTTTATCATAGTTGAGTTCTCTGACTCATTTTAATGTACTAAAATAGGAGCACGTTAACAATAAGCTCTATACTCAGTGCTTAGCCACTAAGTGCTCTTGGTTTGCTTTTTGCCCCTTCTTTTTTCTTTTTCCTCCTTTTTTTTTGAACTAGTTGCTTAAAACCTAACAAATACCAAGCTCTTGTAAGGCAGCATTGATGAAGCACAAGCGGGTTGCAACAGCCACCGACTTGCACTGAACTGACTAAGCACAGAGGCAGGAAGTCGGGCACAGGCTAACTCTGAATATTATTTGGAGAGTCACATTCTCTTTGGCTCTTCTCTCTTTCAAGCTTGTGTTACTCCTATAGACTGACACAGCATGCAAGCTTAATGAGGAAGGAGATGATCTCACTGTAACAACAGAATTGAAGCTTCATCAGAATGTTTATAGGGGAAACCTATAAAGCGCAGCCTCCCTATAAACAGTGCAGAGAAACTGCTCAAGCTCTAAGGACATTCTTACAGCAAGTGAAAATGCAACAGAAAAACTTTCCTTCCTGGAAAAAAAGCAAACAGGGAGGGGAAGAAAAATAAAAAAAATATCCCACAACCCAGGCTCTCATTCTGCTTCTCAGTTTTGAACTGCGACAAATGCAACCTCAGGCTTTCTTTTTTTATCAAATATTTTGCAATAACCTAAATATCAGAGAGTGTGGTTAACTCATCAACATTAGGGAACAGATTATTCCTACAAATTCATCTGAATTGGCAAACTGATGAGTTAAACCTTTGCTGAAATGTAGCAGTTTACCTTCTCTGCTCTAATCTGTCAGATAACCACTTGTGTCTGCTTGAGCCTGGACTGATTATCCATTAAGCTATTTAAAATAGCTGTTCTCCTTATCTTTGCTCTCTTAACTCACCTGAATAAAATGCAAAATCTTCAGAAAACACTGACAGGGAGCCTTCAACAGCGCCACTCATTAGACCAAGCTATAGAAGCCTAGTAGACACCTCTTTCCCCTGCCTTTTTTCCCCATTTATTCAAACCATCCTGAATTAGATAACCGCACAGATCCAGCTTAAAATGCTCTACTGTCCTGACCCAGTCTCACCTCCCAGCAAGCTAAAAGTGCTCGGCCAAGCCGAGCGCTTCATATTGCAAGAATGCAGCGTGCAGCAAGGCGCCCGGGGGTGCGGTCGCCATGAGCTCAGTGCATTCCTGGAGCCGCCGCGCCGCCAAATCGCCCGAGCGCGCGCGGAGCGGGAGCCTGTCATGACAGTCACACCCCTCCGACTCGCTTGATATTGGCGAGGAGGAAAATAAAAAAAAAAAAAAGTCGCTGCTCTGAAGCAAGAATCTATTTCGCGTCCTGGAAGAAAATGAAGTTGACAGTTTGGAATGCCAGACAGCATTTTTAGCTAAACTGTGCAGTTCACATGGATTAGTGTGTTCCCGGGAGCGCGCGCTGTGCCGGCGGGCTGCTCCATCAAGGCTGTTTTGGAGCATGGGCAATAGGAGGTGACAAGGATGGGAGGACAGCCGCAGGTACAGGAGCAGGAGCCAACCTCACCATCCCACCAGGAACTTGGAGCTAAGCGGCTCTAGAGAGCTGCATTTTGCATATGAAGTTAATCACAACTGAGTGTATTTGGGTCCCAAGAAAACATTATACATTACTTTTACATAAAATGCCATGTTAATAGAGTCCTTTTAAGCTGGTGTTTTGCTTTAAGGAGTCTGTTCTAACAGCAATGTTATCCTCCCCTCCTCTAAGAGTTAACACTTCAAAACTGGATCATTTCAAACTTTTCTTAAGAAATTTTCCTGCCAAACGTAACAGCATGTGACAACATACACTGAATATAGCTATGAAGCTCTCTCAAACTTCAGAGCAATAGAAGTCTTCAGTATTTCTCAAATTTGCATGCAAATAATATCACCATTTTACCACTAAATCTTTTTTCACATTGGTAGTTTTAATAGTTCATTTCTAAGGCTGTTCCACAATAGTTTTTCAGTTTAAAAGTTAACTACCTCACCCACAGAACATGAACACCTCTAGCAATGGCACTTGGCTATTTTCTTTGTACAGATCTTTTGTTTTGGGTAATAAAAACAGAATTCAATCGATATTGGAGATTCAGTCCTGAATTCTGGGGAACTTATTTAGCCCTCCAAAATTTCAACCCCAAAGAAATCAGAGAGGCAAGGAAGCATGGGTATTCTTTTCAATTCAAGTGTAGACTAAGTTCTATGTATTAAATAAAGCAATTCTATAACTTTCAAAGAAAATTACTTACCTAACTCAATACAGGTAATTCCAAGAGACCAAACATCTACTTTGCCATCATATTGCCCTTCATCCATGGCTAAAATTACTTCTGGGGCCATCCTAAAATAGGAAATAGGCGCTCATAAAATTCTGTGCATTGAAACATACCTTCAACATCAGTATTTCAGTGAATTTCCCTAATTCCATCTACCATAAGCAAATCATTCCGCCAAGATACCAAGCATGAACACAGGTTACTGTGAACAAAGGCCAGTTCTTATGTGGATAACCATTAAAACGCCACACAGCTGGGCACCCACACTAGTACAAGCCTATAAAGAGGCTGCACAGTGTTTTCTTGGGCTTTGCCCAACTCAGTTTATGAGTTACCACCTTCAGGCCCTCCCACCTTTCCAATAGTTTAGCTGGCTGGCCAGTTCTGGTGAAATAATTATAGCATGCAGTTGTGTAAACACCACAGATTAGGTGTAGGAGATCAAAAGCATACAAGGGATCTGCAAAGGGGTTTGCTCAATGAACCTGGCCTTTCCTATGAAAGAAAAAACACTGCAGTTATTTCAACAGCCAGACGCGGTGAGAACATACGAATTGCTAAGACCACTGAGGGGAGTCATTAAAATATATTATAGATAATTAAATCCCACCTCTGTAGCACTTAAAGTCAGAGCAAGTAGAACAGCAAAATATTTTTATGACTTTTTGTGAAGAGTAAATACACAGAACCACAATTTCTGGAAGGCAGAACCTAATTCCTGTTTGTTTTTGCAAAGGACATTTTATCATTACAATTATTGGGGAATCGCAAAGCTAATTCTCCTAATAGTGTCCAAGTATATTAAATTCCCAGTGAGTGACACATTAATGTCAAAGCCAAAAATGTGCAGGACATTTTGCTCACCAATATGGCGTCCCCACAAACGAGTTGGCAGGAGATGCTATGGAAGCAGATCCGAAGTCAGCAAGCTTCACCTGGCCGGGCTCGGTCAGCAGGATGTTTCCTGCCTTGATATCTCTGGTTATAGAATACAAACGCTGGTATTATTCCTCCCTAATAAAGCACATCTACAGGACAGACTATAAGATGTGCTATTAATCATACTAAAATTCAGCAGATACTCTTATCAGAAACATTTGCATGTCCAACTTGCGTATCTCTCAAAATGTATCATTAAAAACTCTTGTTTGTGTAAATATTAGCATTTTTTCCCCTTTACTGAGCAATCTTTGCACCGAAGTTGCTAGGAGCTGTTTTAGGTAAACTGTGTACTCAGCCTGCCCTGCTATTTTCTGCTTCAAGGGGCAATCAGCACCACGTCGTATCGGGTGGGGAAAAGCTTAGTTGTTTCAAAGCACTTCCATGGAAATTATGAACACCAGATGTAAGAGATATTACGTAAGGAGATACATAGCTTGCTAGTATTTTAATTTTATTATGAATTACTAATTCGGGAACATATGGGCACTGCAAGAGGAGAATATTTGCTTATAAACATTAAACTTACGATGAAGAGGACACAATCAACAAGGTAAATTACCTGTAAGTGCGTGACACAGCAAATCCATAACCACTTACCTATGGATCATATTGTGAGAATGCAAGTATGCTAATCCCTGGAGAGCACCATGGGTAATTGCTGCTATTTCCACTTCTTGCAATGAACTTTTTATGAACTAAGGAGAGAATTTATTTGAAATTCAATATTAAAGAAAACAATGCACTTTGCAAACATGCAGCGAGTGCTGTTAACAATGCAAACACAGAGAAAAACCTAAACCTCCATCTTACTAGGTCCAGCAGGAGAATCAAAAGTACAATTTAGAAATAGTTCACTGCATAGCACACATTCTAAAACGAGATAAAAATCTAACTGCAACACAGCACCTATTAACTATCAAAAAAGAAAGCGACTACCTTGCAATTTTAGACTACATTCTCATCAATTCCATGACCATTCTCCCAAATATCCATTTCAGACTCAATATACAGTTTTCCTGAATAATATTCAGTTAAACCTGAAACCCTAGAACTTCATGACAATTCACACAAGGATTAATAAATTGTTGCAATACAGGTGACTCCTGTGCAGCTCAGCCTTTCATCCTAAAATGCTTCTGGCAAGGAAAGGAGATAAACAGCTTACTAGTCACACATACATCTTCAAAAAAAGATCACTTCAAGTAGTCTGATAGAAAAACGACCATTTAACAAAAGACCTCATTGAACAAACCCCCAATACTGCCACAGAACTATTTTAGTCAGCAGGACTATAGTTGTTAGTAAGCATTAGGATCAACAGCAAAGGTGTTCAGAAATAGATCTTGAACTATCATGACAGGAGAACCTCAAACTCAGAAGAAAACAAATAGCTGACTGACAAGTTGCTTTAAAATAACACGAAACAAAGACCAACCACACACCTAGAAAAGCTGACATTCTCTATTATGAGATTTTCAATTAGTGTCACTGTTCATACAAGAGCTGTGACCCAAAATAAACCCGTATATTTATTCAAAGACAATTCAGTGATTCTATAACCTCCTATTTCAGTACAACGTTTCTGGATTTTAATCGAATAAATGTTTAAGACATACCTTCTAGTAAGTCTGAGGCTGATCCTAAACAATATTCCATAACAAGCTGTATGAGAAGAAATCAAAATAGTTATTAGAAAGTCATTAAACACGTTTACCAGATTTCTAGATTATCTGTGGTGTATACAATGTTATCTACATTGAACCTGCCCTATGTCCAGCAATGAAGAAGAGGAAGGGACACAACTTCATACCAAGTTAACATTTTATGAGTCGACTGCCTTCTTATAAACTTTGTATGTTTATATATGTAGCTCTTATACAAGAGGAAAGGAGTAAAAAATATGTACTTGTATTCATTAGAGGTAGCAAGTTATGTTTGTATGTTAGCAAAACAAACACATAAATAACAATAATATGTCCTTTAAAGTGAAGAGAGCTCTACTAGAAGAATTCTGCCAGTGTGACAATGCCAGTTTCGATGTGCTTTTCCTTCAACTTTCAATACAGGCAAAAATCCTAGCACAGATTAGTTATAACAGCATAAAAGCTCCTTGGCTGATATGGTTTACCCTGCTCAGAAAACTGGCATATGCTGTATCAACAAAAGCACTTTTTTTTGCTGGCACAAACTGTCCCTACCATAAAAAGATTTGGTGGTCTAACCACACAGAGACACATTTTTTGATGTAAGCTCAACTTTGCTGGAAAACAACAGAACTCAGCCATAACAATGCAATTACTTATAATAAAAGCCCCATGCTGCCACTGTCATACTGACACCTCACACAGGGACAGCTCCCACTGAAGCTGGCAGAGCCCTCCTGTGTAAGATTTTTAGTAATAAAGTTGCTAAGGAAGGCAGCAGCTCAGCCATAGCCTGCTATGCACTACATTGCTACACACATGTACCTAGTGGGAATTCAAAATTTACTTTAATTAAACTTTTCTGTTTCGTTAAAAATGCAAGTGACCATTTAATTCTCGAAAACATTCAGTTATCTTGTAAATTACTGAGTCACCATTAACAAATGCAGCAGCACACCAAATATACAACATGACCTGGAAGTATCTAATGAAACTGCTACACTTTCTCCTGGCCACTAAAAACTACCCCCTTTCCTCAGGACAGGGATTGGGTTTTTTTTTTTTGGTGACAGGGTTTTTTTTAAAAATAAACCCTCCATCAAGCTAAAGACAGTGAAATAACAACATATAAATCACCACCCTACGCAAAAGAAAGGGGAAATTTCCTCAAATCTTGTTTCCAAAAACTACACTCAGTTCAGCTGAGTCCTTAGGTACACTTCTGTGTGTCTGTGCGATGCAAATACTCAGGTGCCTTTTGAGAGGCAGCTGGAGATATTTTATTTAAAGTGCCCTTAACCAAGGCAAGTGCAGAGTGCAGTAGATGCTTACCCATGCTGTATGCTCCCGCAAATAGCAGCCTTTGTATTCTATACTGTTAGGGTGCTTTATTCTTTGGAAAAACTTGACTTCCTTAATAATATCCTGCCATTTCTGTAGAAAAGAAATAGAGAGACTTTACAAAACTGCTACCGTATTTTTCTTGGTGAAGTATGTTTATTTATTTAGTTAGAAACCATCTTAAGATTTGAAATTAAAGTAAATTTACATCCATACCGTGATGTTTGCTGCTCTACTCTTCAACAGATTCACAAAATAAGTAGTCTTACCAAAATAAGATCTCCTACCGATGTAGCATTCTTTATTTATACATATGGATGGGATACAATGATAAACTTGTGATATCTGAGCAAGTCCTCAAAAAAGAAGCAATCCCTTTCTAAGGGCTGCCATTTCTGCTGTCAGATCAAACATCCCAACTTGCAAGAGATGCAGATGACAAAAGGTGTCCTTTGGCAGGATCAGCTGTCTGACTTACTCTGCAAGATGTAAAGATCTACCCCTATGAGTTACATTACATCAGATGGGGCTCCTTTTGTCAGCTGCTAAACATTAAGTTTTTGGTAGCATTGGTAGCATTTCTCCATTTCTCAACAGAAAATTTAAAAGAAATTAAAAGAGCTCCAAGATCACACTAAGAGCACAGCACTATATAGTGTAAAGTTCCTTAACTTATTTTTGGAATGAAATATGTACTTATCAGAAGGAATCATTGCTCCCAAAGATAAAAACCTTATTATGAAACTAAGTAAATATAAATAATATTGGAATGTCCTGAATCAATGTTACTTACATAAGCTAGACCATAACTCTAGCAAACTTCTGAACAAAATAAATAAATACAAGAATAAAATAGAAAGTGTTTTAACCCCTGTTTGAATACTTTCTTCAAAATAAAGATACATATGCATTGAAGACAAACAAAAGCTATTTCTGAAGCATGCACAGTTTGTTTCATGCGAATGTGGTATTTATAGCTCATAGCAATTAAAACAGTAGGAACAAGTAGTAGGTACAAATTATTCTTTCATCAGTACATGGTTAAACAAGCCATTGCAGGAACAAAATAGACACATGTATAGCAGATTTAACTGAAGGTAGAATTTAGGATTGTTGAAGACACTGGCCACCCCCCACTACATGCACACAGAGAGGAAATAATACTTCAGTTCCTTGTTGTATCGATGATCAATATGCAAAAGTGATGTGCAGAAAGCAAGAAGAGATGATGCTTGGAGTGGAACACAGGGAATGGAGGGCAGGAACCAAAGGGCCTTGAACAACATGCTTACTCTTATTAAAGACATGATTCCACAACCTGATACACGTCACTACCAGAAATAACACCAAACGAGCTGTTCAACTTCAAGTCACGCTGGGTTTTCAAGAATCTATACTAGCACTTAAACATCTGAAGCATAAAACCAATTATCTCTATTAAGTGTCCTAGGAAAAACCACACAACTGGGGTGGCCATGAAAACATTTAATGTTTAAGTCTCCGAGCCCTGCCTTTACAGCTGACTCTTCAAACACTGCCCAATTCCCTCGCTCTGACAGCTCTCCTATAACTGTGCCACTGTTCAGATTCTCAACTTCATTCATTCACTGTTGCTGTTTTGCTTTTGTTTTAGTTCCTCATCAGCAGAGTCACTTCAGGGGAGCAGGCATTCTGCCTTACTACTTCATACAAACAAGATTCCTGATGAATCTTTTCACTACTTCACTACTAACCAGCAAAATAAAAAAATAATCAGAATGGAATGTTTAAGGGCAAAAAGACCTTTTTTAAATTTAGCTCTAATACAAATATATTATTTTAATTTATTTTCCTGTACATTTAAGTGGTCGCATAGAACCGTCTTGCATATCCAAAAGCAATGCGTCTTTTCCAAGAAGAGACTAGGCAGAATTTTGCTGGGAGCAGTGGGACAAATGGGTTTTATTTGCACAGTCCTCTCACTCACCTTTGCTGCCATAGGAAAGACTCCTGCAGCTGTGCAGCCCAGACTAACCAAAGTCATCCCATTATAGTAAGAGTCTGCAAGAGTTCAGATCTAATGCACAAGATGCTCCACATACCTCATTGGATTGCTTCCCACTATAGGACATTTTCTTGATGGCCACCACTTCATTGGTGCGCACATCACGTGCCTGTAATATTAAAACATGATGCATCAGTTTATTCACATCATAAATATGATGGGAACCAAACATACACACACATACACACACAGAGGAATTTATGTCTTTGGAAAAAG
Source organism: Crypturellus undulatus (assembly GCA_013389825.1). Lineage (NCBI taxonomy): Eukaryota > Metazoa > Chordata > Aves > Tinamiformes > Tinamidae > Crypturellus > Crypturellus undulatus. Next base: position 40,589 of record VWPW01000182.1, read on the forward strand.
CAGTGAGAAATCCTTAATTCTCTGCAAAAGCTAACCAGAATGGATCAAGCAAACATCTAAGTGGGGTGAATGTGCTCAGAAATTGTGACTAAAGCACAGCTTCCAATTCAAACTTTTATTTTTGCTGTCCAATAGCATTGCTGCTTATACAGCAAAATAAGTGAACGTGTTTTTCACACTTCAAAGGCAGACTTCCTGACTTCAGATGATAATCACCTAAGATAAGAGAAGACAAGAAGTTCTGATTAATTTAACACCAAAGCTATGGCTCATTCGCTCTTGCAAGAAGAGGGACGGCATGACTTCACCTGGCAGAAATGATGCTCCCCAGCAGCATCCCAGCCACCTCCTGCTGGAAATTTCAGCAGCACTGGGTGGTGGACAAGGAAACAAGCTCTCTTGTTTCTCTGTCTCTGATAAGCACCATCGACTGGGACACAATGCCAGACAATATAGATCAAAATTGTGTACATCCCAGCACTCATGAGGACTGAGGAGAATGCTGATATTTAAGGATTTCTGTTTTATCAAATGCAGTCTGTCAAGGCATGGATTATTGAAGGACTAGGACTCTATAAAAAATGTTTCAGTCAATATTTTAATTTCACCATTCATTAAAGATTCCCAGAATCCCTGTCAGTCCTTATTTCAACAAGTTTCCTTATGACAAGCTTGAACCAAGACTTTTCCTTTTGTTTGAGAGAATCTTTCCTACCTTCTTGCTAATATTACAATAGAAAAAAGATTTTGAGGATTTTGTTTTGAGATAAAAAAGGAAGAATACAATCCTAACTCCTAGATCTTTACTATTTAGAGGCAAGCTCGGAAACATTCAAATCAGCCACCAAATAAAACAGCAAACAGAATAGCAGAGCAGAAGAAGCACAGCTGTAACAAAAGAGTGGGGTTATTCTTCTGCTCCATCTGCAGTATTTCAGTACAGTAGGTTTCCTGTGTCAAATGAAAGCTATTATTACACTGCAGAACACGGAGAAGGGCAAGGATAATACCAAAATGATTCCGAGGTGCCAGACTTGCAATTTCTAAGAAACTAAAACCATGAGGTGAACTAGGAGTTCATGTCAATTATAAAAGAAAGAAAGAAACTTTCTGCCAATGTGAGATTTTTTCAGTGACAGAAACAAGGAGGAAAATAGTAACAGCCTTAGCCAATTATCACATACCATAAACATATTGTCCCTGCCTCAGGGATCACTAAAGGGAAAGAAAGAATAACTAACAGTAAAACTGCATTTTAAAATATTGAATATTTCAGATTTTCTCTCTTTTTTAAATTAATCATTCCTATATCTACTTATTATATATATATATATATGTATAAAANTAATTAATCATTCCTATATCTACTTATTTTATATATATATGTATAAAAAAATGATTCAGGCTGCATGCAATGAGAGCAGACTGGCGGTGGTGTTTACTAAAAAAAAAAAAAAAAAAAAAAANAAAAAAAAAATCCAAAACAAAATAAACAAAAAAACCCACAACACAAACAAAGAGGCAAACAATCACTGATTATTTGGGTAACACCTACAGTTCCTCATTGCTATGGCTGGACAAAAGGAGAAGCACCCTGGCCAAGACTGCCATGACTGTTAAAATCATGGAGCTTAGTTGGCTTTTTTTTCCCCCCTTCATGTTCCTTGTGATCTTGAATAGCTAAAAAAAGACAGTTCCTAGACAAAAGACATGAAGATGTCACAAGGCCAGCTAATTTAAACAATTCAAACAAACCAAGTTCTTTTCAATGACAGACATTTATGTGCACATATCCTGCTTTCCTCTGAGAACTCCACACAAAGGATCAAAATCAGGTGACTATAGCAACTTCTGCAGTAACACAAGAGCTGCATGAGCAAAGAAAACGTGAACCATATCAGCTGCGGCAATAGGCTTTTAAACAGTTATTAATTATAATCTGATATTACATTGATTAAAAATGTTTAATAGTTTACATTAGCTGGATTCAAACCTTGTTAAAGAAACCTAAGAGATTCCTCCCACGTACATTTTTCTTCTGTAAAAATATCCAAAACATACACTCCTCTAATTTATTTCTCTAATTTATTTTTACTTTCTTCATTTACACTGAACTTCTCTTTCCATGCTGCCTTTCTCATTTTTGAGTTTATGCTTGACACATGAAGTATGTTGAACAGTTCCACATTCGAGGTGTCTTGGAACTGGAAGCAGTGAGAAGATTCTGTACTTTTTTAATTCATAGGCTAAAGCTTCAGAACACAGAAATAATAAATAGGAAGCAATGTATCTTCTTTGCAGGAAGTACCCCCTTACATAGCTGAATTATTCCCTGCCCCATGGATTGGAGTAGTGTGGATTGTTTATATTTTGTCTCTTTGCAAGTGACTTACTTTTTGCAACATGTCAACTGAGAAGAGGTAGAACTGCTCTTTAGTGAACCAATACTGACCTACACTGAATTATTTTCCACCATTTTAGACAATTAACAACCTCTTCTTTCTTATCTTCTTGGAAAAGGAGCTGGTAATGGGCAGTCAGCCCTTACAAACACTATGAAGACAGTCAACAGACACTGCAAATGCAGCTTCTTGCCCCTGTTTGCTAAAGCCATTAGCCTGCAACTTGTAGGGAGGTTCTCTCTAGCCCTGTGCCAGCTTTGCACACCCCTGTGGCTCACTCACCCTGTTGTAAGATACAGTAGTTCTGAAAAAGTTCAGTAATATTCCCACATAGCAGCAAGTCAGATTTATCATTTCTCCTTTTATATCCACTCTTCTGCCAGAATGAATAAATTATTTTAAGTAAAGGACCACAGGTGAGTCCTGTTTCGTTACAAAACACTTTCCTCCCTTAGATCTGTTCCCAGACAGCTCAGTTTTAAGCAGGGAACAAAATTAAGAAGCTTTTCCTAATTAGTTCATCTGTGCTGCATTAAATTTGTGCTGGAAGGTTCCCAACATGGCCTGCTGCAATTATTAACAATGAATAGGCATCTCATAAAATACTGACACAAATGGCTTTCTGAAGGAGAACTGGCAGGTTTGGCCACACCTCCCATAATTATAAATGAGAAAAGATTTTCTGAGGAAAAGGGGGTTTTAATGAAGGTCTCACAGTATGCACTTAGGTTAATATAGAGCAACCTGCAAATGAAGTTGCCCTGAAATTTCCCACCTCCAGCTACACGCACAGCCTGGGAAAACAACTCTGCTGCCCAGAAGCTTGTGTCAAATAAGCAGCTTTATAGGGATGAACACTGGTATTTGTGCCTGCAGCACGAAAGGATGTGACAGGGCAGCTGATAGCAAAAGCACCAGCATTCAGGTGGCCAAACACAAAGGTGGCTTTAGGCGAGCCTGTGGGGCATGCGAGGCTGCAGAGGGCTCAATCACTCTGCAGGGACAAGGCTGATAAGGAGACACACAGACCAAGAGCGCTGCGCTGCCAGCCACCATGGACAGAGTGGAAATAGGAGTTTTAATTTGCAGATAAATCTCTACTCGCAACATAAACACACATGTAAAGCTACCAAGCAAGGACCAAGTTCCCAGTTTTTCCTTCAGTCTGCTTGCAAACACCTCAGAGATACTGCAAGTCTGCGAATGGAGTGAGGCTGTGCAGACACACCTCGAGAAAAGCACCCTTGTCCCCAGGATCATCCGAACACATCCACATTAGTTGCTTTTTCTCACTGTGCACAAGCAATGTCCAGAATGTAAAGACAAAAACGAGCACAACTAACATTCACAAGCCGCAAAGCTACTTACAAAATAAACGGCTCCGAAGCTTCCATGGCCAATCTCTCGGAGATCTGTGAAGAGCTTTTCTGGATCTTCTTTGAAGAAGAGCTCTGCAATTTCGGGGTCCTTCAGGCTGCCCGCTCGGCTGGTCGATGGCATCCTGCTGGGCAGTGAGCCGACTGACTATCTGGGTTTAAAGTGCTGCCTCAACCCTTGGTTCATCTGTATGAATGGAGCCTCTTCAGCATGGATTACTGCAAGGAAAAGATTGCAGTCCTTCACTGATTATCCCGCTCTCCACGAGGCAGAAACAAAGCCCCAGAAGAGCAGTTTCCACTGCTTCCAGAGCAAGTATCCCCATTGCACAAAACAACGCAACCTATCAGGGTGATAATATCAAAGTCCAACCGCGACACTAGCCAGGCATTTCTGCAGAACACAAATCAGACTCAAAACACAATCTGCGACCACATTCCTCCCTCCATCATCCGCTCAGTCACCTGCACGGAAATCAGCAGAATCTCTCTTGACCTACAGTGATAACCAGGTTGTCATTAGTCAGCCAAGAATACCTCGATATCTTTCCTTTGAAGAGTTACATGTGCCATCTGCTAAATTATCAGCTGGGTTTTTCTTTTCTTTCAAATGGATCACTCAATTGCATGTATGTCACAATCTTTGCAAGACAAACTATACAGTGTAAGTTTGACATGAACGAACTACCGCTTCCATTTACTAGTTCCACATCTACATCTCCTTAATTCTGCTCTGCATTCCTTTTGCTGCAACTGTGTTCCAGCTAAGGAGGCAGTGACTAATTTTTACTCATTTCAGCACGCACGCTGGGAAATCTTTAAGGCTGCTCCTTCCGTGACTGAGTCCCAGTCCCTCCTGCCTTTTCTCATATCTAAATTCAAGAGGTCCATCTTAAAGCACTCTTCAGATTCTTATTCACACTCCCCACCTCTTTTTTCTTTTTTTCTAATTTTTTTTTTTTAAGAAATAGTATCTAAGACAGGATTCCGACCTCCACATCCCACACGTGTGCACCCTGTGCTTCAGCAGATGCAAACATACATTTTAATTGTGATAGCACATTATACAACCCTCTATAATAGCCAACAACTGGCAAGCAGTTTCGTCAGAGGTACTCGCAGTTTCAGATGCCATTAGGAAAGTATGAAATTTTCTGTTTACACTGTGCATTGGCTCTCCTTTATTCAACACGTGCGTCCTGGAATCGATCCACTTAGCAATAAAAGTATGCTGTAAAAGTTGTGCTAAAATCTTAGTGTATCTTTACAACAGGTGAAGCAAAACAAACAGCTCGAGTGAAAAACACATTCTTTTCCTCTTAAAGGAAGGGGCCTTGCCAAGCAGGGTTTCCTCTCTGTTCTCCATAAATTGTCATCAACACACACAGTTCTGCATCCCTGGTGAATAGCTCATCACAAAGCTCACTTCTTTTACAAAATCCTTCTGTCTGGTTAAGACCTGCACTTTTATGATTTGTATTTTATAACTCAAATCTGTTCTTTAAAAAGAAATAGCTTTACAACTTCACAATTGGGGGAAAAAAAAAAGACACTTAATCCAAGTTTAACGGATCTACCAGAAAGTCCTATGCCT
>VWPW01000183.1:0-19473 GCA_013389825.1 Crypturellus undulatus
TAGGTACATTTTAGCACATTTTCCAAATAATGCAGAAGGTCTCGTAAGTGAAAGTCAGCCTGGGCTCTTTTCCCAACCGATTTTAGCCCCATGNCCCTCCTGACTGAGGTACCATGGCAGAGTTTTGGCCTCTCGAGGACTATTGACTATTATTCTCTTTTTTTTTTTCTCCTAAAGCCACTGTATGTCTACCACCCTCTGGTACACTACAGTGATTAGAAAAGGAAGAACCAAGCTAAGCTTGCCGTGTAGGCAGGGGAGTGAGAAAAAGGCATCGGAAAGCATTGCATGGTGCCATCTGGGACGCCAGCACCAGGAATCATATCAAAATAGAAATGCATATTGATATATGTGTGTGTATATGCACATATAAGAATAGCGAAATATTTGTAAGTAGCAACACGAGACTTAAGTGCACTTAAGATTGGGGCATTCCCAGTTGTTTCTTACAAGCACAAGTGGTTTAGGTGCACAAGTGCTGCTCAGGCTGCACGGGGCCTCGCGGCAGCGCTGTGTGGACAGCTGCTCGGAGGAAAAGGAAGGGAAGGGAAGCGCCTGGGGAAGTTATTTCAGTTGCTGTCTCGGCTTTCCGGGCTGTCTCCTGCAGCCCTCGGTGCCGGCACCGCAAGGCAGAGCTGTGCCGTGTCCTCACTCCCCAGCCTCAGCCTGACCCTCCGCGTCTCATCCTCTTGGTGTCCAAATGTCAGGTGGCTCCTGGGCTTCTCATGAGGCTGCGGTCGGGCTGGTTCCTCACAGCAGTCCAGGGCGGTTAGGGGGCAGCAGGGCTTTGGGGGGCAGCGGTGGCCCTGGCCATGCTTGGCTCCTGCCCCAGTTGTGTGGGGTGGTTCTCACAGGTGCAGAGCGAGGGGCAGGCCTGGAAGCCACCACTGACTTGTAGGTGCTTTGGGTGCTGGTGGAAGTGACTCAGCAAGGTGCAGAGCGAGGTCCCAAAGCTGTTAATAGTGCTGTGGTTTTGCAGGGCCAGGAATGGAGCAGCGCTTGGTTTGTTCTTGTGTGCCAAAGCACCCATGGAAATAAGTGTTATATTCCAATTATTTTCATCCTGAATGTTTCGATTTCTCACAAGCCAGTGTGCACCTCTGCTCTGAGCACCAGGCTCTGCTGTGATAGAGCCCGGGGAGAGCGACACGTGGATCTGCATCGTTGGCCTGCTGTTAGTTGCTAATGTTTTGTGCAGTCACTTGTATCTTCCAAGTGCTTAAGAGTTGCCAACTAGTGGATCCTCACAACATGTCTGTGAGTTGGAAGATACATAAGTATTTATGTTCCCATTTTAGATGAGGGCGGCCCCAAGGCTAAGTTGTGTGGGGTTAAGGTAGGCAGGAGGAACATCTGCAGTGACTTCAGGAGGCTTTTGGCAAGCTTCTGCATTGGCAAAGCCTACAAGCAGCAACGCCGATGCAGTCTAAATGCTGAAAGGGCTATGACATCTGTTCTCCTTATTTAAAAAAAAAAAATGCAGGGGGTGCGGGGGGGAGGAAGGGAAAAAACCCAAACTACGAAAATCTCTCAGGCTTCACTAGTGACTCTGAACACCGGCACATATTTATCTTTCTGCAGCCCTCTATATATACAGAGTGCAGCACAGCCGCTCGTGCTCGCTCTAGCAAGTGCTTTGTGCCTCGGCTTTCAGCACTGCTGTGGCAGGTTTGAACTGGTGGGCACGGAACCTTTGTTCCGCCAGTGTCTGATTTGTCCCTCTCTATTCCTGAGCACGGTCGCGTCTTTGGAGCTCCTTCCAGGAGAGTCCCTGCCTTGATTCCGCTGAGGTTGGGTGTCTGAGCGTGATGCCCACGCTGGCTGCAGCGCGTGAGCTGGCTGTAGGACGGGCTGGAGCTGCGGGGCAGAGCGGCTCCGGCAGTGCACGGCTTGTTGTGGTATTTTAGCTATTTCACACCTCCTGGCTGCCCGTCACAGCTGGCTGCTCTGCTTGAAAATGGGTTACCGAGATTGGAGCTATAAATGATTCCAGTTTGGTTCTGGCAGAAGATTTCGGCCAAAAGGGCAAGCAGGAGCTGGTGCACTTCAAAAAATCTTTGTATTTCATAGGAAAAATAACTTTAGAAGCACTTGAAAGTGCTCTTTTGACACTCACCCAAATAATCTGAAAACTATGCTTTTGTTTTGAAATTAATCTGCACAAAAATATATAAAGTGTGTTTTTTAAGAAATACAGAGTTGAAGAGATTGGACTTAATGTTTTAAGCTTTTACTGTAAAAGATATTTTGAAAACATTTTTTCTACTGCTTGTAACAATACTTTGCATCAAACGAGAATACTTGGGGCGTTAGTGTCAGTTCCAAATTGTTGGGCCCAACTTGGCGCTAGCCTGGAAACATCGTTTCTAGGTCTCTGCTTCTAGTCCCATCTTCTGGGCTGGTTTAATATACTGAGGAAATGGCTTCTAAAAAAAAAACACCAAAAAATGTTCTCCTGATTTCCTCCTGATCTAACATCAGAAAATGCCTTTCTGATCCAGATACATATTCACGTTCTCTACTTGGCAGTTCTGCCTGCTTGGTATTGGAGCACGCGGGAAGCCGCCTCGGTGCTGCTCGAGCTGCACTTGTCACCTCTGCCGAGGACAGGTGCTGTCAGCAGCAGCCGCAGCGATCCGGGGCTCCACAGAAGGCCTTATTTTCAGCTTTGTAAAATACATCAGTTATTTATGAGCTGCCTCCGTGGGTTTTCCAAGGCGCGGAGTGACGGCTGCTGCCTGGCCGCGAGGGCAGGGCCCTCCGCACGAGCGGTGCCCGCGTCACAGGCCCAGTTATCCCCGCGGGTCTGCGGCTTTACCCGGTCACTGGGGTGTTTGGGGTACACAGAGGAGGGGAAGCAGGAGGCATCCCGCTCACAGGCTTCCTGTGCAGGCCCGCACAGAAAGGGCCTCCTCCGAATGCTCCACATACAGATCATTTTCGACCTTTGATCATCTGTCAGTTTGCTGTGGGAGAGCGTGCCATCGTTTGCCACCGCCTGAAATAGCCCCAAAGGAAGTCAGGGCTTAATTTAACCTCCAACACACTGAGCCCCGCATTTCCTATCCAGCTCGGCCGCGAGCTATCTGGTTTCCTACACCTCGGGGCTGCTAAGTTTAGTTGCTCGGAGCGGGCTGCTAGGCGGGCGGGAAGCGGTGCTCCCTGTGGATAACGCGCTGCCGTGTAGCGCTGGCCCCACGCCGCCTCGCTCGGCACTCGGGGTGCTCTGAAACACTGGGTGAAAATGCATTTTTGAGGTTCTTTGGCTGAAGTTACCTTGAACTCTTTGCTTGCACCCTGGGCTCACACGTTTGCATTTCTGATGCTGTGCCTTCTACAAGGAAAATTAATACCCGCATGCTTAGGCGTAATAATTTAGCAGTTATGAAGGTCATGTGGTTAAGCCATTGCTGAATTCAAAATACAAGCGTTATACGTGAATTAATATTTTATCAAGTCCAATGCAGTCTGTCAGTCCTTTCATCTCGGAAAGTAGACAAATTAGCAGGAATATATAGAGTTCCATACAGGGGGTGTAGATCACTTCACTAGAAATGTTATTTATTGTACAAAGTGGCTACATGAAATGTCTGTAATAAAACTGACCTGTTTTTCCTTGACCAGAGTATTTCTGTACCCATTGACTTCAGGCAAAAGGATGTTTATCACAAAGAAATGCCATTATTTTGGAGGTAGTCTCACAGGTTTGTGGTTTGAAGGCCGCAGATGCGTTCCATGGTATGTGTTCTGGGCAGCTTGATACTTAAGAGCTCAAATACTTTGTTTTCCTTTTTTTCCTCTCTGTTGTTAGCAGAATGATACCAGTTCCCATGTAACCAGGAACACCCGGGGTTGGGGTCGTAGCTGCTGCCTCCCAGGTTGTTGGACTTGTCCAGGCTGTGGCAGCTGCTTTGGGGAGGATCCGACAGTCCTGTGCTGCTGCGCATAGAGCTGTTCCTCCAAAACTGGAGGGCTCTTCATACTAGAATTTGGTTTGACCCTGTTTTTCAAAGCAAAATCTTAGCAATATTAAGATCCCTGTGAAAACTGCAGGACCAGGAAAATTTTCAGCTAATTCTATTGAGCACCAGTCAAGCACCTTCTTTCTGTTTATAAATTTCTAGCATTTCAAATGGAAACTAAAAGGATGGAAAGAAAAAAATCCTTCTGATGGGAGAGATTTACACCACAGCTAGAAGCAGCCAGATGAACCCAGGTACTCTACCCAGGTGCATTTAGCTCTGCATGTGAATAATTCCTGCCCAGGCCGACACTGGAGAAGTTCTTGTAGATTAGATTCATATAAAATGCTATTTGCCTTTCTTGGGCTTGTGCATTTTTATCTGAGTTATTCTGATATTATAACATTATATTCTTCTGCCTCTGCTCAACCTTTGCTGTATTGATTTTTCAACAACCTAAGTTTAGCTCTTTGATTTTGGGAACCATTTTTCCTAGCAGCAAAGTGGGGAAAAAAAAATACATTTACATAAAATAATCCAGGCTAACCTGAAATACTGTAGACTTTGGTAGACTGGTGACATATGACAAGGCTAACAAGAAAATAATGTTTAGCTTTATCAGACTTAGGTAGGAAGGGTAGCAGGGTAGGAAATGCTAATTTAGGATTTTCTAATACATAGGATATCACTTGCTTTTCCTCAGCAGATAATAAGTTAATGCACCTCTCTTTTTACCAGCTTTAAAATAGGATAATTCTTAAGCTTAAACATTGCCTTTTTTATTTTTTATTAGAGGCAAATTAGGCATGGTGTCTGCTTGCTGAAAAATAAGTACATTGTGAGGAAAAGAGTAAGACCGTGATGTAGTTTCATGTTTCCCCTTACATAACTGTTGCTGCAGAGCATTGCACCCCAGGATGAGGGTGCACAGCAAATGAAGGCAGAGAGCTTGACTGAAGCCTCTAACCAGATTGTCATTATTCCAGGTCATTATAGCTGCTCATAAACAGCTAAAAATGAGAAGGTGAACATAGCTAGTTCAGATATGGCTCAGAAAACTATTGCAGTGAATCTCTGGCCAGTCAGGGATGGCTCATAACAAACTCGGAGCTCCTGAGCCAAAGGGGATGGATGTGATGAGGCATCTCCCAGGAAACTGAATAATTCTGGTGAGTGATAGCTGAAGTTGCTGAGATAATGAATAGGGAGTGGGAGAGGCAGACCCCAAGACCCTCCTGTCCTCCCTGCCCACCTCCTGCTGATGCGCAATAGCGCCTGGCTTTAGTAGGTAACCTTGTCACTTTATCCGTGTGGTGCTTAATGGATTCAGGAATACACGCCACCACTCTCTGGGAAATAAGATCATCGGGAAAAACCTAAATCAGTCCATTTGTGTGTCATGCATTAAGCAAATGGTGCTGACAGTAGGAAACGTGCAGTGCTTGACGTGTGCGTTTGGTAACTGTCTGCATGTAGTGAGCTTAGACAAGAAGTGTGGTCAGCACTTTGTAGTGCTGACAGGATCCTGACAGACAGTCGTCGGGAACTCGGAAGAGAATAAATGAATACAAAAAGAGTATAATTACATTTTTAATGCGGATGCACGTGTACCTTTGTGAAGATTTTTTAAAAATTGAGGCTGATGTATTATTTAAGCAACTCTTTGAGGTGTAAATAACTTTTAAACTATTTTAACAATACGGTATTTTTTTAGGATGATAATTCAGACTTTGAAGGTACGTATCAGGATAGAGGAGCTACCTCCTGGAAAGGCACTGCTCTTGCCACTGCTGTCCCTTTTGTAGTGCGAGATTTGTCTGCCAAGCTGGGCAGCTTGGCAAACTGGGCCACAAAGATCACTTGAAACTGCCTGGAATTACATGAATCCTTGGAGAACTGTGGGGAGGGAGAAGATGAATTAAGTGGTGGAAGGGAGTGCTAGGGACAGTCACATGAAGTGTTAAGCTTGGCCTGATTTAGCGTGAGTGCGGGGGTGTAGATGGGACTCGCATGTCCCTTTTCCTTCCAGGTCTATGAAGCAGTTCTCCGTCCTGCTTCATCGCCTGACAAGAAAAGCCTGTGTGAGACCCCCTCAGCAGCTGCCCTGCCCTCCCAGCCCCGCTCAGCAGCTGCCCTGGTCTCTGCAGTGCCCTCGCTGCCGGGCCCGGAGAGAGCGCTGGGCGCGAGAGCCCGGGGAGCTGCCGTGGGCTGGACAAGGTGTTGGGAGCGCTGTGGAGAGCTGCTGGGACACGCGGACCGAACCGGCCATCCCCGGCAAAGGGAAATGCAGGGACTTAGGTGGCAGGGTGACATTCCCCATGGCTGATGGTGCCCACTGTAACATCCGCGCAGAACCGTGGGTGAGGGATGACTAAGTGTCATCTGATGCTGTTACTGAAAAGTAGATGAATGTGCGAGCGCCACTAAACACGGGAAATGGTGAAATGTGGGCAACGCATCCGGATCTCTATTTCAAAACTCCTTTTTCCTTTTCAAGTCACAGGAATGACTTCTAGCAACTTGGGCAAGGGTTGGAGTAAGCCAGAAATGACAAGAAAGGAAACAACCTTTTGCTGCTAGAGTTAGAGTTATGAGAGTGAGATAGTGATGGAAATTGCTGGAGTTTTATTGTGCGTGTTTTGAATGTAAAGTTATAGACATGATAGATTTCCTACTGTCTTTAACAAGAATTAGGTATCTCTCCGAACTTAGATGTGTGCCCAGTTGTACTCTGCATTTAAAGTGAGCAATGCTCCTAGCAATGTTTTTTTTTAATTGATTTTTTTTAAAAGTAACTATCTCCTAGACTGATCTAGCGCGAGACAAATCAATACAGAGCTCTGAAAAGCACACTGGTTCGCAGCAGAAATACTGGCTCCAGAGCCGGGCAGTCTGTCCTTGCCTGTGTGGACAAGGGCTGCCTGCCACAGAGGAACCTTTAGTATGTGATGATAACCGAAAATACCTGTGGTTAGTGGTGGGGGTAACGCAAAGGGACTTGATGTGACCGGCCAGAAGGGGCTGTGGGAACAGTGTGGCTTGGGAAGGGGCAGGAGGCAGGTGTGGGCTGGCATGAGGGGCTGCCCTTCGCTGGCTTTGCGAGCTCTTGCTCTGAAGCGTTAGGCCCGTTTTATGGTACCTGACTCGACCTGCCCGCCTCCTTANGGGCTGGCACGAGGGGCTGCATCCTTGCTCCTCTGCCCTTCGCTGGCTTCGCGAGCTCTTGCTCTGAAGCGTTAGGCCCGTTTTATGGTACCTGACTCGACCTGCCCGCCTCCTTAGGGCTTCCTGAGCACGTCGAGGTTTGGTCTCTTCCCCTACAGACTCTTCCCTTGTGAGGTGTGGGGTAGACGTGAGGTGCTGGTGCGCTTCCCGCAGTGAGCTCGTGTGCCGACCCGTCCCGCTTGGCCGCGGGGCTGCAGCCTGTGCATTAAATGCTGCAGTGAAGCCCTGCCGATAACATTACGCTTATTAAATAATACAAACATTTATCCTCTTTGCCAAACAGTGGGGATCACTAGTGCCCGCTGGGGAGGCATGAACTATAAAAGCCTCTATTCTTTTTTAATTAGGCCGTATCTAATTAAAATGGTTGCCTGCCGTTGCTAGCCTTTATAAAGTGTTTTCCGAAGCAGCGTGACTCGCGGCTCTCTGGATGCAGATTGCTGTGATCCAAGTGGGATGCTCTGCTCGTAAGGAACAACTGTTTTGGAGAGCAGGAACTGCCCTGGCCATCTCATTGAGCCAGGTGCCCGGGGCCACCCTCTCGCAGATGAGATGAACCAGCCACGCACGGATAAAGCAGCTGGAAAGTGGCCATATGTTCTCTCCAAGGGAAAGCCCGGAGCAGGGCGACGGCTGGGAAGCAGGAATGGGCTGTGGTGGCAAGAGGTTTTGCCTACGTTTGTCGGCAGAACAAGAGTGTCTGGGGAGGGTGTGTGCCGGGAAGGGAACCAGCCCGGCTGGTTTGGGGGGAACAGGGAGGTTTCCAAACCGGGTTCCCTCCTGATTCAGCGCGCGAGGAGAGGCCGGGGCTGGGGAGGCTGGTGCTAGGGCTGCTCTCCCAGGCGAGCGGAGCTGCGGGGCTCCGCGCACAGCACCGGGCGACCCACGAGGGGCCCCGAGCGCTGGCAGCCCCTTCCCGCAGTCGCGTTCCCGCAGGGGAGGGGATGGGGAGCAGCAGCACCTGCATGGCCTTGTCTCCTCCTGTACTACCTGCTCTGTGATCTGGTAATCTACAAAGCAGTGCCTTTAAAGAGTGGTATTTTAAGCCTTATTTTATAGGTAAGAAACCAAGATGCAGAGAATCAAATTACTCTCATGTCCTGCAGACTAGAAATTAAAATGTCTTGAATTTCCAGTTTAGTCTCAACCACAAAAGCAAATTTTCCCTGTGTGGGGATGGTTTGTTCTGTATTTCAAGACACTTACTAAATGCGATGCTAAAGCGATGTAAAATTCTTGCTGTGTTACAGTTGCTCCTGAGAAGCTTGGGCAAGTTTCCTTCACCTGCAGCCTTCTCTGCTCTCGCTGTGGGTGAGTCTTGTACAAGACCGACTTTGCCAAGAAGGCGTTTGTTCTTCATTGTATCTTGTTGTGCGGGTTGTCCGGATCTGAGCTCTGCACTTTCTCTGCTGTGAATTGCTGCTCCTGGATCGAAGCTGTTCCTGAAGCTCTGCCATGAGGAAGCTGCTGCTGAGCTACTTGGATTATCATTTCTGCCCACATCCCCCTCCTTTTCCATCCGCCTTCACATTTTAGGATGCAATAATTGCACTTCTAGTGCCAAACACGTCTCTGGCAGGTTTGGTGTGGGCAGCTGCTTGTACCCCATTATTAGAAGATTTTGGGTTATTGCTTGGATTCTATTTCCTTTTCAGTTATTTGTTTCATTTTGTTTCTAACTTCTTACTGTACCAGAATTAAGCCCTATTCTAGACACCCTCACTTCTATAGAAAAAGATCTGGTAGGAGAGTGTTGAAATTAAATTGGCAGGTAGCAGGTTTGTACTTGTTTCTTGTGCTCATTCCCCCAAGCAATTTTAAGAGACAGGAAGTCAGGCTAGATGCTCCTTTGGTCTGATCTAAAAAGTCATTCATCTGTTTACGTTTCACAAAACCAAATTATCTAATACCCAAAGCAGGGGATGCAGTGCTTTACCCTTCATCACTTAATGTGGTAGGTTTTCAGGTTGCTTTTTTTCCTGAACAGAGCATGTGAATTCAAACTGAACTCATGCATCAGAACACAGAAGAAAATGTTAAACTTGCTTGTTTCATTTAATCTGCTTTCAGTGAAACACACCTTAGCGTGGGCTCTTTGCCTGGCACCTGTAATGGTTCTGGTCATTCCACAGAACGAAACTCTGCTCACATCTCTGCTTCAGAGAGAGGGGGCTTTGGCAAAATGATCTGCATCTGAAAGGCAAATGCAGCCAGAGTGGTTAAATATAGTCTGATTAATTATTCCTGGCAGCCTATGCAGTGTCAATTAAACAAGGATTTACATTCCCCAACCTTTTTAGCATAATTTTCATTTTCAGTCTGGGTGTTTTAAGTCCTAATTATCCAGTTCATGTATTAGAAAATGGTCACTTCTCACAATTTTAAATCATGTTATTTCATGAGCACATGGGAGGTATGTTTTTTCCTGTACGATATCGTTTTATGCACTTTTGGCTAATATTTACTAGATTTACAAATGCTAATTTTTATTTGCTTGCCTCCTGTCAAATTTTAGAGATTTTTTTGACCTTAGTTCCCTATTCTTTAGGGTTAGCAGAAGTGCTTTGTGCTTATTGTTTGTTTTCCAAGGTCAGGAGCACGCTTAGAGTCCAGGCCCGTGTTGCTGCTCTCACTGGAAGCGCACAGGAGCCAGCGTTGGCGCCTGCTGCCCCAGGGTTATGTGGGGCTGCTCTGCTGTCCGTGTCGGCGCTCGTGTGCTGAGGGCAGTGCTGCTCGCGTTAGGAGGGTGGGATGATGTGACCCGGCCTGTGTCCTTATCCCTCCTGGGACAAGGTCCAGACGGAAGCCAATGTTGTGCTCAAGCAGTTTCATTCACTTGAGCGGTCAAATGCCGAAGTGACACTGCTGGGGCAGAGACATCCTCTGAGGACTGATGGAACTTCTGCGCTGGCTTTTGTAGCTGGGTTTGGGATTGGGAATGAAAGGAGTTAGGAAGAGCCAAAGGAAAAAGAAAACTTGCTATGTTATAGCATCATTCTATTCTAGCTTCATCTTGGAAAACATTGTGTAGGTCAATGAATGTAATTCACATAGGTAATTCTTCTGCTTTCCATGCACTGTTCTATATTGAACCGATTAAGATTTTATTGACTTCAGTGTTTTGAATATAAATTTCCCCTCTTGGCAGTGAGAAAGTCAAATCTCTGTAAGGGGATTCAGTCAAGAAAAGGCTGTGAGTGCAAGCTGAGAATGAGAGAAAAATAACCCAGTCCAAGGGACAGGAGCTGAAGAGGGCTTACAGACATGGAGTATCTTGTCACTTAAGAAAATTGCTCCATCTCTGCACTAAAGTTTGCATCATTAATAGTTGAAATAGTCCAGTGGGTGTAATTGTGAAGTAAACACAGATACGTGTCTTTTGGGACTGCGTAAAGTTGATGTTGAAAGGCAGAAGCCATTGGCTGATAAACACTTTCCCAAGCTAACACTTCATCATCATTTATATTGACACCAAGAAATTTAGAAAGAAAATGCCTGATTGCAAAAACAATCATGCTGGAGTCTGTAAAAGGAACCACACGATAAATGGAATATTTATACGCTACTGTCATCATATTTTGGGTCTACGAAGAATTTTAGCTAGAAAAATAATCAAAAGAGCTTATTAAGAAGCATCATGCGTTTCTCTCCCATTCACTGCAAGCTGTTATTTTTCTCAGTTATTTCTCTGTGGAAAATACAAACATAATCCTCCTCTCCTTTGTAGTCATATCTGACACTTCATACAGTTAATCAGCTTCTGATAATAACAGCATGAAGTGAGGGCTGGCATTCCCCAAAATGCTCTCCCTTTATTTCATCTACAGATTAATTTAAATATCCAAAAATGCTAGTGCTGGCAATAAAAATGGCGACCTTGTGACATTCAACACAGCTCATCCTAACTTTTTGAGCCTTCTTTTATCTAAGAGCCTGATCCTCCATTGACTCCATTTTCTGTCATTGCATGTGCTGGTGTGAAGTCCCATTTAAACAGCAGTTCTGGTTTGCAGCTCCTGAGAGCTTCAGTGCTACCTTTCCCAGGACTTGCTGTTTTCTTTTGAGCCAACATTTGATTGCAGGGTGTTACCTGGGTTTATGTTTGTTATTGCCACTGAAGTGACTATTTTTTGAGCTCAAGCCATCTCCTGAAAAGGGAAAGTGGTCCTGGTCTCACACCCAGAGCTCTGCTGGGCAAGGCTGAACGAGACTGGAATTTCACTGAATCCCCACGATGGCAAGAGGGGGGAAGAAACTGTCATTTGGGCTTTGAGCGGATCATGTGGCACAGATGTGGTCGGTTTGCATGCAAAGGGGCAAAAACGTCCTTGGGTCCCCTGATGATTTAGAGGAGGAAGGATGGTGTCACCTACTAGTAAAAGCTTCCTGTATCTTAGTAGACAGTGGGCAAATATGTTCTCTGAATTCATTGCCAGACATTGCATTTAAATACGTTCAGTTTTCAAATACATATTCTTTGAAGAAGTAGTAGAAGTAGTCTTTTAGTTTGTGATCATCCAATTAGAATTTTACTTTCATTAAGTATACTTGTTTTGCGCTTTAAAAGCTTCCTCCCCCACAACCTTTTCCAGAGGTTTCCACATCTGCTTCTCCTTTGATTTTTCTCAAGTCTTAGGCTTGTTTTTGCCCTTTAATTTTTAAATAAGTGACTGATGGTTGTCATCTATTGTGTTTAGGAGTCAGCTTCAATTCCTCTGAAGCCAGAGCCAAAGCATGAGCTGACTTAAAGATTTGCTCTTCAGAGAGCAAACGTTTTATTAATTTGAGTTATGCACAATCTATCTCATACATTAATGCAGAGATTTGCAGAGGCATCATTGCTCAGTGCTTGCAGTTCACACTGAGCAATGTAAGGAGCTGGACTCAAATCGCTTTTAAACTATATATATGTGTACATGTATATATATAGTTTTTTTTTTTTTTATTCGCTTGTGTGAAAATCCATTTTATTCCTTGTTTCTTTTATAAGTCCGAAGTGTTATTTAGTTTGCATAAGGTATGAGTGGCTGTTTCCTGATGAAACAAATACAGACAGCAAATAGGGCAAGTAACCGTGCCTAAAATATACATATTTTAAGGACAGTTTATTATTATTTTTGCCCATAGGTTTTCAGTTTCCACCTAGACTGGAAAAAGCAGTGGTGGTCATGAGCTGCTAATGGGAACTGCCACAGCTGGGACCTGCTGCATCACATGGTCCTCCTGCAAAAAATAAGCTGTGCAGTCCCTGACACACTTGGACACATACAGTATACTGTGTTGAATAGTCGCACTGCTGTTCCTAGGCAGAGCATGCAATCCCTGCAGGTGTTCAGATAGTCTTTTCTTTATTTCCCAGGCAAACTTTGCGCTCTAAGCAAAACTCCCACTGTGACAGTGCCAGCAAAAAGTGTATGAAATGCGCAGAGTGGGGACAGGCCAGCAGTTAATGTGACTGCAGCTTCGCACCCAGGGGCCGAGTCTGCTCCTGGGATTATTCCATCCTTTGTAACGATTGACCTTGTGTCCAACCAATCTGTTTATCCCTGGAAGTTAGGACCTGGCGGGTGATGTTTGCTCAGCAAGTCCCCTAGAAGGGGCCTGGGAACCTTCCAGATATGATCCTGCCAAAGTCAAGCTTACACCTGGACACGCTTTATTTGAAGGCGTTTGGCTTCTGCACCTTGCAGCACAGGTACTTAATCAGATGCTTTTCCTCCACGGAGTGTGGAAGGCAGCCACGCTCAAAGAAGAGCCCTGGTGTTTTTCAGACTGATGCAGCTGCTTGTTTTGTGCCCGTGCTGCTCAGCGTTACCTGTGTGGCCTGTGCTTCATTTACCTGGCTGTGCCCTTTCTGTAAATGCTGTTCACCAGCCTTGGGATTTCTCTGGAGACAATTTGCTATTATGGTGGCACTTTAACAAATATGTTATAGAAAGATGAGGGGCTCTGGCAAACTCTGAATAGCATGATCAAAAATCATTGACAAGGCAGACCTAGTTTGTTCCCTTTCCCAAGCTATTTATTCAGCAGTTAGATGGCAAGCTGTGACTATGATGCAAAGAAATCCGCCAGCAGGCACTCTGCAAGAAAAGAGTTGTCATGGACTTTCAGGCAGGAACTGGCTCAGGGCAGTTAACAGGAAGAACTGCTCCTCTGCTCCGAAAGGCTGATGTTAAAACTTCCAAAGTAGCTAGAGGTTTAGCATATTGAATGCTGATATTTCTCTGCTAGAGTCCTGCAGTGTTTGAGTTCTGCGTGCACAAAAGTGAATGGGAGCTCCACTGGTGTGACATAATTTTTTGTCATTAGTTGAGGAAGGTGAATGTAAGGGGACGCTTGTGTTTTGTTAGCCAGTGGGTTTGCTACCCAAATCCCAAATGATTTGCACCATTCTGTGGCGGGCTAAAGCTACCTGGCCAGTCTCATGTGGCTGCTGTGCCTCATCTCACGTGCTGGAGCTGATAGAACATGGACTGCAGAGACGGAAGAGATGGGTCTGGTTTTAGTCTCTCCACTTGGTGTGAACCTGAGTGAATTTAACTTTTGATTTTCTTGGTACAAACCTTTAACAAGATGTAAAACCTTCAGGCTTAATGTAGTAACAGCGGCTATACAGATGCACTGACTTTTACCAGCCTCCGAGGACTCCCTGTTAACACTGCTAAGTCCATGCAGCCAAGCAACAACGAGGGAAGAGGTGAATGCTAAAGGCTGCTGCAATCTTTTCCGATTTTGCCTTGCCTTGGATGCTGTGAATAATGAATTCCCTCAGGCTACAGTAGCTGCCTTGCACAGATAATGAAAAGTGATAGCGTCTGTTGTAAAAGACGGATATTTTTGCATAGAAGCTGGCGGTGACCTCAGCAGCAGCGAGGAAAGCAGGGCGCTGCTCTCCTGCAGGACCTGTCACCTGGAGAGTGCTGAGCCCTGGCTGCACAGAAAGCATCAAAACCCTTCAGCAGAGCTGGCAGCCCCCCATCTGCCCAGCTTCCCTTTCCTCTGCTTGGGCAGATGAGGGAGACTCTTGGATCTCATATGTCTGAGTATGCAAGAATCTGACAACTGCACTGAGTTTCTGTAAGCACCAGCCTTGAACAACTCAGGGGTTTTGTGTGGCAAAGAGCATAGCTAAGTGCATTCACTAGGAGAAAGTGTGAAGTAGCAGCTTTCATCTATACATTCCTCAGCAGAGTGATCCTTTCCATTTCTGTTTGGTTATTCTCTGTGTTTTCTGCTTGCTTTCCTCACTGCAGACAGATATTGATCTGGTGGTTTAAAATTTCCTTTCACTACCAGCCCCAGCACTTTGTCCTCACAAGTGTCTTTCATGTTGAGATGAGTTGGGGCAGCCGTTTGTGCTTAGTTCTGGCTACCTTCTCCTCATTTTCTGATCCTCTTTTCATCTGTCTTCTTTTTCCAGCTGCTCAGACCCTCTCCAAATCCTCCTTCCATTATTAAGTGTATACAAGAAGATTGTGTTGTTAGTTTATGGCAGTTAGCATGACAGGGAAGTATAAATGTTAAAAAAAATCCCTGAAGTTAGAACTGCGTGAGTGATTTGTGTTTGAGTTCAGGATTCTTTGAACGTTCCCAGTTGATGTAATCCAATATCTAAAAATGAAATCCTTACTGAGAAAAGGATGCGATCCCCTTGAAAGGGAGAGCTCCACGTATGACGCTTGCGCTGGTGAAGTCAAGGTCAAACGCGCAGTGACTTCAGCGAGGGCGCGATGCCTCCCGAGGAGGCTGTGCTGCTCAAGCAGACTGCTCGTCTGCTTTCTCTGGGAGCTCTGCTTGATTAAGCACCGCAGCCCCTGCCCTCCGCATGGGGACTGGGGCAGGAAACAGGATGGTGGGAGTAAGCCCTGTGCACGCTAGTGTGTTTTGGGAAGCACCAGAGAATGGGATTGGTTGTGCTGAGCTCCTGTACATGCAGCCTTAAGGAGACTATTCAGACAGTCCCACTGTTACACTAGCTGTAACGGGCCAGAAATTTCCTCATTAATTTTTCAACAGCGGGAAGATTATACTACGCCTTAGACTGACACGTTTTACCATCTGCTGAAAACCTTAACTCTCACAAGCAAGTATTAACAACATGTTCTTCCTCTTTCAGGGTAATCCTTAATCAGTAATCCTGATCTTCCAGATTGTTTAAGATGGGCAATGCAAATATGAGCAGTTGCAAACAGCTGATACCTATAGTTCCTATTAATTTTTCTGTATTTAATTGATGGCTGGTCAGTACCTCTGTTTTTCTCAGTGGCCTTGGTCTTGCTAGCTTGTAGATGGGTTTAACTGCATTCCTGTAACTAATCCCATTAGGCTAATTTTAAGAGGATGCTGTGACTCAAATTCCTGCCTAGTATAACTATTGAAATTAGCACTTTTCAACAGGGTTGGATTTATCTCAGTAATTGTAAGTACCTATAATACACGTGGGTGCAATTTTGGCAGTGGGCCCCAAATACAAGGTGACTGCCTGGCTGAGAAGCAAGCCCCACTGCTGACCTGTCTTTGAAGGTGTCCCCTAAATGAGTTTGCCTGCGTGTCCTTCCCTGCTGCTCGAAACACTTGTGCTGTGTGACACTGCTGGGGGGTTCAACGGAGACTTAGGTGCAAACTTCAAGAGTAGCATGTCCTAGAATCAGTGAGAAAATGCCGACTGCTGCGTCTACGGCCTCTGAAATTCTGGTGCAATTTTAAACAAAGACGACACCTCTCGCATCCCAAGAAATATTTTAAAGGCTAGTTAATTCTAAATTAAACAGAAATGTGAGGCTTATATATGGAGATTGTTGCAACAGATGGACAAGCTCTACTAAGTGTGATTAGCCCTGCTTTGGAGTGTTAGCTATGGAAAATTGTGCCATGCAAAAGGAGCATGTGGCTCAGCAGTAGAATGATCCTTTACTGCTCTGAGTATCATTCCTCATAATGCAGCAACGTGAGGGACGAACCGTTGTGAAGAATCCAGCACAATTTGAGGCTGGTGTCTGCTCAACCCTCTCCACCATTCACGGAGGTGGCTGGATCATGGTGAGGAGCTGGCAGGGAGCAGGCAGAGAGGAGGGGGGATCCCCCTGCTCTGGCCACAGCATCCTGCCAGATTGCCCTAGGGCAGGCAGTTTAACTCAGCTTTGGTGTGGATCTTTGTAGCAGAGGTCATGTGGATTTCATGCACATGAAATAAAAGGTCAGGATGATTATCACAAGATTACTGTTGTTCTTATTCAGGAATTTGTAACACTTCTATGTTGTCTTGGTTCCTCAAGTAGAGCCCCATAGGTTTTTTTCTTAACAGGTTTTGTACTACTATTCAGGCTGGAATGTTATTTTGCTGTTTGTTCAATGCCTGTCAGTAGTGGAAAGCTACTTACCAGAAACTCTTAGGTAACATCCAGTGTTGCTTCTGTTACAGAAGCTGTGGACCTGCTTAAACTGGAGGCTGAATTCAAATCATTGCAGGATGGGCTGGCAGCAGTAACTCCTGCCTAGGAGACCAAACTGCAGACCATGCTCACACAATGCTCTGTTCATGAGGTGACTTCTAGGGTGTAAATACTGTTTCCACATGGGGAAGGCCCCCAAGCTGCATGGCTTTGGAGAGGTCTGTTAGCTCTTCCCAAGCAGTTAGGTGCTGCAGTTGCCACCTGGCAATGTTTAGTTCCCCAGGAGACTAAAGACCTCGTGGGAGGGGAGCTGGCAGGTGGCCTCTGGTCCTGGGTACAGCTGTAACTCTCACAGCTGCAGTCTGCTGGCCAGGGTGCTCTTAGCTAAGACTGTGTTGGTTTGGTCTTGCTGTTCAGATGCTGTTCCTGCCTGGTCTTGGACTTGGCTCCTCTGTCATAGCTCATGTTCTCTGACTCCAGACCTTTGGCTTGGCCCCACGCAAACGCTGGGCATCCCTGGGAAAAAGGGAAGTAAAGGCCAATAAATCAAAAATGTAATTCAACCCGTGCTTGTAATATATATCCTGTTTGGAAATCCAAAGAAGGTAATATACTTGCAGAGTGGCAAGCATATATTTGAGACTGACTTTCTTGAAAACAGCTCTCCAAAATTTGGGCTTTGAGTGAAGGATGACATTTTGTTACAATTGTAGTATCTGCTTCAGTTTGTGCTAACAGGCTGGCTTGATTGAGGACTGGTTTATGTTGGTTAAATTTGTGTCTTTCTATTGTTTAGTGGCATATATATATATATATTTAATACTTTGCTTTAGTTTATGTAGTTTGGATGTGAAAATTTCTGATTTCAAAATCATATAAGTATTTATTGTAATTAAAATTATGCCTAAGGTATTTGTATTTTCAGGCTTAGTAAAGTGTGTGTCCCCCACTATTTTTCCTCTGAGTTAAATAATTCAGCATAGTACACGGTATTCAGGTCTAGCTATTTTTTTCCTCTGTTTGAATCTTGCATCCAAATTATAGTGTTATAAGCAGATCTGATTGCTGTAAATCTGAAATAATAAAAATTGAATGAAAGGGAAGTGATACTCATACAGGGAGTTTTTCTCTATTTTGTCTGTGATAGCCCTGTTTAATAGATGGAGCTGGGGTGCTTCTGTCTTTGGGTGATCATTATTTTGGTGTACAGTGACTTTGCTGAAGTGGAGTTCATATTATCTCTCTTTAAGGGAAGCTGTGTTCATATTATATTCCCTGTACCTTGAGCATAATTTGCACCTCAGTCTGAGAGCAGCCTCTCTGTTCTGTTGTATGCAGAGGCCAAGAGCTGCTCTCTAGCAATCCCTGCCTCCCCTGCAGGTGGGAGGATGGCCCACTAAGCCCCTGAAGCCTAGTCAGGCTTGTTGGGAAGCAAAAAAAAACAGCTGAACACTATGCAACCTGTAATGAACCTTCACTGTTGCCTTTGGGGATAATCGTGAAGAAAAGACCATGTGGGACAGTAAAATAATTTTGCAAGACTTAGGCTTTCCACTGAACATAAAATTTGTCTGCAAATGCACCTTGCTGCACTTCCTGCCTTCTCTATGAATGTTATCTTAGTGGTTTATTATCTTTAAGAGGGGAAACATACCTCTGGATGAATCACTGGGAAACTCTTTGTATTTATTAAGGCCTTCAAAGCCAGCTCTGCTTTGCTGCGGAACAGATGGGGAGCTAATGATGGCCAGAATGCCTCTGTGGCATTTTATTTAGTTTTATAAGGTGGATATATCTCAAATGCTTTAAAATGGCAGATGCCTCTCGTTATTTCTAATACAATGAGAGCAGTGTATCTTGGGTCTGACACTAATCTATCTGGCTGATCTGAAGCTAACCTTTTTATTTTCTAACTTATCATTTCACATAGATAGTTTTATCTCAAGAGCAATATTTTTCATCTAGGATTGGAAATTAGTTGCAAACTAGCATTTATGACCTCTACTGGTTTCAGGCCCTGACCAACCTAGCGTATTTTTCCCTGTCAGAGCAGATTCAAGACCCCTGACTCTTCAGTCTCTGCTGATCTTTGATCTTAGTCTGGCTTCATTAGGAAGCAATACCAAGTATACTCACTCATCAGAACTTCATTAATTAGTAGATTAAAAAAGGTAGTTAGCAGCATATTCTTTCACTGTAGGAGTGGATATTTTAACGCATGGCACTTCTCAGTTTTTCCAAACTAACTTTAGGTAGAGTGGAACTTTTTTTCTTTAAGTGATTTTTTTTTTTTTTTTTTTTTTCTGGAGTACAAAGTCCTGGAATACAAAGTATTTCCTGCAAGTGTCACAGTTTCAGCTTCTGATGTCCTTTTTCCAGTGATACTGGAAAATCTTCCTGGAAACTACCTTGATTCTGGATGCTTAATAAAATATGAAAACACAAGAATCACTTTTCCTTTTTCCATTCTGATAATTATCAGTTATCTTGAGCCAAGACAGGACTCTTTGCTGCTTTATGACCCTGTTATTTAACCTGATTTTGCATTTAAAAAAAGTTTAGAGAGTTGAGAACAATTTATGGAAATTGGGAAGATAAATTGAGAGAAATTGAGGGGAGTAGTAAGAAAGTGATAAATTGCTTGGATACATCAGTAAAGTTAAAGGAAATCAAACTGGACCTAGTAAGATATATGAGAAAGGATTTATTTATTGTTTCAGATTGCTTGGATTCTTATGACACCAGCCCTTCATGCCTGGCAAAGGCAAGAGGCCACCTGACTGATGTGTCGCTGTGTCCCTGTCGGGTCTCCTCAGGCGGAGGGCACAGTGTCCGCTTGTTCCTTGCGATTTTTGGTAGGGGAGGCAGAGATTTGCCTTGATGGCTTAAGT
>VWPW01000185.1:2820-18107 GCA_013389825.1 Crypturellus undulatus
TTTTTTTTTTTTTTTTTTTTGTAGCAAGATCAAAGGCAGCTAGAACAAGACTCCACCTTGATGGTTATCATCTGCTGTGGCACGGGGCTCAGGCTCGCTTTCAGATAGCAGTGACGTCTCCTGACGTGGAAGGGAAGAGGCAGAGGAATCTGTCTTGTCAGCCAACACGTGAGTCATCTTCATCTCCTGAACACTGTGAAGTTTACCAGAAATGTCAGTAGATTGGAACTGCCTCCTGTATGGTGCGGGAGAGCTCAGCCTCTTCAGTCAGGACGCCAAAGGACAATTGTATTAAATCAACCCAGAAGCTCCAGGTGAAAAAAATAAACAAACTCACTCAAACAGAGCTACCAGTAGGATTTCCCCATGGCACCTTTGGTCCGTGCCCCAGCGCTTGCATAGCCAAATCCTCAGAGGCTCCCAGAGGCTGCGGCAAGGACCAGAGGGCTGCTTGCCATACGGAGAGTTCAGTGTGAGGTTGGCATGGCCAGGTGGTTGGGCTGTCTTGGCCGAGTATCATGGTGTTTATTGCTAGGTGAACGTGTCGCTGTGGGAAGGCGCTACCTCGGCATGAGCAGAGTCTGCTCAAAGCAGCTTTGCTGTAGGAAGCCTGGTGCCCCCTCCGCCCCAGTTCATTAGCGGTTACTGGCGGAGAAACTGTCTTCCTGCTGCATCTAAAATAGCTCTGTGTTTTGTGCCGCGCTCCAGCCTGGGGATTTGCACGGGCAGGAGGTGCACAAGAGCCCCGCTAGCACCCAGGCCCATCTGCTCACAAATCACTGCTCCCCCAGGGCATGGGGCTTTGAAATTAATATGGCCAAGAAATGTTGGGTATATCATGTTACCCTAGAAATAGGGATGTACCAACAGATTCTGCTCTCAGATTTTCGTTAGGACAGAGCTTAGTTGGCCGTTTCTTTTGGTGCCCAGCCCATGTTGCAAAGGGGCAAATCGGCACCCATGCTTTACTCGCTGCCCCTCACCACGGGCCTGGGAGAACGGGGCCCCAGTGTGTGCCTAACCGGGGATTCCCATCCCAGCAGGACATGAGGGCTCTCGGAACGTGGTTGCGGAGGGGACTAGTTAGCTGTTTTGCCCACTAACGAGAATAAGTGTGCAGT
Organism: Crypturellus undulatus; assembly: GCA_013389825.1. Taxonomy (NCBI): domain Eukaryota; kingdom Metazoa; phylum Chordata; class Aves; order Tinamiformes; family Tinamidae; genus Crypturellus; species Crypturellus undulatus. The sequence goes on from VWPW01000185.1 coordinate 3,942, forward strand.
GGGGAAGGGTGTGCTGCTGTGAAACCCCAGGCGGCAGCTCCCACCCGCTGCGTGGGTCTTGGGCAGGACGGGAGACGAGCTGCCCCATCTGGGGACAGGCAGCAAACCTGCCCCGTTTTCATTTAATTTATTAAGATTACTCCGTGCCAGTAAAAAGGAGTTTTATTTATATTCAATATTTTGTAATAATTTCCGTTACTTTCTTTAGACAAGTCTTAATAACATTGAAGAACCCCCTAATGCATAGTTCTCCCTCCCCTCCAGCTTTTTGGATAGTAATGGAAATGCCATTCGGCTTAAATGATGCCAGTGTAAAGCTTTTTTACAATACAACTGCAAGTTCTTCAGGCCTTGTATTGCATTTGGTGACAATTTTCCAGCTATTACAAGGTAGGAAAGAGGCTGTAAACTTATGTAAAGCAGGATCAATGTCCCACTGCTACTGTGGTTGAGCATTTATTACCTGCCAAAACAAAAAAAGGAACATTTGCAACTTATAGAAACATCTCTCCTTTTTATTTCTCTCTAATGCTTTTGAGGATTTTTTTTAATTGTTTGATACTTGGATGAAACAATCTGTTTCCCTGTCAGTTGCATAAAAACTGGCCAAAGGGGAACAAAAAAGCTGTGGTACTGGCTGTACTTGCTTTGGGTTTTCGGTGAAAATGAGAAGCAGTTTTTACAGTAGAAAACAATCATTTTACTCAGATTTGCATAAGGCATAGAACCGTCTGTGGCAGCTTAGATCATTGCATCAGGATCTGGCATTGCATTTTTAATCGACGGCAGTTTTCTTATGTCTCACTTGTTCCCGTGAGCAGAAAGTCCCTGCGTCCCACGTGTGCTGGGCGCGTTTTGCACTGATGGGCTCTGCCTGGAAGCGACCTCAGCTTCCAGCTGCTTCACTGGTGTCCGACTTGGACTTTGCTAGCTTCGGGGAGGCTTTTTTAAATTCCTTGTTGACGAAGTAATAGCAAACAGCATCCAGGCAGCAGTTCACGTTTGCGAGGACTGAGGCGACGTGAACAAAATTGTTAACTCTTTGTATGGCAGAGCAGCTGGAGCTGGTGGAGTCCATTATAAAGCGCAGGAGATGCCCGATGTGAAGAGGCAAAAAGCACACAATGAACACAGCCATATTTGCAGAAACAATGTGGACAGCCTTCCTGATGAGCTTTTCTTCGTGGCACTTTTCCTTTTTTTTCCTCGTGAGCTCTGCAATGACTTGTATGGAGCAAAAACTCAAGATAATGAGTGGTATGAAAAACCCTCCAATAACGATGCCCAGGGTGATCAGCGAGGGCTCCGTGGAAAGCTTCTCAAAGCAGAGATCACCTTCCTCTCGAATCTCTACTTCTTTAATGAGGAAAATAGTTGCGATGATGACTATCCAAAGAAATCCAGAGGCAAGAGCGGCCTTCAGGGGAGACCTCAGCATCTTGGCTTTCAGGGGGTACTTGATAGTGAGGTATCTGTCAACTGCTACAATGGTGATGAGGCTGATGCTCATGAAGCGGTTGGCGAAATAGGCACCTTCCAGAAAGAGACACCATCTATCCACTTTCAGGTGGTAGAACTGGGAGAGTATTTTAAAAGGCAAAGTAAAGAGCAGTGAGCAGTCAGACAGGGCTAAGTTCGCCATGTACACCCTCGTCTCTGTCCACTTGCCCAGTTTGCAGCAGAACACCCACAGCGCCAGCGCGTTGAGCACGCTGCCCGAGAGGAAAACCGGGATGTAAACACAGAGCTGGACGAGTGGGAAGCTTTCGTAGGCTGTGATATTGCAGCTGGTGTGGTTCATTTTGGAGGCAGAAAGAGGTGCAGTTCCTGGAAAAGCAGATGAAACCTGTTAGAATCCGGACTGCCGAGCGCACTGGCGGGTGTTTCAGATAGCGCCTCGTGGACCTCAGTGCTTCACGGATGGTGAAAGCCACGGGCAGAGACCCTTTTTCCAGGCAAAACTGTTTGCAGGCCTTATCCAGCGGTAAGGGGAAGGAGAGGGACGTACATCAGTCACGGAGGAGAGAAAAGTGCAGGCTGTTACTGGGTCACTTGCAGAGGCAGAGACTCCTGATGAGCCGCTGCAATGGAAAAAGCTCGGGTGTTTGTGTTGAACCCGACCCAGATCAGCAAGAAGCAAATACCCTTCAGCCAAGAGCTATGCGAGGGGATTGAGCCCATTCAGCAGGGGAAAGGAGATGTCTGAACCATGCTCCCGTCCCTCCCTTTCTGGTAGTGCTCAGGAGATGCCAGCCAGGTGCCTTCAACTCGAAGCGCTCCAGGAGATGTGCAGCAAAGGGACAGCTTCCTCCCCTTCACTCCTGAGCTCTAAGCACCTCTTCCTAATAGAATGAGGGCAATTATTAGTAGATCGGTTATTATGATTAGCTATCGTTTAATCCTCTGTGAGGACCACGGGATGTCCGCGGAGTTTTCCTGCAGGGGCGAAGGGGCTCTGTGTGTGCAGCATCCTGAGCAAGCAGCGCCTAGGGCAGTGCTGAGGAACCTCCCTGTGGCCGCAGCTCCTGAGCAGCCTTGGAAATGGAATTAGCAGAGAATCTTGCCCTGACAGCTCCTCTCAGGAGGCAAAACCATGTGCTTCAGTCTAGGTCTGCGGCAACTCTGTGCTTTGGTCCCCACATGTTTTGGATAGGAGGAATAAATTACCGGCCTGGAAGAAACCAGTGCAGATCGTAACGAGACAACAGGGAGCCCGCATTTTATCTGCTCCCCCACAGCCCTTCTGGTTTCCCGCTGCGGGCAGGGCAAGGCCGTGCCTCGCAGAGCTGCAGTGACCCGCTCAGCGCGTCGCCGCGAGGAGTTACCTGCTCGCTTGCTGTTCTCCAGGAGACTAAGTCTTCCTGCGGAGCTGCTCCTGCTGGCACAGGTGACTCCTCCGAGCGGCGCCNATGACCCGCTCAGCGTGTTGCTGCGAGGAATTACCTGCTCGCTTGCTGTCCTCTGGGAGACTTAAGTCTTCCTGCGGAGCAGCTCCTGCCGGCACAGGTGACTCCTCCGAGCGGCGCCTCCTGGTCCGCGACCAGGAGCTCGAGCAACGCTGACCATTTCCCCACAGCTGCGGTGGCAGTGAAGCCAGCCGAGAGGCAGCACCCGCCCCTCCTCGGAGCATTTACCTAGGGCTGAGCTTCCTCTGTAACGGCCTGGCTTTGCACCACCCCTTGGCTGGGGAGTCCTAGGTAGCCCTGGAGAGGTGAAATGCTTGTCTGCCATGCCTGTTTGCAGCGGTTTATCTGGTTACCGAACAACTTTTTTTTTCCCCTTTGATTTATTTTCCAGTGCCTTATTGATCACTGGGTGATCACCTGCCAACCGCCTTGCCCTGCAAGCTGCGCAGGATGTTTGGCACCAGATCGTTGCCTCGAAGAGCTTCCTGGGACCCTCTGCTGTCTCGGCTGCCCTCGCGCTGCGTCTGGCGCTGCGAGTTCTGCCTGCACGGCCAGCCCAGGGCAGAGGCAGCCCCGCGTACTTGCTCTGTGTGCTGCTGGAGGGGTGAGTTGCTGTGGTTTGCAGGCAGTTTTGTGTCTTTCATAGCCAGGTTTCAGTCTGAATCAACAGTAATTTTCTCATCTTCCATAGTTCCCATAAGCCAGTAATTCTGAGAAAATGAAGAGCCATGACCCTGTGACCCTATGAATTTTTGACTGTAGTCACTTTCTGTGCCACCTCATGTGCTTGTCATCACTTAGCAAACACCATGAGGGCTTCAGATGTCTGCTCCAAAATCTCCAGGTAAGGAACTGTCTTCACATTTTTCTGCCTCCTTCATGGACAGATTATTTAGGTTTTTTGCTGACATTGTTACTCACATTAAATAGTTCTCTCTCAAAATACTTTCACACTCTACCACAATCTGCTGTCACTTTCCCACAGCTTTTTTTTTTTGTTCTCCTTCCCTACCCGAGGTCTCACAGGTACTTGCTCTGTGTGAGTTTGATGTTGAGCGTGGGGGACTAGGGCTGCAGAGGAGGCCTTGCCCGTGCCCTGTGCCAGGGCACTTCCCACTGCCAGGGTGAGTCCCTTGAAGGGAAGCGTGGTGACACCAGCACAGGAGCTCAGCTGATGCCCCTGCCGGTCTGTGTGCGAAAAGCACCTTTTGTAACAAAACTACTGGTCAGCAACACTCAAAGCGTGGGCTGCTGTTGTGCTTTTCTCTGCTCTTCACCTTCTCTCTACATTTTCTGGTCAGAAAGGCTGATGCCTTCCCCCGCTTTGGCCTTCTATTGCAACCCGTTTGCAAAGAAGAGCTCGAAAGAGCTGGCCAATGTGTTCTGTAGGTCCCACTTTCAGTACCTTGCAAGGCTGGCTAGGGCAAACACATGTCCCCTTTCTATTTTCCAGTTGATCTGAGAGTGGCTTTAAGAGTATCTGCGATTGTGTATCGCAGCCAGGCCTTTGAGGTTGTCTCCTATATATAGTCAGTACAGTGCTGAGCTTAAATACTTCTGATATTTTCAGAGGCTGCTTTCACGGTTCTTTTGGCTTTGTCTTGAGTTTTAGGACTCATCTATTAATACACTCAGCTCTTTGATACCAAACCACCATTATTTCCATGCCTTGATTCTTGTTAGTCTTTAAGTTTTCAAAATCATCCGGTTCCTGGACGATTCTCTGCTTTTCATCACCTCCAGGTGCTCCCTAAGCACTTCTTATGTCTATGCCACATCCATCGCTACTGACATTGCCCATGATCTGACTCCAAGTTGACCCTGGAGGTTGCTCAGCCCCCGGCATGTGCCCAGTACTGTGCTTGGACCTGCTCTTCATATCTTGGTGCTGAGGTTGCTGCACACCAGCCCACACGTGCTATAGTCTCCCTGCCAGCCCAGCAGGACTTCAGCAGAGGGACAGACACCATGACCTCAGTTGTAGAGCGTGGAGTTGTTGTCAGTGGGTTTACTAGGATGCATGAAAATAACTTAACACCTGCTACCAGTAGGCAAAGCTATGATTAAGTGTTATTTAATGAGATCTTACACGTCTGCAGAGGGGAGCCCAGGCTCTGGTGGTGGTGTTTTGGGTTCATGTCTGGTTCCTTGTTGCTGCCATGTCAGGATCCTCTTTCTTGTGTTTTATCTTCCCTGATTCCTCACCAGTCACCTTCTATAGGCTCTCGTAGTTGCTCAGAGACCATTTTTTCCTTCCAATCCCAGGTTTTACCCTGTCTGCCATGGACAGCTGCTGCTCCCTGGGCCTTTCCTCCTGCCGTGACAGCTTTCAGCAGGCCTCAGCTTGGTGAATATTGCGGCAAGTGGCACTTTCACTGTTGCACCCTTAGCTTTTTCTCCCTCTCTTGCCTGGCAGCTCTCTGCAGGGCTTGTTTTCTGGCCCCTGTAGCCATGTGGGTAGCAGTGAGTGTACATTGCTCTGCAGTGCTCTGAGGCTCCACAGCACTTCTGCTCAGTGTGGTTTTTTTTTCCCCCTTACTTTCTCATGGGAAGATGCATGTTGTAACACCAGATCTTGATCAAAACGAAACTGCGAGTCTGGAAGCAGCCCTATTTTTAGGGTGGAAAACCTGCAAAATAACAGTTTGAGTCCAAAATGCCCTGTAACCAAACCCTGGCAGCTGAGACTGTTTGCCCATTTCCTCTCTTGCAGTTTGATCCTCCTCTTCGCAAAAGCTCAGCTTTTTTATTTTTCTCAAGCCTGAATGTTGAATGCAACAACAATTGCTCATATAGAGATTAGGTCATTGTTAGCACCTTTTCCTTCTAAGGGACAACGAGATTGTATCTGTCTTAAATGTTAACAGACAACCCAGTGGTTTTGTGGCTTTTGACTGGAAATAGCTAAGTTAATGCATCTATAGAAGATAAAAGTGTTTAGGTATAACCCGTTCAGAACAATTTGTGGAACAATTCATGGGTGCAATAACCTGGAAAACCATTGCATCCTAAGTGAATGGGGCTGGGAATCCTGAGTGTCTCTAGGAATTTAGGTGTCAGAATTAGCAGCCGGGAATAAATAGGAGGTTCTGGGTAAACTGAATCCACAAATGAAGTCAAGAGTCCTTCCCCAGCAACACTTGGTGCAAAAGGCTTTTGCTGACTTAAGCAGACATCACTTTACAGGGTAAGAGCAGTTTACTTACCTTTATTCTACTGTTTCTATTGTGTTTTGGTTTTATTCAGGCAAAAGAACATTTACTGTTTGCACAAAAATCATGTCTAGTTATAACATCTGTTCACTTTGTTTTTCACAAAATCACATTTAGCAAAGTGCAAGCTCTGCCTGTTGGGGATGCGGACAGACCGGGGCTCCTGCTCACTGTCCCTAGCCAGAATCAAGGGCTGGGGAATGGGAAAGATGTATGGGTGATGGTGATCCTCACGGATCACTCTTCTGGTGCTGCATGGTGACTGGTAGGTTATTACGGTCCCGATGCCCTCCCAGTTAGTGGGAACACTCAGAGATGTGAGGTGAAATTCGGAGTGAAGAAAGGTGTCAGAAAGAAACCCTAAATGCGATGGTAACTTGGCACTGAAACCAGACCGTAATTTTGTCCAAGGCAGTACATACGTCATGGTGTTAGTTCCTCAGATAATCAGAGCTTCTTGCTGAGCTCTCAGTTGCAGTTTTAATATCCTATTGACAGGCAGATTTATAGCTAAGCCTCAGCTCTCAGCATCTCCAGTGTATCTTCAGAATTGACAAAAGAGGTTGCTGATGTACAGTGGTAATAAATGTGTTTTTAAAGATATGTTACCATGAGATAGCTCTATTTCTGAAGTAGTTTGAAATTGTTTTATTTATTTATTTGTTTATTGGCTTTTGTAGTATTTAGTACAAATGTCATGAAGTATGGCAGGAGCAGGGAAGTAACCAACTTCCTCCTTTACAACAAGCAGAAAAAAGGGGTAACTTTTTAAAATTTAGAACATAAATGGTATAAGATTTCAGGATACTTCCTGCAAGCAAAACCCATTAATTTCATGCAGCTCTATAGGCAGGAAACGTGGTTATATGTAATATCCTTGGATATGGAAAAGAGCTCTGAAATTCCTTGGGCACAAAGCAGTAGCAAATGGCATCCAGGAGCAGTTAGCATTTCCCATATAGTGGCCACATGCACCAGCGTGTTGATGATCTGCCTTTCAGAGCAGCCAGCCTTGGTGGAGTGTCCTGTGAATGAGACAAGCTTAACACAAAGAAAACATTATAAACACATTAACACGAGGAAAACGTTACAAACACAGCAGAGTTTTGGAGGCAACATTGTTAACTTTCCTGTGTGACCAGTGAACACACCTTCCTCTTTTTCGCAAGCTTCACAAAAACCTCTAGGGTGTGAGTACTTGTTATAACCATGGGATGAAAAAAATCAGAAGGGGATTCTGTCATATTTTGGACCAGTCATATTTTGATTGTCATCTGAGCTGTTTTCAGAAAGGGAAGTGTTTTTTTCTTACTGAGCACCTAGACAGGTAAGTTGCTTGTCATGAATCTCAATAGCACAGTCCAGACAAGAGGAGAGGCTAATGGGGACATGAAGGCTCTTGCTCTCACAACCTAGTTAAAGGATTTATTAACAGCCATGAGGACGACAGCACAGATACTTGTGATGTTGCTGAAGTGATAGATGGTTTTTAAGATCATGCATTTTTTTTGCATCTTTTAGTGACTTTGCAAAGAGGCTTTAAAGGGCAAAACAAAGAGCAAACAATAGTCTGTAAGGATTAAGCTGGTTGTGTACACTCTTGTGTCTGTCCATCTGCTCTGCTTGAAGTGAAATACCCATAAAGCAGAATACTAAATAATAGTCTGAAAAGGAAAAGTGGGACAGAAATGATTTACTTAATGACTCTCTCTTTTGTGCAGTTGTTGCTTCTTGCAGCTTTCACTATGATGGCACTTCTGCAAAAGGAAAGTCACGTGAAGCAGATCACATCTAATCGTTCTTTGGATGGTGAGCACTTTCTGTGGTGAGGAATTGTCTTTTCTTGCATTGTTGGCAAGTGGCTCTACTGTGGTCCCCAGCAAAAGACTCGAAAGGCACTTCTAAGCACAGGCTGTAGTTAGGCTGCAGTGATCCCTTGCCCCAGTACATTGCAGATAATAATGTTCTTAGGAATTCAGAAAGCAACCGAAAGAAATGAAAAGAAGAAAGAACCTAGAAAAAGTGTTAAAGAAAGAGAAAAAAAATCAAATCCCTCCCGTGACTCAAGAGGTCTCTGAGCTACAAGACCCTAAAAGCCATGGGTGCATTCTGAGGAACGACCACTGCAGTTCTGAGGAAGCACGGCTGCATGCGTGCTGCTTTCTCTGCCTCTTCTGGAGAAACAGGAGCTGGGGGTTTGTTGCTGGACGCAGTTTCCAGACCTTTGTGTTGCCCTCTGGGACTACTCTGATGGCTTCTCTTCAGAGAGCTTAGTTTCAGCATTTACATGGAGTTGAATAACAGATTGGCTGTGATTGTATCTGATATTGATTTGACTGTGTAAATCCCACTTGAATTTGCAGGGCTCAAACCATCCTGATACACTGCCTCAAATTTGTGATCTGCTACTGATAGGGGAGAAAGGTATTTTTTAACCTCTGACTCACACTGCCAGATGCCCTGTAAAGCTAGTTATTTCATGGAAGGATTTACAGGAAGGATTTAGCACCTGGAGAGCCCATCTAAATCTGATACATTATTTGTACTTGATGTTGCCCTGTCCATTAGCCCTGAAAATCCTGGTTTCTAATTGTTTCTAAGCTGTTCTCATCACCATTAAGCAAATCCACAAAATCATTTTAATCATTCTGTACTTCATTATTTAGAACTTTGCTGCCTGTACATCTGGGATAAACTGTGCATCCTCTAATAGCCATCTTAGAGGGTCAATACATGCTACTAGAAGGATATTTTAGATATTTAAAACCCCTGAATCATAGAATAAGTCTGGTGATCGTCCCATGTTATTTTTTTTTTCAGTGTTTGACCATTAAGTTTAGACTCTAGTGTTTGGCTGGTGTCCTACTTGAGGTTGTGCTGTTACTCATGCATCCTCACATGTCATCTGCTGCTGGACTGGGAAATGAAGGACTGCCAGGCCTGGTCTCCATAGGTAAAGGTATGTAGCTTACATAATGTGACCCTCAGTGACTGTGTTTAGGCAGAAGTCACACCTGGGTGGTTTGGAAATGACCTTCTCTGCTGACTTCCAGTGTGGCTGCAGCTGGACTTTGGAAGAATTTGGCATGTTTGGTTTCTCTTGGGAAAATCTGGAGGTTTCCCTTGAGCTCAGCTGGTGCTGCTGACATGGAACCTCTGCTGGGCTCCTGGCCTGGAAAAGGGTCCAGCTCTGGGGAGCAGATGGAGGGAGCAGAAGTAGAGTTGTGTTTTGAGCACTGGAGCACTCAAAACAAAATCACAGGAAATCACAGGGAGAAGCTGGAGCTGGTGGGATTATTTTTGGCTTTTGTTTTTTATTATTTTGGTAAAACTACTCCTTGCTCCCCTCCTCAAATCTGGGACTGTCATGCACAAGTGTTTCATAGTTTTGGTGGAGCACACTGAGTAGCACCCATTTATTTCACAGGCCATGTGGGTACGCCAAGGCTTTGTGTTGCTTTTCCAAGCCAGTCTGCAGTTTCTTATTAATTTCTGTAAGCAGCAACCAGAAATTCGCCGTGGCAGTGGTGGGGGAATAAACACTTGGGACCAGGAAAGCGGTGCTAGCCCTTAACCCCTTGCTTGGGCAGAGCCTGCCAGGCAGGAGTATCGATGAAAGTGTGTGCACATGTCTGTCACAGTGTGTGCTATTTGCAGTAGATAAATGCTGGCCAAGAGGAGAAAATAATGGCATTGCAGCAACAGAGCAGTTGGTGAAACCAGAGCATAGAGATGCAGTGTTACCTGCCAGTCTGCTCTCACCAGATACTGCCCTCCTTCAGGTGTGGCTGCAGGGGACTCACAGCAAGCATCCCCTGGCTGCTTACTCATCAGCGTTAGAGATCAGATGCTACCTCTTGCCTTGGAGCAGGTTTATATATAGTTTTTAAATATAGTTTACTTCCTTCCGCTGCATCAGGAGCCCACTTTGTGTTACGCTGTGGCCTAAATGTTTTGCTGCTCTGCTGTCACTTTCCTGCAGGGAGGGAAGTGATTCCCTGTGCAGAGAGGCAGCAAGCACAGATGTTATAGCGGATTCAGGTACTTTTCAAAAAAAGAGGCATTAAAATAGCTGTGTGGCCTGGGGGTCTGCCTGGGATAGATCAAGGCTTCCCGTGTAATGGATGAAAGCAGTTAGATGTGCAAAATGTGTGATAAGGTCCTTCCCCTGCCATGAGCCCGACGTGCTCAGCTGGGCCGCAAAGTGGCAGGGATGCGTGGGACACGGCATCCCGCCAGGACAGGGAGCCTCGTATTCCCACGGAAGCATCCTGTGGGAAGCTGCTCTGGGCCTACGGAAGCCACCGTGACACAGACCAACCTCAGGGTCCGAATGGGGACCTCCCTCCTGCTGTCCTGCCGAGCCTCCCAATGCTGCGTGACATGGGGGGCTCCAAGAAACCTCAGCCGTTGGCCTGCCCCGTCTCCGCCCTGCACATGCCCAGCAGCAGCTGCCGTCAAGCACCGTTCCCATGCAGCATCAGGGACGCCCCAGCCTGCGTCTGCCGGCCCTCCTGCCTCCAGCAGCAGCGGTGCTGGGACGACACAGGCAGAAACGACTGCCCATCACCGTGCGGGACACGGGACGGGACCCCGCGCAGGAGCAGCAACAATCTTGTCGCCAGGGTTTGCAGTGCCCAGCGGCGTGAGGGCAGATCCTCGCAGCCTTGTGCCGGTTAGGTGCAGTGCTACGTACTGCTACNGCTGCCGTCGAGCACTGTTCCCAGGCAGCAAGGGTGGCATCGGGGACGCCCCAGCCTGCCTCTGCCGGCCCTCCTGCCTCCAGCAGCAGCGGTGCTGGGACGACACAGGCAGAAACGACTGCCCATCACCGTGCGGGACACGGGACGGGACCCCGCGCAGGAGCAGCAACAATCTTGTCGCCAGGGTTTGCAGTGCCCAGCGGTGTGAGGGCAGATCCTCGCAGTCTTGTGCCGGTTAGGTGCAGTGCTATGTACTGCTACTAAATGTTGTATGCACAGTAACGGGCAACTTGTGACTTTTTTTTTTTTTAATATCTTTATTTATGACTTTGTCATTTCCATTCCTTTGTGACTTTAGTCTTACAAATGTCAGAACATTGCTCCAGGCTCATACAAATGTTATATGGCAGGAACAGACAATGTTCTCATGCCATTTTTTGACTCGCACACAGGAATAACTAATTCTGATGGCACAAACATAATTTGGGTGTCAGGAAACTACCCCTATAGGCAAATCTTTTAGTGGCAGCAATACATATATATTAGAGTTTGATCTGTAATACTGTGCCTTTTTTTTTTTTTAATGACAATATGTATTAAAGTACTAACAGTGGATTTGTGCATTACTGAAAGAGAGCTCAGTTACTCTAGTTCAGCTGCATGGATATGTTACAAATGAGTACATGACCAAACCAACCACCTGATCTGCTCTCCATACCCTGTGACTCTCCCTCATTTAGGGGAAACGCTTGATCTGGATCTGGGGCTATAGCCAGAGCTGTATTCAAGTCACCGAAGTCAGAAGCACAAAAGTGAAGTCAGCATCGGCCCTCTTTGAGGGGACTGACTCCTTTATTATTATTATTATTTATTAATGCTCATAGGCCCAAAGATTATAGTTACTGATGTCCTATTCCCTCTGCCTCAAAACTTCAGCAGGAAGTGGCTCTTAAGAATGGGACGGAACCGGCGTCAATGATGTACTAGAGTTTTCTTACGTCATGACTTGATCTGTGGGTTCCTGTGACTCTTGACTTTGATTCATCCTAGACCTCATGAACATACACAGTGGGAGCAGAGAGGAAGTTTCCTGAAATTCCTTGGCTGCAAAGTAATAGCAAAACCCATCCAAGCAGCAGTTAGCGTTTGCTAAACACACCAAGATCTGAATAGACACTCTAACGGGTGAGATCAGAGAACAGGCTCCAGCAAAATCCACTGCAAACCGCAGGAGCAGTACGATGTAGAAGGGTGAAAAGCATAAAATGAACACACACAAATTGACAGAGATGATGTGGAGTGCTTTCTGGATTAGCTTTGTCTCGTGAGGGTTTCCAGACATCTTCTTTTTGAGACATTTGATAACTTCCACTGAACAGAAAACCACAATCCCTAAGGGAACAAAATATCCAAAGCAAAGGGAGAGTAGTGATGAATATTTAGGCTGAGAAGTTCTTTTCTGAAAGCAAAATTGTTCCTTTCCTTCTTCAAACTCTGGATGGAAGTAGGCATACATTATGAGTATTATCCATAGAAGTCCACACATGGAAGCTGATTTCAGCGGAGACCTAAGAGTTTTTGCTTTTAGAGGGAACTTTATTGCAATGTATCGATCAATTGCAATCATTGTGATGATGAGGATGCTCATGGGCATGTTTGTAAAGTATATGCACTGTATGGTGAAGCAAAGCTTTCCTGTAGGGTGCTCTCGACGGTGAAAATAAATCAGGAAAGGCAGAGCGAAGAGCAGGGAGCAGTCAGCGATCATCAAGTTGATCATGTACACTCTGGTCTCGGTCCACCTTTTCAGCTTCGAGCAGAAGACCCAGAAGGCAATTGCATTGAGCGGGACCCCAATGGCGAGAACCGGGATGTAGACAACCAGCTGGAAAAGCAGGACCCCGTCCTGAACTGTGTCGTTGCTTTGGCAGTTCTCCATACTGGCCTGTCACCGGAGGAGGAGGAAGCAGAGATGTAAGAAGGAGCAAGGGGGCAGATCCTCCCTGCTGGAGGGCTCTGCTGCCTTCTTTAAACCTCACACCTGCTATGGGCTGGGTTTTCTTTCAAACTCCAGACTGTCAAGGCGTTGTCAAAAGCAGCTTCCCAGATGGGATGCAATGAGCCAAGTCACACACGCAGGAGACGTTTGCCCATTCATTTTGGAGCTGAGCAAGCCCTGGTGCTTGGGGAGGTTCGACCTTCCAACCCCTGTTTACACGCAGTCATTTTCTCAAGTCCATCCTTCTTACACTCGTCACTAATCTCCATACAATCATAATATTGCATGCTCATCAGGGCCACTGTTAGGTATGCTCAGGGAAAGGGTCTTACCTGAGCAAGGATCTTCTGAGCTATGGGTGTGATTTTTCAGTATTGTAACAAAAGCATAGATGGACCCTATTTTTTCCCTACCACGTTTGCAGTGTGTCAAAAAAAACCCTGATTTTAAAGAGCCGGTTGTTGTCTGTGGTTAAAGAATGCTGTCTGCTCTACTGATACGGTCCCACACACCCTACCAAGGCACGGGGACATCTGTTCTGCTTAGTTTTAAGCAAGGTGGATCATCCCCCTGCTGCAACCAAGGGACACGTGCATCCTCCTGTACAGCCTCCCGAGTGGTGGCCTCGTGCCCAGGCCTCTCCTTCAGCTACTGCTCTGCCCTGGGCAGCAGTTTGGCCCTGACCAACTGCCTCTTTTCCATAACAAGTTGGGAGCCCTGACAAACTCTCTTGGTCACTTTGCAGCCCTTCGCTCACCCAAGTGGCCCAATTGCCTCATGAGCAGCTAATCGAGTCCAAGGGACTGGTGAGGAAGCTTGTCATGCAGATATTCCCTGGGTAACAGTGTTTCTCAGATCATGGACGTGGCTCTCCTATGCTGCAGCCTCAATCCGCAAAACTGCAGTTGTAGGAAAGAGTCTCAAAAGGAGAATGATCATTTTGTGGTCCCTTATCTTTGCCCCTGCTGAGGTAATTGCAGGTCAACTGGTTCTTTCATTCTAGAGATGAATTCACAACTCATTTTCTCCCCAGCTTGGTGCTCAGAAGACCTTTGCCATGTGCCCGTGTCACTTGGGAACATGTCCCCATGTTCCTTCCCTGCTGCACGGCGCAGGGACCGGCGAGGATGGGACGTCCCTGCCATCGCCGGGACCAGCCGAGCGCACGGTCCTGGCGGCCCCCAGCCTGGGGCCAGCGCTGCCTTCCTGCGAGGGGGCCTGACGGGGCCGGGAGCTCGTCCTGGCTGTGCACAGGTCCTGCTCCCGGTGTGGAGCAGCCGAGTGGCACCCGGGAAGGTTGCGGAGGCACTTGGGAAACGCAGGGCTCGTGTGGACAGGCCGGCGCG
>VWPW01000190.1:0-10788 GCA_013389825.1 Crypturellus undulatus
ACAGTCTCGTCCCTCCTCTGCGATAGCACGCTGTGCAATCAATAGGACACACTGTGGGGCAAAGAAAGAGGAGAGATTGCACCTGCGTTAATGTTCAGTAGCATTTCACTCATAGCAGTTCTTGCTCCTTTTGTGTGATATTTGAGAAATGCAGAAGTTCAGCTTGGAGCCTCTGTGCCAACGTTTGTGGTCCTTCTCCCCCTAAGTGTGGCCATCCTGTGGAAGTAACTTTCACTTGCTGAGATAGTGGAGAGTGGCACCATGTTATGCTTCATTCCTGATTTCTCAGATTCCTTCTGGAGAGATTTTCCCTTCACTTCTGTCCTGTTGCACTGCACAGTGAGAACATGACTTGCCATGCTTAGTCTGCCTGGCCTGCAATGATGGGCGAGAAGAGTTTGCCGCCGCACCTCAGAAGTTTCCAGGAAACGAGATGAAACGCTTCCATTGGCCAGGAGATCATTTTTCCAAGAAACCTGGGAGTTAGCTGAAGTTTTGTTTTGCAATCCCTAAGCCGTATTCTCATGTAGCTCTTTCTTGCTCCATCAGCAAGTGCAGAGGTGACAGCTCGGAGAGCCCTAGTTTCACAGTTAAACGAGGAAGAGGATAGGAAGGACTGGGATGAAATCCCTCGGGGCTTGGGGGTTATGTTCTGAAATTCGGGCTCTGTAAAGTAGCTCTTATTATCTCAATGTGTGTCAGCCCCAAGTGCTGCGTGTAAGTGGCTGCCCTGGCTAAACGTTGTGTAACAGCGTTGTACCCGAGCTTCACTTCTTCCTTTGGGCCTGTGCCCAAAAGACAGTGCTATATATAAGCATGACGGGATTGTTCTAGCTATGGTGATTTTCCTCTTTAAAGTACCACAACAGTTGAAGTAGAACAAGCCTCGGAGGCTCAAAAGGAGCAGTAGCTCTTCCTTTTACTCAGCAGCCAACCTCAGGCTCTCAAGCTGTTTTTCTGAAGTTCAGGGCAGCTTGATCTTTTTCTGATCTCTGCTTCGTGGCTTCCTTTTTCAAAGGCCAGCAACATGTTTTTTTCCTTTGTGATTGCAATATTTCTCCCTACCCTGAAGATGCGGTAGCAGCTAAACAAATAGCAGCAGCTCAGACTGAGGTTTTCTGTCTTAGCCCTGATAGAATATAACGCAGGTGTCCCCTGGAGTATTTATTAGTGTCTGCTGACACTCAGCTTTGCTACTGCTTGGAAAATTTGCTTAACTTCCTTGATACTGTGGGAATGTGGATGTCTGGTTACAAAAGCTTACTTAGCTGCAAAAATGAATAATGTCCGGTTATTATGAGGAAGAAAGAGAGGCATGAAGCATTTTCTGTGAAGGATTTTTGAAGAGATGGTGAATTCTGCTCAGTCTAGGATGCATGGGATAGCAAAATAGCCTGAATTGGTATAAAATCTCAGGGACAAACAACTTGGATGGTGCCCAGTCCAAAGCCAACAGGAATAAAATTATGAAAATATTTTTTTTTCTTGTTGTTGTTAAGTTTGGCAAATGAGACCCCAAAATTCAATGTGGAAAGAAAAATAGAAAATCGTTTCAATGTCTGTGGGCCCAAATTAATTGTCACAGTTCTTTCTAAAGCAACAATATTTTTTGTTTTGTTTCGCAACTCAATCTCAAATTGCTGGTTCCAAGTAAAATGGAAGAGTTTGGTTTGGGTGCTGTTAATTAATGCAGAGGAAAATGGGAAACAGTGTTAGCTTCACATGAAGATTTGGGGCTTTTCACAAAACTGAGACCTCTTTCACCTCTCCTCCTTATTAATCTGAAGTGTTGGTTTAAAGCCCTTGTTCACTTTGGTTAGAGCAGGGCCTCTAATTTGCAATTTCCCCCTCCTAGATAAGTATCTTAACTCCCAACTTTGCAGAGCATGTGACTTTGTCTGTTCTAAGTTATTTCATCTTGCAAAAAATAATTATAATTTCAATGGAGCTGGACTCAGAAAACTGTATTGCTCTGGCTATCAGGCCCATGAAGTGGATTTTTCTCCGTCTTGATGGTGATTTCAGTATTTGTACAAAATCAAATAACTTCAGCAGAATGGGTGGAAAAAATTAAAATTAGTCCATGCTGGAAAAGGCTTTGGAATGTACGTGTTCCTGCAGGGAGTGAGGGGCTACGGGGATTTCAAGGGAGAGCACTGTACCTCATATTTGCTTTTGTGCGTGGTTTCTAATGGCTTTGCATGGTGAAGATTGAAAAAGCAAAAATATTCCCCTCAGAAATGCCCAATTCAATCATCTGGCCCATTCCAGGTTTTAGCATTTGCCTGGAATGTTTCACTAGTTTCACTTAAACTTGCGAGTAGCTTCCACTGCCCGGTCCCTGTGTTCCCGAAGACTGCCTGGTTTTTGCCAGAAGATGGGAACACCTGACTTGTGCAAGCTTTAAAGAGGGCCCTTGGGGTTACCAGAGCCACGAGAAGGAGAAACTGAGGCAGTTCAGCCTGGAAACCAGCCCTGCCTGGAAGGTCCTGCCGACGTGCGTACCCAGTGGGGCGACTCGCTGAATAAAGCCCCGGGTGGAGAGAGCAGGAGTGGAAAAAGAAACCTCATCCTTTCCTACAAAATCTCTGCGTCACAAGTGACGTGATCCGACCAGCGTGAGTGACAGCTCCTCGTATGACACCTTTCTGTTGGCCAAACTTTCCCTGGTGTGAGGAGCTCATATTGGACAGATGTTCCAGCAAGGCCTGGATCATCTGCAATTTTAATCTTGCTTTTCTTTTTGCAGTCATTAAACCCAAGCAGCAGATGTATAAGGAAACTCCTCTTCCAGGGAGCAAGGCTCAAGCAGCTCGTTTAGGTGCTGTTTTTATCTGGGTCTAGGCTGAAGCGATGCCGTTAAACCGGCGTGCGGCAGTGGGGCGCGCGCACAAAGGCCGCCTTTCTGGGGTGGGATGAGGTCTGCCTGCCAGGGAAAGGCTTGAGGCTGGACTTGAGCGGGGCCTTAGAAACGCAGCCCTCAGAAAACCTCTCTCCCGTTACTGCTTCATTGAGCTGCTAAAAATATGGAGTGGAAAATGCAAGTATTAAGGAAATGAGGTAGATCTGGGCTTTGAGAGCTGGAGGGCATCCAGTTTCACCAGCTTCCCGGAATTCTCGCTGCTAAAATGAAGAGCTCCTTGTAAATCCTAGAAACCTGTCAGTGTTTTTGCCTCACGTGACTTGGCTGGTGCGTGGGGATCGACGCGTGGTGAGGCCTGCGGTGTGAAGCGGCTGGCGCAGAGCTCGAGGCTGCCGCAGGGGCTCGAGAGCAACCTCGTGCCCGGTGTGTGAGACCAGAGCAAAACTTCCCCTCGGAACCGTCTCGCTGGCCGGTCTCGTGTTCCTCCAGTGCGGGGCCTTTGTTGGGGTGCTTGCTGCTCGTGAAGCAAGAAGGATGGAGAGGTCTGTTCCACCAGGGTCGTCCTGATGGGTTTAACATGTGACACAGCAGAGCCCGAGGGCTGGAAGTTTGCCCCATGTGCTTAAAACTTAAAATTTCAGCAGGCAGCTGAAATTTAATGGCAGCTCCACGGACAGAGGCCCTCTGGGATGATAGGGCAGGGGGTACTAGGCAGCTGGGAGGGATTTCAGACTCTCCACAACAGGAGGTGGGAAGGGGGAGAATATCTGGTAATTTCTTGTGCAGAGCAGGTCTGGCCTCCAGCCCTCGAACTCCGTGAGGGATTCGCCTGCTCAGTCCATGTACGTGACTGTGTTTCTGCCGGCTGGAATATAGCAAGGCTGTAATTGGAGGGATATTCCCAAAGCAGGACAGGACACGGTGGGTATTTCTGAGAGCGGTGGGAAAGGGGGATCTCCAAACGGGCCTGCCAAAATTCCCCTCCCAGTCGTGTGTGCAGATGCACCCCCAAAAGTCAGGCCTGTCTAGCACCGAAAAGGTGTTTGCTGCATTTAAGTCCGAGCCAAGAATAAACTGCGCGTTTCAACCACCTCATTGCAGATTCCTGGAAACAAGGCCTGCCTTTGTGCTCAGAGGGCTTCCCTGCTCTGCCAGGAACCGCAGGGAAGAGGAACCAGAGCGTGGCCTGTAAAGCGCCGTTGAGCGCTCGCTGTCATGAGCAAGTGCCTACAGTAGCGCTCGCTGTGCTCGCCTAACCCGGCCCGAGACGAGCTCTGCCCACGCAGCCCGATGGCAGTTTTTAATGTTAAGAAGGAAAAAAAGAAAAAGGAAAAAAGGAAAAGGGAAAAAAAGGTGTGTGCTGTGGAGCATCCCGCCCAGANACGCAGCCCAATGGCAGTTTTTAATGTTAAGAAGGAGGGGAAAAGGAAAAAAAAGGTGTGTGCTGTGGAGCATCCCGCCCAGAGCAAGCAGCGCAGCATCATGCAAGCGTGGACATTGTCCTAGGCGTCCGCGTCCCCAGGGTGCCAGATGGGGCCAGCTGGGAAGGGTGACAGCCTCACGGAGGGGTTTTGAGAGGATCGTGTTGCTGTGCCATGTTGCGAGCTGAAGGAGGAAGAGGATATTTGTTCCTGCGATTGTGGTACCCAACTGGGACTCAGGAAGCTGGCGTTCAGTCTTGGCTCTGTTGAACATGGGCAAATTTCTCAGCCTTCGCCTTCTTAACCTTCACTTTCCCATCCACTAAAAGGAGGCTAATAATACTTTTCTTTCTTATCTCGTTAGGACAGGATGTGGTCCTGGTTGTCTAGTACAGTGTGTCATTGATCTTTGCACTGTAATATCAAAGTTGAAGGTGAACTTTCAGAGGCTCCAGCAAGGCTTCGTGTGGTGGTGTGGGCTGTAGAAATGCTAATGCAGAACAGAGGAATCAGCCATCTGATTTTCACTTCAAGACCATAGAAAGAGGATGAACAGGTCTTTCTGAATCAGTGTGAATTCAGACTTCAGCTCTCCCCCGAGTTTCCATGTAAATGGGGAGATGCCACCCTTATTACCACCCTGCTCCCCCTGCCCAGGGAAGCAGGTGTCCAACCAGAGGGCAAAATACATCAGGTTGCAGCATGTGTTTCATAAAGGGCATGAAACCTTCAGATGTATCTAGTTGTTTGATTCCTACCTGGGCATTCAGATGCCTTTGAAAGGCCCCAAGTGGCTTTGTCTTGGACTATAAGCCTGTCCTGCGTGTCAGTAAAGTGGAGATTGTAGCACTGCCCTAGCCCAGGATACAAACCGGAGTTAGCCATACCTAGGATAGATACCAAATGGATTTCCACGTCACAGCTCCTATAAAATAAAACGAGATATCAAAACGAGTGTGTGCAGCAAGCCACACAGCCTATGTTCCAGAATGTTTCTCCACCAAGGTATCTTTGGAGTTTCCACCAGTGCAGATTTTTCCTGCAAATCTACACAAAAAAGAAAGAAAGTGACTGATTCACAGCAGAGCTGTCGTCGTAGTCGCTTTCCTCGGTCACTCAATGTGCCTAGAACTTGTTTGACAGCTGAGAAGCAGAGGTGCTAAGAGCTGGGATGTATTTTTAGGAAGGCATTGCCTAAGTCTGCAGATGACCCGGTGCCATCTGGTCGTGTTCCTGACAGCGCCTGTAACCACGGGCTATTCCGTGAGGCCATCCCAAGGTCAGGCAAGCTGATAAGCTTCGTTAGGGCTCTGTCGTTTTGGCAGCTCCACTTCAGACCATGAGTTTCCAGGCTGTTATGATGTTGTGTTGGAAAATGTACAGTATGGAGCCGGCTGCAGGCCTAGAGGGTGGGCATTGCACAGGGAGGCCCCTGCTGCCAGCAAGGGCAACACAGGGAGTTGGCTTCTTGCATCAGTGCAGTCCCGCTGGGATTGGTACCGCTGGGGTTTTAGGGTTTGCCTTATAGCAGAAGCATCGTGTCCTGGCCTGTCCCTACAGTGTGATATCAGCAGGGAGCTTCATTTGTTCTGAACTAAACTAAACTAAACTAAACTGTTCTAAACTCCCAGTGGGGTTTATCTCTGATACCAGGAGGGCTGGGATTTAANCAGACTGCATAAAACTCCCAGTGGGGTTTATCCAGCAGGTTGCTCTGATACCAGGAGGGCTGGGATTTAACCTCCCAAGCCGCTGAAGGCAGGACCTGCTCCCCCTCAGGAGGACACCTCGCCTGTCCCCTCGTCTTCGCCGCTGTCCTCTGAGCAGGGCGCTCTGCTGAATCAGAGCACGTCACGCGCGGCGCCTGCTGCTGCCTCATGCCATCGCTACGCGATTTGGCAGCTCGGGCAGCCTCTCCTGCAGTGAGTCCCAGAGCTAAATTAGCAGAAGCGCTGCCAGTCAGGCTTGCGGTGCGTTTGGAAAGCCGTGTGGGCGAGCTCGCAGAGCACCTGCCCATATTAAATGCAGTTCAGCAGAATGATGTTCGTCCCTCCCTTTTTAAGAGATGAAGCAAAAGAAAAGCCCTCCTGCATGGCTTGTGTTTATTTTTTTATGATGATGAGGCTTATCCAGTTTACCAGTTGAGCTTCAGAGGCCCAAGACTCTGCCTCCATTTGCATTTGGGCTGTTCCAAGCATGTAGTAATGTTGTGAATAATTTTCTTTGCAGGGACTTGAAGCTGGATAACGTGCTGCTGGACTATGAAGGTCACTGCAAGCTGGCAGACTTCGGGATGTGCAAAGAGGGCATTCACGATGGCATTACCACAGCAACCTTTTGTGGCACGCCAGACTACATCGCTCCGGAGGTATAGGAGACCTTTCTTGAGCCAAAAAAAAGCAATTACGTTTTTTAATAGCACAAGTTAACCTTAATAAATGCACTTTGGCTATGCTTTATTGGAGTGCCAGGTACAAGGTTTCTTCGCAGATGCAGACTTGTGCAAGCAAAGCCTCAGTGAATCTGCAGGCTGCTGTAGGCAGCGAGTTGAGCAAGTGTCTCTCTTGAAGAAAGCCAAGGTGAAAGATTGAAGTACTGAGCTGCAGCTGCTAAAAACCTGGATACAGAGAGAGAGGCACATACAGGTCCTGGCCAGCTTGATCTGAAAATAGATTGACTTCTCCCTCATTTCCCATTTCCTTTATTTCTTTACCTCTTCCTTTTTCTCTATCATTTATCACCCTCATTGGAAAATTTATAAACACTTTTTTAAAGAACAGTTGTCCTCTAGACGCTGCCAGATGTTCTGATAGGGTTTTAGGTCTATCTTCACTCTGATGATTTTTTGTCTGTGGTTGGTGTTTGTGCCACACTCATGACTCCCTCTTCAGCTTCTTTCCCTCTTCAGCTGAAAGTGTTGCTGTTGGAGCTGCAAGCATTTCCTTCCAGGGGCAAGGAAGAGATGGTGGCAGCCTGCACACCTGGCTGCTTTACTGCTTCAGACACTCAACCAGTTTAGCTGAAGTCCTCCTTCTCCACCTGGGCAGCCCTGGCATCCTTTTAAGGGATTGTTTCCTAGCTGACCCTGTTAGCAGTGAATCTAGTTAAGCTCTTATTTGATGAATCTGAGGTACCCATGCATGGACCATGGGGTTTCCAGCTGGGGATCACACATGTGCTCTGGCATGTCCAGTCAGGTTATCAGAGAAAACTTATGCATCAATGTTTCCAAATCCCATTTTCTTCCCCCACTCAGTTTAAGAAGTTCAGGGGTGATATTTCTTTCTTCTTCCTCCTCTAGATTCTGCAGGAAATGCTTTATGGCCCAGATGTTGACTGGTGGGCCATGGGCGTGCTGCTGTATGAGATGTTGTGTGGCCATGCCCCCTTCGAGGCCGAGAACGAGGACGACCTTTTTGAGGCCATCCTGAATGACGAAGTTGTCTACCCGACGTGGCTGCAGCAGGACGCGGTGGCAATCCTCAAAGCAGTGAGTTTCCCTGGCTGTCTGCATCCCCTGTGCTCTCTGTCCTGACTTTCACCAGCCTGAATCTAGCAAAAGAAAATTGCCCTGGGTGGGAACTCAGATGCTGAGGTTGCCTTGACCCTGTCCCTCTTATTACCTTAGGATGAAGTAAGCTTTAAAAAAAAATAATAATAATTCAGCTGCACTTAAGTGTGTCTGCATAGTTAAGTCCAGCAGTCAGTATGTGAGTATGTGTTTGTGGCCATTCCTGTGTTGACTTCATGATTTACAACATATGGTCATATTCAGAACAGAACCAGCAGGTAATACTGTATTTATCAGTAGTTACGATATGATTCCCATGTGACTAGTGTGGTGAAGAAGTGAAGTCCTGATAATCCTTTGTACTGACTGTTGGTAACATCAGCCTTCCCACAGGTATTGCTGTCTACAGACAGACACACAGCAAATGGGACTGAACAGTAAACAGTTTGAGGAGAACTGAACCTCATTGCAAGGGTTCTGAGGAAGGCTATATTTGGTCCTCACTCTGCCATATATTTCTGCATTTCCCAGGAGCTCTGAATCTGTGTTCCTTGACCTGTGAAATGGGAACCAAACTTTTTCTAATATTTCAGCCTATGTGTGCACAAATGGTACCCAGTGCACTGCAGCTCCCTGGCTTTACTGTAGCGAATCAAAAGTGATTGAACAACGAGTGTTTTAACCTACAAATCGGGAGACTTAAACTGGCTGTTCTGCTACTGGCTTCTTGCCCATGGTCAAGTCACTTAATATCTCTAAGCACTTTTCAAAGGAATAGGGATCCGTGGCATTTTCTTTCCTTGTAAAATCATCATGAGCAAAGAGTATTTAAGATTGAGGGCCATAATACTCAGATAACAAATACTTAGATAAGATAGTAATTCACAGCAAGTTCTTAAGCAATGATTCAGAGAAACAGGATAATGAATGACATTGAAAAGAAAAGAGGAGAATTTGTTTTATTTTTAATGAGCACTCTAATCACCTAGCAAGAATATGGAAGTTTTGTGCTGAAGAGTTTTTGCTGGATATCAAGTGATCTATCTGCCCTCTTTTTCTAAAGGGGCAAAGGATTGCATTTTCACATCAGAGATTGTGCTCAGGAGCTGCTGCTTGTGATGCTGAAGGTCCTCTTGGGTTTTGGAAATCACCAGCAATGCTTTAAAATTAAAAAAAAAAAGTTCAAACTCACTGCAGCAGTGTGACGTGTAGCTAGTGAAACCCAAAGGAAAACAAACAATATCTCTGAAATCCACTTGTGTAGCTCAAGAGAAGCAGTACACTTTTAGGAAATGTCCATTAAGGAGAAAAGGCTGAAATTTAGAGTGCTTATCAGGAGCCTTCTAACTAACTGGTGGGAAGGGAAGCTCTATTTGAAACTTTTGTTGGACTTCCAGTTCTTTAGCATTTCTATTTGCTGAGCAGCTGCTACATGGAGGTGGCTTTTGCATCATGTTTTACAACACTTGAATTTATTTTGAATGGTAGCAAAGATGATCACTGCTGAGCTGTGTATTTGCAAAACTACTCTGTGGTTTTGCTCAGTAATGTTAGGTATTTTACATATTGGTTTGCTTTTTTTTTTCCTTCCCCTTTTGTGACTGTTTAATGAAGAAAGACAGTAGGCTTCCTAGTTGCCAAATAAGTAAATTTGTTGTTGCAGTTTATCTCTGATGTTAATGTTCCTTTTCTTAGATACATGGATAACTGAGATGGGCGACATGGATAACTATCTGAGCAGCTTCTCATCACTGCTGTGTTTATCTCCAACACAAACTTTCTGAAGTGTAGAACTTAACACACATGATTTCTTGCTGTGTCAGTGAAGCAATGATAGTGCCCTAGAAAAGCAGACCACTCAACTGCTGCAGTGCCAAAAATGTTGCTTTTGTCATGTAATCATCAAATGATTCCATGGCATGGGAAATCCAGGGAATTAAGCCTGGAGTCTTTGCATTGCAAGCTAAGGCATTAATAACTCACTGTTCTGGCCTCTAACCTTGAACAAGACAAGCGAGAATTCACTTAATAGTTGAGCAGTAGAAAGCTCTAGAACTTAAATCAAATTCTCCTGCCTGGAAGCTGCAAGTAAGTACTTAGAGATTCTCCAGAAATGGATGTATTGAGTTTAGAAAGCACTTGATGAGTCTGCCCTGGTGAATACAGTAAACAACCACAATAGGCTTTAGGACCCATTTCATGGCTCTTCTTAGTTTGTTTTGCTTTCATTTACCATAATTGTGCTTTAGCAGTTTCCCCTCATCAGTAATCACCTGATTTCTGAGGGCTGCATCCTGTTCATCTTCGCAATTTCCTGATAATAACCAAGATATGTCTTTAAGACTTCAGTTAGGTCAGTGAGTGTTCCTGGAATGTTTCTGAGCAGTGGTACTGACGGAAGCAGAAATAACCTAGATGCCCTGGAAGATTGTTTAAAAATTAAGACAGAAATATTTGTGCTGCAAAAAAAAAAGTGTTTTTACCCGTTTCCTGTTTTAATGTTTTGTGTCCTTGATGTATTCTCTCAAGAGCTAGAGGTAGGGCAGAGGCGAACTGGTGTAAATGGCAGTAGTTTGCTGGAGTTGGTATTCCCAGAGACGGGAAATGGGAAATCCCACCCCTGTACCCTGCATCGCATGAGTACATCATGCGTTGGGGAATGATAGTCCAAGTTAGGCAGAGACTGTGCTTGAACTGAGCTCGCCAGCTACTCCTGTGAACAAATCTAACCAAGCACGAATTTGCCTGTGGGGTTTCGTCTCCTGCACCTTGGGCTATTGGCTCAAATCCCTTTCAGTAAGCACTGTATCCTCCTCTAGAAATTCAATTCTTTCTCTTCTGCCTGTAGCCGAAAAGAGTGAAACACCATTCAGAGCAGAATCAACACTTGCACTGAATGAAAATAAAAAGTGCAGAACACGAGAATTGCTGCTGAATGGATTCGGACACTTCAGGTCAATCTGAATGCTTTTTTTTTTTTTTTTTTTTTTTTT
>VWPW01000195.1:0-23423 GCA_013389825.1 Crypturellus undulatus
ATTCCAGAATTGACTCCAAAACGCTATCGGACATTAATTCCGGCCTAATGTATCAAGGTTTATGGATGGGAAAAAGGCTTTTGCCAGTGGGAGGATGAGCGGTGGCCTCGGCGCGGTAGAGGACAGCAAGATGCTGCCCAGCTCCAACCACCAAGGGCAAGAAATTCAAAAATGCCCCTTGTGCCTTAGCAGCCCATGGATCCGACGAGCGATCCCGCAGAGCTGGCCCCCGCACAAGACAGCCACACGTTCTGCCACACAATATTTTTGTATTTGTAATGGAAACTAATCTCCGAAGTCCCATGCTTATTTACACATTAGCACAGCTGCAGATATTCACAGAGCAGGAACTGTTTAAGTTCTCGACTCTAAAGGGGTTTGGAAGATATAATTAAGCTGTTTTTGAATGGGAGAAAGAAAGACATTAAGAACAATTTTAATGGCTTTTTATGTCTATAAAACAGCTTGAAGAAAGGGAAGTAGCCAAGGCAACAGGTTTTTTTCCATTAAGCACTCAAGATAAGAAATTATCAGTCACGGTTCTGTAGAAATTTAAGTTACAGAGAACTCTGATGTCAGCTAGGCAAAGTTTCATTTCATGTTTTCAAACAAGCATCTGAAATGGTGCAGAAGCCTCTCCAGCGCCTTCGTTACTGCCTTGTCCAGGTCCTGCTGCAAGATGCATGTGATGGAGCCACGAGGCTGCACTGCGGAAGCTGCTGCGTGAAGACAGGAGCTTCGGCCCCGGCACGGAGCAGAGTCCTTCATGACAGCGGCAAAAACCTCCTCCTCCTCCAAGCTGGGTCTCTACCTCCTACCCCAGCGCTCAGCAAACCTGCCCTGTGCGGGGCAGGAGCGGAGCCGGCGCGGAGCTTCCAGCCGGCGCTTCCAGGGGTGAATAAATATTTAACGAGCGCAGGGCGAGCGCGGCTCCGGGGCCTCGGGAAACAATGTGCGCTCCAAACCTTCCCGAGGAGGGATCCGGACGGCCGCTTCTCCGGGCGCCTGAGGCCCAGCTGGGGGACGGGCGCAGCCGACTCAGCCCTGAGGAATTCCTACCTCCGCGGATCCTTCCCGGCACTTCCCTCTTTCCTGCACTTCAGGTGAAAACAAAATACCCCGACAGCGTAACACGCTGCTGGCCAACACAGGTAGCCAGGAGATCCATATTTAACAGCCAATTAAGCGGTCTAGTTATTAGGTCTAGTTTATCCAAATATCTGACAGTTGTTACAAACATCTGCATTGGGTTTTTATTTCTTGCTTTCTGCTAATAAAACAGTGGCAGTGAATGGTCAAAAAAGAGGGGGGGAAAAAGATAACCATTGGTCAGGGGAGATTTTGCTTTTCCTAGCACTGAATTGATTTAAATAGCTTCCTCCTGGGTCAACCGAGCAGCCTTTTGAAGCAGCTGTAGTAAAATGCACGTTTAATCACGAAGTCCTAAGGTGCATGTGCGAACTCAAGGTGCTGCGTTGCATCCCGCACGGAGACGGTCGCTCCCACGGGGCTTGGGGGCCGCTCGGACCATGAACCGAGGTGGTTTTTGCCTTGTGGTCACCAGCTCCGCGTGGCCACAGGTCAGCAGGGCCAGTGGGGCAGTCCCGTGGGCCACTGGCACCAGCCAGGGCCACCGACCCCGGACAGGCAGGAGGCTCCGCTCCGGCCACCGCGGAGCCGTCCTGGCACTGCCGGGGCGTTTCTTTGAGTGACACCGGCCGCGTTTTGAGTATAAACAAGGCAATTAGGAGAAATTAAAGACTCCGGTTCCCCTGAAATCCAGGGCAGGAAACAACTGCGACAGCAGAACCGCCCTCACCCTTAGCCAATGCATTCGCTGCCTGTGCAGGGAGGCATCCAACCACCCGGCTATCCGCGAGAGCAAACACGGCTTAACCCCTTGCAGCGCGGCCCGAAGCTGCTGCAAAACCCACGAGCCCAGCGCACTTGGACAAGTCCTTGCAAGGTCTGCTCACGACGAGCTTTAACCTACGCGGCGTATTTATAACTGGGAGAAAAATGTAGGAGGAAACGAGGATGAATCCGGCATTGAGGCAGCTTAAAACGGCTTATTTTGGCTGCGCTGTGGATAATTCAATGCCAGAGCTTAGGTTAGGGTAATGTTAGACGAGCTGCACACGTGTATAATTCAGAGCAGTGTCCCACTGGAACAGGATCGGGGAGCTCGTCATTTCCCTGCCTTTCTCCCCGTACTGTACATGGCAGGAATTACTATCACTTATATTTATTCAAGGATGTTCTCTCACGCGCGCACATGCACACATGTAATTCCTAGAGGAGTTGCCGCTGCAATAGGAACTAAACTTAATTACCTAATTGTCTATTAGCAATAACGAGCTCAGCAGAAAGGCATTCTTACGGCTCTAAGCTAAAACAAACCAGAAAAAGGAAAACCACTGACTAATTGCCCAAGACAGTAACTCCAATGTCTGTGTTGTAACCCTAGGATCTTATTTTAGCTCTGTATACTCCGCGTGAACAGCGTAGCCTTCACCAAAACCCATATGGATTTTGCATCCTTGCAACATTATGAGTTAAATCATGTTAGATGCACATAGACCTGCACTAAGGGCATATATATATCCATTACCTATAGCCAAGAAACTATTTAAAAGTGAGTGCATGCATTGCATAAAGATGAAAACAGGCATAAAATCCAGGCAGTGGGTTCTCAAGGGGCTTTAGGGGTCAGAAAAGCAGGATGGTGCCAACCTCCCCGCCTGGTGTCCTGCAGCCTTCAGTTCCCTCTCCACGTCCCCGAGCCCAGGGCAGCGGCTCCAGCTGCCTTGCACTGGGCTGCAGTTACCAAGGGAAGCTCAGGAAGCATCAGAATAGGTTTGCGCAAACTGCGAGTCCGTTATGCAGCGCTCAACTGCTCTAACAGCGGTTTTTCCTTCCGCTTGCCCAACACCAGAGATGCCTGAGGAGCCAGTCCCCCCGTTGTATCGGCTCAAGTGTTTTATCACGCGCGGCCACAGCGCTCAGCACCAACTTGGGAAAGAGCGAGTGCCAAATGACTTCAAGGTTTTACAATCAGCACTAAAATTAAAGTGTTATTTATAAAATAAGGCAGAGTACAGTACATAATGCCACGACCCCAGTGAGCCGCGAGCTGGGAACACGAGGAGGTCCATATAGACGCAGGAGCAGATAAAATTAACTGCAGGTGCCTCCCTTCCCATGGACAGAGACTTCCAACAACAACACACTGTTACTAAAGCATGACAGAGGAAACTCTTCCCATTGACATTTCTCAGGGCGTTATTACAATTGTTATCGGGTGTATCAGTAAGGATAAGGAAAACCTCGTTTCGCCTCCAAGGCCCTTCCCGGGTTACGTGCCGCTCCGGAGCTGTGTGAATATCTCCAGAATACATAATGGGACTGGAGCCATGGGAAACGCACGGATTCTGCTGCTTCCTGCAGTGTCCGCTCGCACCTGCGGCGATGCCAGAGGGGCTGGGTGGATCCGTCAGGCTCGGCAAGGGCTGGGGACATCCTGAAGGCCATCGAGCCTCAGGATGGAGGAGATAAAGGGGTCTGGAACCGTGCGCCCCCCCATCCAGCTGCGATAACGCAGGATGCAGAGACCTCCGAGCGGAGGTGCTGAGCGGAGATAGGGGGGAAGAAAAGAGGCTGAGCTGGGTATTTGATACAGGGGAAAAAGAGGATGAAGGGAGATCACTCTAGAGCAGTTTAAAGCAGTCGTGAGCACTTGCAGGCTCTCGCATTCGAGACTTCTGCTCCTCGTACTCTGGAGCATTCAGCTATTTTTCTCCCTATAACTACTGGTCTGTTTTTCCCCTGGAAATAGAGACATTGACTCATACACGAATTACGCCAAGGAATACGGAAAAGTTACCAAGAGGACTCAAATGTATGTATGCATGTATACACACACGCTCGCTTTATGTAACGTATTTTATATATACAAATATATATTTGTATCTATCAAGAGGTACTCGGTCAAGTGTCCAGTGTAACTGATACTGATCTTCAAAAATTAAATCATCTGGGAAAGTCTGCTACATTGCACACCTCGTCCTCTTCCCATGTGCAACAGATTTAACCCATTTATCTCAGACTTAACTTAAAATCACACAGTCAATTAAGACTTCTGCCAAACACGGTGAAGAAACAAACCCGGACTCCATTCGTCTGCATTTGCCTAGCGCACTCGGCCGAGATGTTTCCCCAACCGCTTAAAAACAACTCGCCCGGTTCTGCCTGAACTCGTGGCGATCGAGCTCAAAACACCAAAACACAGAGTTTGATTTGAAAACACAGCAGCCCTGTCAGAGGCGGAACAAGTGTCACAAAGTGCACGCGAGGATAGCAGCGAGGAGCTGTAAATACTTTACCTAGCATCTACAACACTGCTATTGTGCCGGGCCCTGGCAGGCAGATCAAGCCTCCTCTTGTACTTTGTGTTCAAAATTACACGGGAGCTTAGTGCAGCATCAGGAATTGGAAATAACTCCCAACCTCAGGGGCTTTTTGCTTTAATATTCAAGCCCCAAAATTGGCACTGCATCTTCGAGGACGGCTGCAGCTCCCAGCCACTTATCACTAAATATAATGCTCTGTGCAACCCAGTGCAAACTCCAGGCTTTGCTATTTCCAGCCCTTTTGATAGGTTATAATTCGCGAGCATTAAGAAACCGCCGCAGCCATTCCTACCCCTAAAGCAGCCGTGGGCTGGGAGGCCAGAAGCCTCCAAGCTCGAGTCCTGCTGAGGGGAACGGCCAGCAACAGTCTCCCTGCCTGCAAAAAGGGGCAGAATTCCCTGCCAAGCTGCTGATGAACACGGAGATTCTTAAATTTAATAAGAATTTAAATTTGTAAAAATACATAGAATCCAAGGATTTGCTTTTCTGCTTTCATCATTCAATGGTTTACTCACCACCCGGGAGCCTCACAAGAGCTTCGTGTTAATGTTTAACTGTGTATTACTCTCCCAGACGCAGAGCATCCTGCAAACATTTCTGAGTTCGCTTGAACCCGCTCCCCTGCAAAAACTCCTCACTCTCCCTGAGGCTCCAGGAGACCCAAAGAGCCACAATACGAGGATCCACACAGCCAGGGATGCCCTAAATATACAAGGAATTAAGAGGAAACTGCCTATCCAGGCTTTATTTTGGAGACAGATCCGTTCTCCTGCTCTCCGAGCCAGCGGGATGTGAACTCCCTCCCTGCTCCAGTCCTACCAGTTGGTCTAACACAAGTTCCTCCTACCTACAAACCTTGTCCTGAAAATAAGGAGCGATAGGATCAAAGTATAAGGCTAAAAGCCCAACCTTTGCTTTCTGGGCAGATAAGAAAGGAGTAAGATTGCTTTTCTCAAGGCCATAGAGAAGGGTGTTGTAGTAAACAAGGCACGAAAGAATGAAAGCCAAGTTGACACATTCAACTACGTGGGGATAGAAGGGATTGCAGTGGAATGCTATGTGGAAAGATGTGCAAAACATAACCTGGACACCAAAAATAAGAATAAATCCATACTGAAAGGGAAATACAGCGTACAGGAAAACAGAGCTGTCCATAACTGGGAAAGGTAATGAAGCGAGCGGAAGTATAAGATTAACCGCAAGGAGATTAAACTGATAACTAATGATCGACACCGAAATGTCAGACAGAGGTTAAGATTTTAATCTGGACAGACTTCACGGCGCACATGTGAATCATAAACAGATACTGAGGCTGCATTTGCATGTGTGGATGGAGGTGCAGAGGAGAAGGCAGAGCAGAAGGCCCAGAACCAAGTGCAGAGCCTCCCTCCTTGAGGGAGAGAAAAGGACCAAGCACGATGCAAAGGCCACTCGGGCAGGGAAACGCACAGTGGATATTCCCGTGCCAGCTCTGCACCCCAGGGTTTCTTTTTAGAAGGTTCCCAGGATGCACGAGCTGGTTTAGTGCCCGGCTGCCCACATCCCTGCCCGGCGCGGCTGCAGCGCCAGGCCCGTTACAAGGCGGCTCCCTGTCCCGCGGCAGCTCCGCGAGGCGAAGGGCCTCGCCGCGTGCCAAGAGCGGTCGAGACGGGGATGAAACACAGGGAGAGCCCGGGCAGCCGCCGGCATCGCCGGCAGCGGCAGCTTCCCGGGAAGCCGAACACAGTAGCTATTCCCTGTGCGGGCGGCCGGGCCCCGCGGGACTCGCCGCGGCCGACACGGAGATGCTGCCGCTTCCCACGGCACGCGGAGAGCTGCCAAGGCCGGCAGGACCACGGCGACTGCTCTGGTTTAACGTATCCGTTACGGATGCAACGGGGATTAATTCCTGCTCGGCTGATCAGTTTTAGAAAATCATCTGGGCCTGATGTAAAATATTTTTATGATGGAAAGTAGACCATGAGCATTTTTGCAGTTTCAGCATTAAAATATACACTTTTTTCTAGCCCGATTTTCAACTTTCAAACTGAAGACTCTGTTACCAGATTTGCTTCCCACGTAGATACATCCAGAACAACGGTTGTAAGGCAAAATTCCTCAAAATCACTTACATCCAATCTATACACCCTTCCTTCTTCACCCCAAACTGCAAGGTTTTAATCTACAAAACACATGCTTTTTGCTTCACTGCTTCCCTAAGCAAAATCCCAAAGGAGATGTCCCAAAGGACAGAGAGTCACACAAACACAGCCCTAAGGAAAAATAAACGGTTATCGATTAGCACAAAAACAATTAATAATATCGCCAAAGCCACCCACAAAGACTATGAGTGCCTTTCTCCTTGGAGATTATGCAAGAGAAAGTTGTAATCTGAGGGGAATTTAATCCCAAACTAGTTTTGTGCCAGCAGAGAGGCCAGCAACGAGGGAACTAGAGCTTCTGAGGTTACATTAACCCCAGGGGAGAGCTCTGCTTCTCAGGCGCTTCCACAACAACCAACAGCTCCACTGTCAAGCCTGGAAAACGCTTCTATTCCATCCTGGGGACAAACGTAAAACTCGGCATCACTTGGGTGCCTTTGCTCAGTGAGGAGGGACTCCAGGGATAGCAAGAGCCTCGTTAGCAGCCGGCTAAGCAACGGGCTGGTCCGACACAGCAGCACAAGCCCCAGCACCTGCCAATCCCTGGAGGAACTGCAGTGAGTTTGGAAATAACCCGAGTCCTTCGTAGGATAAGGAAAAGGGACTGTCCTATGCAAAGGAAAAAAAAAAATGAAGCCGTATCAGGTTCTCCAGGGACAAAGGCCCTTTTTCTGAAGTACATTAAAGCAGTTTCGAATCTCAGAGGTGCCGCTACTGAGAGCAACTTTTTAACTGGATCAGAGCTGAAGTCCTCACGCTGTCACGCAGCCTGTGCACAGCCAAGTGAGCGCTTCACCCACATTTCTGACAGTTGTCTTAGCCGTTCTTGGAGATCTATGGTTAAACTTAGCCTCCAGGCACCTCCTGCATTAGAGGCTGATTAAAATCAAGCTCTTCTGCAGGTCGGGATCATCCTCTGCCTTCTGCAGAGGAACACGGAGGCGCAGAGCGGGGAAGCGGCTTCGCAGAAGGGCCCATGCGGGGCTGGGAACGGCACCGCAGTCTCAAATCCACGCACAGGCTCCAGCCTCTGCAAAGTCCGACTCGGTACGACACGAAATACTGGGCAGTTCAGCACGAGTCCTGTTCAGGGTCCCCGAGTACCAAAGCACGGCTCGTATCTGACATCTCAGATTAGCCCTCAGGTGGCTGCTTGTCCTGCTGTAAGGGACGGTCACCGACAGCCCGAACCGCTGCGAGACCTAAAGCTGGTTTAAAAACAACCTGGGGTTTCTGTTAGCGCAGATCAGAGCACGTGAAAAGCAGCACATCTGCCCAATTCTGATCAACAAGGATCATCCTGCAGTAACTTCTCTTGCTGAGATTGCCCTGCTAAATGTACAAGCAGAGGAGGTTCTTAACTATCTAATCCAACCTTGAAGACTAGCACTTCATATTGCCTAAATTAAATACTGATGCTTGATAAAGATAGCTACTTTTTTCCTAATTTTGTATCTGGCTGTGGAAGTTTGATATTTGAGCAATGAAGGAGCTGTCAAGTGCTGTACCAATGCCTTGAAGATGAGGTTGCTGCGGTGTGGAAGAAAAGCCTAAAGGAAAGGTAATCTGTATGTGATGCATTTCCCTTCTCTTGGGTTATTTAACTCATTTAACTGCAGAACTCGGCCAGTGAGGGGAAGAAGCTGCTTCCGATAAAACTCCCAGTTTCCACATAACTGCTTTTTCCTCAAGTCTTCCAGCAAGGCTGCTACTGCATATTATGCTTTCAATTGACCAGAAACCCAAACCCCGCACAGATTCCTCCAGTCTATAATCCTCCAGATTGAGTGAACAGAGAAAGAGTTTACTGAGCTTTAGGGGCTTCCTTTCAAATGCAGTTTTAAAACAAAAGTCTTATTCCTTTAAGCCCCGTTAAGGCTCCACTGGGCGAGACTTTCAGGCAGGCAGAGAGCCCACGAGGAGCTCCATTTCCTCTCCGGTTTTTAGGAGTTTGAGGGGTTCTTACATGGGACCTCTTGGACTCGCTCATCGTGGGCTGAGGCTGTGTAAACACAGCGCAGTCAGCCTTACCTCGGAAATACGATATTCCAAAAGAAAACCAGGATAAAACAAGTCCTATTTGTTTTATTAAATCATTGAGTTTATTTTCTCATTATCCGTAGAATGCAGCTGCTTTGTTTTTGCAGAAGACAAGAAACGCTTGTCTGACAGTCAGTTCTATGAATATTTTTGTGCTCATGAAGTATTAAAATCCTTGCATTGTAGCAAAGCAACATGGATGGTTAATGAAACTTCAAAAGGTAACCTAAAAAATGCTTAGTTACCCCTTATTATGGTGCGACGGCTGCCGACTTGCAAATGCCTTATTTCTAGCAAAGGGAGGAATCGTAGTGAGGAGCACAGGAGAGCTCAAGTCCACCAGTGCAATCATTCTTTAATCATAAAAACTGGCCAATATCTTGTTTTTAAGAGTGATGCATGAAGAATCCTGCTTGGCGGAGATTTCTACACCCTTCACTCTGCATAGTGATTGGAACTTCATTTTCTGCCACAGTTTCCATAGTAAATGGCAGTTACTATTTTCAGATATTTCCGAACAACCAACTCAGAAGCTGATGGCATCTTCCCTGCATTATTGCAAGTGGGGCCGCCAAGTTCAGCAGCTCTCGCACGGGCACTGAAGGATCCTTCCCCCAAACACACAGCATCAAACTCTGCCTTCTTCAACAGGAGAAAAATCATCCTGCATTGGGTACTCCCATTGCCTGAATGCAAACTACCTTGGAATTCTGCTGCTCAGAAATGTTACATTTTCAGCACCAAATTCACTCTCTTCCTGGCAGGAGAGGCCCATCTGTTCCTCCCTCTCCCAAACGGACCCGCACAGACGCCGTATGAGCCCAGCTTCTCCTTCCCCATATGCACTGCTCCTTCACTACAAAGTTCTGCCCACGCAGCATTTAAATCTATGTATTAAAGCCTTCAATTGCACTAATGCTGTATGTTGTTAACATAATTAAACCCTCACAACTACAGAACCACAGACGATTTATATAAATAAGTTGGAAATGGCGGCTACATAGCGCAAGCTTTCGTCTCAGCCCAAAGATTTACAAACCCCGAACCATGTCTCTTTCCTTACCCTATAAATCCTTATGCTTATGCTTAAAAATCCGACCGTCCAACAGACTTTAACTAACAAGTTGAGATCATCCTCTCCCCTTCCCTGCCCCAGACAATTGCTTTTTTTAAAGGAACACTGAACAAGAATGACTGCATTCTAGGAAAATCCTGCTTCGGGGTCAGACTGGAGTGAGAAGCAGAAAGCAAGCTGACATCCCACGGCTTCTCAGAGGTTTTCTCTGCTCTCTGGCACTTGCCTTAACTCTGGGCATTGCCTGAAAACCCATCAGTGTCTCGCTGTAACTTGAGCCGTGCCGCAGCTCATCGTGTCAGGGCCCTGAAATTCCAGCGTGGCCACATACCAGCAGCAACGGCAGCTCCGCACGCGTCCCGAGCGCCCGCCGAGCAGAGCTGCGCCTCTCCGGGAGCCTCACAAACTGCAGGGGAAACAAAGTGCTGGAGCAGATATATGAACAGATTAAGAAATTTATCCTTCCTCCAATAAAAGGGATCCTGCAAACCTCACAAGCGACATCACACACCCTCAGACTGGTCTTGCTGAGTACTTGCTGCTCTCGTTGGGTTTGCATATGAGCAAGAGCTGTAACATTAAAGAGCGGAGCTGCCCAGCAGCTCCGGGACCTGCAGAGCTGCAGCGGACACCAGCGCATATTTAAACTGCTGGATTTTAAATTATAATAGAGTAGTATTTCTTGATATCCTTGAAAAAGAGCATCTCTAACCTGCCACACAGGATTAAAATCGTATTTTTCTTAAGAGCTCTGGAGTGACACCAGAAAAACTAAGTACGCGCAAGTTCTGTACAAGAAGCACAAGGAAGTCGGTGTGCTGGATGCTGCTCTTCTAGCACCTTTCTTTAGGAGCCGTTTGCAGGAGTTCCTCCAAGCGCCTTGTTCGGAGGCTGCGGGAGCTTCTCCGGCTGCCCAGGACAAGGGGAGCAGGTCCCCGCGCGGAGGGATCCACATTCCTGGTACCGAGCCCAAAGCACCTTGCTCAGGTGGAGCAAGACCTTGCTTGGTGCTAGGCCTTCTATTCTATACAAAATACGATCTGATTTGCAAGAAGGGAGGAGGAGATGGCAGTTAGAAAGCTTTCTGGACACAAACAGGTGCTGAATACACTGCACGAGCTTTCCACTTCATTTAAACGGAACTTTCGAAGCGAAGCCAGCTTTAAATGAAAACACTATACTCACTTGGCCAGCATTTAAGTACTGCACAGAGCCAACGTTAATCCTCTGTTTGTGTTAAATGTCACAAGCCAAAATAAAAGCAACGCTGACGACTCCGGCCGTGCAGCGTCCCGAGGCCGGACGCACGCGGTTGTGTCCCACGTCGTGTCGATCCGCGCGCTCCCAGCCACAACCCAGGATCAAAGCAGCAAGTGGGACAACCCCGAGCACGTCCCGGAGAGCCCGGGCCACCCCGCGCCTTCCCGCTGCCCACGCTTCTTCGCGGCCAACGCGGGGCCCTAATTAAGGAGCATAAACATCCCAGCAAGTTCATTCACATGCCTCCAATAGGAACTCGCACACAATTATAGGATATAATTGGGAAGCAGGATCGCTGAACTCGTAACCAGCTATTGTTACAAACCGAGAGCAGGGTTAGTGCTGCTTCCTCCATGGCACAGACAGATATTCATTAACCCTGTAATTAATCACGAGGTCCTGAAATCCTCAACCTTTCAGCTAGTAACAATCTCTGCACTCATTACTTTTTTTTTTATTATTTTCAAACAGAGAATTTATGGACAGAGGTACTTCCCATCAAATGCAATTCCTGAGAATGACGCAGTGCCCTGCGGAGCCCCGTGCTTCCCTTGGTCTCATTGCACGCACTGCATTTATCCTTGCATGGACCCAAACCCTTTGCAGACCTCTCGAGACCTTCTACAACAAACCTACCCAACCTGCATGTCAAACTTACCGTGCTCTATGCACAAACCATCGTGAACTGAACATCAGGATTGTAGGGAGCGGGGAAAGGAGCCCATATAAGTTGTCCAGTCGCTTATCTCCACTCACCGCCCCAAGGTGCCCCAAGGCTCAGCAAGACCCGCTCCAAATGAAGCGGTCTCCTCCTCCCTGAGCAAACACATCGCTTCACATGAACCATCTTCACTTCTGGAACTCCCATTCACGTGGTGCCAACACTACTTAATCCCATCGCTCGGGACTACTTTTTTCCCATTCTGTGACTACCTGCTGCTAGAAGAATGACCGGAGACAAAAAGAGGATCTCTACGCAGAAATTCAGTTAACTTTGGGGAGAATCCTTTATATTTATTGCTTATTAGTTGGTTGCGCTGAGAATTTGTTCCTCTTCAGAGCAGAGAGCGCCTGTTTCTAAAGAGCTGGCTGGGAATAGGGGGAGAAGTGAGGAGTTTGCAAACATTTAAGCAATGGTGAAGAAGCCCAAGAAACAAAAACGTGGTGCAAACACAGAAGCAGCGTGGACACACACAGCCTTGTTCTGCAAGCAGCGAAATCCTTCAATTTTGTGTGCTCCCAGGCCAAGGGACTGTTAAGAGAAAAGCCAAAGTAGATACCTCATCCCTGCCCAAAGTTTTCTTTTTTTAATATCTTAAATAGCAATTTGCATAGGCTGATTTTTTTTTTCCACCCCTTCTCCCCTCATTCTGGGCCATATCATCCTGCCAAACACCATAAATCTCTTAACTGCTCTTAATAAGCTCAAGTGAATTAGCTGAGGATGTCTCGCCGTTTGCGAGCATCACAATAGCCCCGACCGCAAGCGCTGCACGCACTCAATAAAAGCTGTCGCTTGGCAAGGGCCACAGCAGACGCCCCAGTGAGATTATCGGGTGTCGACTTCCATCTGGCATTTGTTAGAGCTGGGAAAAAGGAAAAAAAAAATAAAAAGGCAAAAAAAAGCAGTTCTTATCAGATCGCGAAATAAAAAGAGCATTTCCACTTCAAGGGGTAGCAACTGGAAAAATGTCTTTGTGTTTGAAGCTTTAAAAATATCTTGCCCTTGAGGTTGGCTGAGGCTATACGGTGCTTCGAGACCCCTTTCCCATACAAAGGTAGTAAAGTCTAGCTTATGGTTACTGAAATTCCCAGCACATAAAAATTACAGGAAGCTGTTGCTAAGTAGTAGTATTGCTACCTAAGTAAACAGCACAAAACGTTTCCCACACACACACCTCTGAACTTTGCTATTCAGACCTGCCTGGAAGATGTTCCCAGTCCCAGGATTTCTCCTGCACGAGGCTCCAAGTCACTCGGTTCCGTCGCGCAGCAGACTGGAGGCGCTTCAGGTTGGGCAGAGCAAGCGCTTTGCGGTGGTGCTGGCACCAGGAATCACAAAAGCTGCTCAAGCTGCTTCTCCTGCCCTTACCTGTCCCTTCATTTTCCCTGGAGGAGTCACAAGAAAATTAAGAGAAACGCTCTGTTCTCCCATCCTTCTTGCTTCCTATATGACCACAGGAAAAAAATACATCTATATAAAGACAAAACATCATTGCTTTTATGCTGTACCTTCCTTCAGCATCTCCTCTGCATACACCACATGGGCATCCCTGCTACCTACCCCATTCTACTTGCTAGTTCTCAACTGGCCCAAAAGGTTTCAGGGAGCTTCTGCTTTCTCTTAATAGGATTGTAACTTTGCCATGAATTCTAGACACACAACCCTTATTTTTTATTGCACAAAGCAAGACACAGATCAAAGAAAGAGTATCCACAAGCCTGAAACAATGCATGGCATTAAATAATTCAAATACCTAGCTGAAGTCCCAAGAACAAGAACAGAATCCTGCAAAGGTTTCATTCTAAATGAACAGGATAACTAGAATTTTATCATAGTCCCTAAGAAATTAAAACTCATATTCCAAATATCCATCCTTATAATCCAGGAATGCAGCCTTTCAATAGTCACAGGGGACTGCCTGATATTACAGATTGTTTCCCTGCACATTTTTTATTTGGCCATTCCGTTTTTCCTTCCTAATACCTTTTCCCACCTCCAGATGACTCAATAGGCAACTAAAAGGCCAAATGGCCTTTCCAAAGAGGCTATCAAAACCACCAGGCTGCTGCAGAGTGTGTACATACGGAGAATTGGCAGGAAATCCTATTTTACAGGGAATTGTTTCTTCCAGCGGCGCGACGGACGTATAGCATTTTTATTGCATAAAAAAAGTCATGTGGAAAAAAATGCAAAATACAAAAATCATGTTTGGCAAATCTGAACTGAGGTCTAAGACGTGGCATTTTCAGCATTTTTGTTTTCTGAATTCTTCAGGAAAGTCACTCACTGTACGAACATATTGCACTGAACTAAGAACTGTATTTTTATAGTAATGAAAATGAACATAAAAGAAAAGACTTATAAAAATGTGAGCTGAAAGAGTAAAAACCCTCCCTAACAGACGCAGCTCTTAGCTGCCACAAACAGCATAAGGCTTGACCCAAATTCCAAACAGCCTCACATTGCCCCTGCTCCTTCTTACCCAAAATGTAAAATAATTTGAATTGGCCTTAACTGAATCAACTTGTTTTTCACACCTACACGAGTAGCTTAGACAAAAAGGTGAAAATACAACTTCAGTGAGTAAATACCTCCTGATCCATCTCTGCAATATCCACCTACAGATCTTTGTGCTTAAACACAGATTCCTCAAAATTGCAGTTGTTTCCAGCGTGCAGCTGCCCACAACCCATTCCAGTTCCTCAAAGCCTCTTTCATACCCAACCTTCGCTCTACCACCAGTAAGAAAAATCCTTTACTTTGTTGTCTCGGGCGCGTTATCACTGAACGAAAAGTTTCTGGGCCAGAGTTATAGCTGCAAGGATGATTCAGAGACTTGGATGGCTGCCTTGGGTAATTACACACTGTAACCAAAAGTTAGTTATGGAGTTAACTGGGATATTTGGACCGATGAAAATAAAGAAACACCAGAGCTGCGGGCTCGATACGAGCTGGGTATCCCCAAGGGGATGCCCTGTGGGAAGCAGGCGCAGGAAGGACAGGGATTTGGGGACTCCACTCCGATCCCCATGGATTAAATCTCCCTCCCCAGGGGTTTTCTGGTGCTCGCTCACCCCTCAGCCCTCCTTCCTCGCGCCCGGTCGGAGCTTCCCGCTGATCCAAGGCTCCCAGCGTAACGGGCTGGGAAAGTCTGGCACCCTGTGACCTTTTGCTGTGAACTGACACACATTCCCTACCATACGAACAGGCAGGATTTAAGTGTTCTTTAAATCTTTTTCTGTTCCAGGGCACACAACAGCAGGCACAGGGAAAGTTTGCCAGCTGGAGGCTCTCGTGGCAGAAGAGCAAGAAGGGGATTCTGCGAAGAATCAACTGAGGATACAAACACCAACAGCCTGTGCAAAAACAACCAAAAAACAACCAAACTCGCTTCATTTTAGGTACCATGGAACCAGCACACTGAATCCCAGTACTGGCTAAAAGGAGAAGGGCTGAACTAAAAGGGCAAACACTTAAAATCAAGAAGCCAGGAGGCTGCGGGACGCTCATCGAGACGGCGGCGGCTGCTGACAATTCCCCGATAACCTGCAGAAAGGCAGGGAAGGACGTGGGGCCATTAATACTCCCAGCAGCGGCAGCTGCTAGGAGGTTCTTCAGGCAAAGGAAAGCCAAGGCACAGTTCACACGAGCTTAGAATAATCTTGACAAAACAATTACACATGCTAAGGATACGTTAGGGCTGGCATGGGAACAAAGAACGCGGTTCTTCCACTAACGGCTTCGCTAAATAAATGCCACTTAAGCCCTACCATAGTTATTAGCGTGCCCCTCTTAAAAGTTTCGCCACTTTATACTAATCAAACCCAGTTAAAATAACCCAGGAGGAAGGCAGGTGTCACCAGGCTAAGTGCAGCGCGCATTCCACCTTGCTGAGAGCACCAACCACCAATAAATGAGAGTACAAATATTACCATTCAAAACAAAAACAAATTAGTAAAAACAAGACCGGGGAAGTGCGCGTATTTGAAGCTGTGTATCGATTGCAGCCCAAGTCGAAGAGCGCTGCTTCTCTAAACCTTGTAAAAGGAAAAGAGAAAACCAAAGGAAAGCTTTTGTATATTAATTCAAGCTGAAAGATTTCAAAAGCAATCAAGAGGACATGTTTAGCTTGGCTTCCCTAAGGAACTAAGCTAAGTTAGTGTGTGATAATGCAGGGTATCCTCCAATAAGTTCAGCTGAATTTGGATTAGAGGCTCAGGAGCTGAGATTTCAGCCCCTTTGGTGAGATACTACATTCATACATGTTTCATGGAAATAGGCAGTCATATAAAGGAGAGAAACTGTGCATTCCATAGCACAGCCACAGAAAATGTGCAGGAATGAGACACACTATGAAGCCTTTAGCCACAGAAAACCTTTCAATTAGATCTTGTTCCCTATTGAATAACAAAAAACACAAAACATAGACACATAAGAAACCAAATTTCAGTGCCAATAACTGTACACCAAAGAAATTAGAAATTAAAATGATCTATAGACTTTTCATTTTAAGAAAGGCATACACATATGTTTGCATGCTTTTATTCTGGAGATATAAAACAGCAACTTTCTTTAAAGGAAAACTAGATAATTTGAGGTGAGTAGCAGTGGAGGGGAAAAGCCACATTAATTTCATTAGTTTATGCATACTGCTAGGAATTTCTTCTCAAATTCGGCACTTAGCACTCAGCGTTGCCCTTTAAAGCTTGGCAAGAAATTCTTCCAGCCCACAAGTTTCCTAATTTCATCTCAGGACACACTACTTCATGTGCATGCACTACCTCCTGAGAGCCAGACAACTCTGAATGTGTCAGTTTTACCTCAGTTGCTCCCCATCAGTCAGATTTAACATAAATCAAAGCAAACATACATTAAAACCAAACCTAAGGACAGATTTTTAGTTACAGAGTTGGAAAAAAAACAAGCCTGGAATAAATGAATTCAAATCCAGTTTAAGAATTAGGAGTTCAGGGTTTATAGCAGCACCAACCTTCCTGAAAACACCCTCAGCTCTGAACCAAGACCCCGACCTGGAAGGTTGGTGTTTCCACCTGTCCCACAACTCCTGCTATGGAGAATCCCTCTCCAAGGTCTTCTCTCACTTTTTCCCATCCCTTTTCAAGCCTGACCTGGCTTCCAGCTTCTTATTCTGTGCGAATATTGCTTACTCATTCACATGCCTTGCACTTTCTTTTTATGGAATGAGGATCTCAACAGAAAGGGAACTACTTCCCTTCTGGATATACCAGTGACACCCAGGATCTGTTACACTTGGGAGCTGCAGGCAATTCCTGGTTTTCTAAAGGAAACAACAGACGTTTTGGGATACGGTGTTCACCCAGGCAGGAGGCTGCTCCAACAGCCTGAGTGCAAAGAGCCTCCCCTTCCTTCTTGCCCTCACCCACCTATAGGCAGGCAGGGGAGAAGGAACCTGTGTTTAAAAGGCAGCAGTTAATAGGTATAAATATCCTTTCAATAGATCTGGTAGGTTAAAAAAATTGAGTAAAAAATGAGTTATAGGCAAAGCTATATAGGCAGTAGATATTGTGCAGACCTACCTCTCTGGCAGCGATCGTGCGTCCAGCAGCGTTCAATGAAAATGCCATTTATTACAGTGGGTGGACAGTTGCTCTTCCCCTTCACAGTTCCTGGACACACGTCCCCGCACTCCTCTTTGTCGTCCTTGTTGGCCACAATGTAATTATCTTCCACGGAATCCAAAATCCTAGACCAGTCAATGGTGGACAAATAGCAGAGCTCGTTGTTCTTCTCGATCCGCACGGCGCCCCGCGTGATGTTCATCAGGTTGTAGAGGCCGATCTCCTTCAGATGAACCATCTCAAAGATGACCAGCGCGTAGTTAAAAAACAGGTGAGTTCCCCGGATCACAGTGAGGTTGGGGAAAAGCCCCTTTAAGCTCTCTAGGCCATACACACGAAAAAGCAGCAAGTAGTCTGTAATCATAGTCAGTTTAGGAAAGCTGAGCTCACGGAAATCTTCAGGTTTGGTTTTAAACATCAGCAATATTTGCAAGTGGCCCTCGATCACGGTGCAGTTCTCAAGCATGTTGAGCCGCGTCAGATTGTTCCGAATGTCCATGCTTCTGCAAACTGTAAAGCAGAGAGCAATTATTATTTTAAGGCTCCGGCTTTCTAAACACACACATTTTTTCAATCACACCACAATACAGCAATGTTCAGAATATATAGCTAGATTCTTTTCAATAAAGCAGGCTGCAAAGTGTTAGGAAATACACTGTGGGGAACGCTCCCTGTTATATGGTTACAAAATAAGGCTGAGAGCATTTCATAATGTTTTTTTTCCTGCCATCTTGAGTTTCTGGGTATTTCTTCTATCACGACGGGAGCGGTAACACCAGTCTTCAGACGTCACTTGGCACTCACAAAAGGAAGATGTGCCCGTGCACTGGGGTCTGTTTTCTTTAGATAGTTGCCAGTGACACACCTACCTCATCTCAGATTGTGCAATTAATGCCGGTGGATTAGAGGGAGCAATTTTGGGAGGGAAAGATAGGAAATGGCAGAATTCCGGAAGAAAACCCTGGAAATACACACACAGAAGAGCACGGCATATACTCGTGCTCAGACTTTGGTGACAGAAATAATTTACCACGTTAATAATGATTGCCCTAAGCATTCTTTTCAGATTAGATGGGTTTTGTCCTATATTCTAAAGGTTGCAAATCTCCCTGCCTCCGCTATTGAGGCAATTTATTTAGTAGAATCAATAAGCCAGAGAAAGAACTGGCAAAGTGAACAATTACATCCAGCACAAATTAAAAGGTAAATAGAACAATCTGAATCCAGACACCAGCAAAACTAGAAGCAGGAGGGGAAAAACAAACAAACAAGCCCATTTGGATTGGAAACAAATTGGATTCTAAACATAGGTAAGAAATCAAGAAGAAATCTAGAGCACAGCCCTTTCAAACCAAAGGAGAAATACCCAGCCCAACTCCAGGCCTAAAGGGAAATCTCTGCAGAGAAATGAGACCAGGAAAGTTTTGGGAGCTCCTCTGCTTCTGGATAAGAGCTGAAACGGAACCTTTAATCTTGTGTCGCTGCCTAAACTTCACT
Source organism: Crypturellus undulatus (assembly GCA_013389825.1). Lineage (NCBI taxonomy): Eukaryota > Metazoa > Chordata > Aves > Tinamiformes > Tinamidae > Crypturellus > Crypturellus undulatus. The sequence continues at coordinate 18,747 of VWPW01000195.1, forward strand.
GACTACAAAGCCACCATACCCCATCTTCGAGAAACCATCCAGCAATCAAACCTCACACAGCTGATTTATAACAGACATTTAGTATTTATGACTGCCGACTCCTCATAATTTCACACATACCACACCGTGTGGGTTAAAAATAAATAGTCTGCAAAAGTCTTAATGATTATTCAAAAATGTGCTTAACTGCAATAAAAAAAAATCTGGCAGCACTCATACAGGATTCAGAGCAATGTTATTGCCCAACAGGATTTTTTGGCACTACATACAAGCTGTTTCATAAATTGCTTTGTGGAAGAAAAAGCTAATGCATGGTGCATAAAAAAAAAAAAAAAGAAGAAGAAGAAAAAAATTAAAGTGGTAAAGAAAATCTGATGCCCAACTAGCAGTAACTGCTTTGCCCTGTGAAAAAAAGCCAGAGCCAAATTGGAAGTCAGTCAAGAAGGTGCCTTGCTGCACATCCCAACCATGCAATAAACTGGGAGAGCAACAAATGCAGTTTAATGAAGTTTGTTTAATATTTGTTTTAAACAATTAAGATAGGTACTTCCAAGGAAGCAAGCGATGACAGGGAGGACCCCATTACACAGTGCAGGGTTCAAACGAGCTGCAACGTTTTGCTCAGCAGTGTCTAAGAAGACTATTTATGTCTCTTAACTTAAATCAGGAGCAGACGAACTATCTGGTAATATAAAATGCACCTTCCTGGTCCTTAATGACTGCTTACAGAGCACCCAAGCAGAGCACAGCAAGCTGAGGTGGGAGCCAGGACCAACGGCTATTCCACACGATAAAGAGTAATTTGGCCGTATACAGCCAACCTTAAGAAAACTGAAAGCTTAAAACACAAACCACCCAAAGCTCAACTCCACACAATAATAATTACTTCCAAAAATAAAAGCTCTAGGCTTTTATTGTGGCTCAAAGCCACAAGATGCATCTATACACTAAGCCGAACTAGCCGAGTCTTTCATCATTTCAACTGGAAGCTCCCGGCTGGCCACAGGCCGCCCCCGGAGATCACCCTGTTCCTCGGCGGGAGGAACTCTTGGAAAGGGAAGACCAAGACCTTGAGGAGCGATGAAGGAACCGCCGGGATGGAGAGGGCCGTGACGGCTCCCTCCGTGCGCTGTGCTGTGGACAACGGGCTCCTGCACACACTCTAAAGCAGCCACACGATGCAAGCGCCCGGGAATCGGATCTACATCGCTCCTGGCTCGCAAGGATCACAAATACAGCACGCGGAGCTGCTCCTGCTGCAAGCAAAGTCACTCCGAAACTTCCTGCCCTCTTCCAAAACGCACAAACCTACCCGTGGGGACAGGACAAACCCGTCTAATCCTGGGCTTCGCCTCTCCTGAAATACATCTCCCCGCTGCAGCTCACAGAGCCGAAGGCTCCGGCAGCCCCGTGTTGTCTCAGGGAGTGCCCAGGAGCAGTGAACACGGAACCTAAAAAAGGCAGGTGATGCTTGCGAGTAAACAGCAACGCGCTCTGGAGAGCTAAATAACCAAATAAATCCACTGGGGCTGGAAGTGCACATCCACAAGCTGTCAGTTCGGGTTGCATCTTAGACCTATTTTTGTATTTTTGGCCAATTCTGAACTCTCGGAGAGAAGGAATTACTTGTGAGCAGCGCTGCCGGCTCTGGCCAGACGGGAGATTCCACCCGCCCTGGCAAACAAGGAGCTGACCTTAGTTATTCAAACTTTGCTGCCTTTAAAGCTGAGCAATAGCAGTGTAATAAACTGCAACATTGTCTGCTATGTTTAGGAAATTCCAATACTGGGAGCTACTGCACAAATCCTTTTAATGGGAAGCACTCAAATGCTGCAGAACTAGCACTGCATCGAGGCTTGCAGGGCACTGAAACAAATCACAGGTTTGCTGCTGAAATAAGCAACTGACTGAAAGGCACAAACTACCATAACAGTAAATCTAAAATCTAATCTTAAAGGCATTTATCTGGATTTTTACGTATCTAGAGGAAAAATTCCACTTAATTATTTTTCACGTTACATTCTAGTTTAGCTCTTAAGTGATAAATATTGCCACAGAATCTGAGCTTCTTTTTTACTGCTTCAGGATCAAGGAGATTAAGTCAGGAATATCTGATAAAACAGGCTTTTCCGCTGCAGAGATCTCAGGCCTTCCCTGCTTTTGGATTCTCTTTAGCAGTTCGCATCGTCTATTCATGCAGTAGCTGCTCAAGTCATCCCATAAATATACTGTTACCAAGACAACAAAAAGTAGTTTTAAGCAAAGGAATACGTGTTTTCCCCCAGCTTCTCTCAATAACGCTGCTTCTGCAGGACGGGGTTGTTATTCAACAGCTCAATACGAAAGCTGCTCAGGTCTGGTCCAGCAGAAAGACACCAAGGTGAAAGTCAATTTTAAGACAATCCATTGCTAAAATACAGAAAACTGCTTTCAGGATAAGAAAAATATCAGGTGGATTCTCTAGCAGTAGGCCCCAAACTATTTCTGTTCAAATTAGAGGCAAATTCTCCACTAAACTTTACCAGAAGGCAGCTCCTCGTGCAGGAATATAGCGTTACTATCAGGAGGAAACACTACATCCCCAGCTGCTGAGCCAAACAAAGTAGTTTGGGGGAAAAAATTATACATATACATATTTATATATACGATATTATAGACATGTTTCATCAGAGCTCCAAGAAAATGTTGCAGGATACACCTTTTAAAGCAAGTAAACAAAAAAACCAAGAGGCCAAGTCGTTTGAACAAACTAGCTTGGTAACAACCTTAAAGTACTGAATGAAGAAACCAGATCTGATGTCCAAGGTTACCTTACGAGATACAGCCTAAGCGGGGAAATATCTGGCACTTAAGTCTTGTTTATAGTAAACGATTCGGATAGCAAACCGTAATGATTCACTGCCTCGAGCACCGGCTCTGCCGCAGCCTGGACCGGGATAGTGCAGCATCGCGCTCCGAGATCAAGACAACCAGAGGTTAATTCAGCATTTTGGAAGTGTTCACTGTCTGCTTGAATAAATGAGTTGTTAAGAAAAACAATGCTTATTTGGATCAAGTGAACAGGTTGTATTTCTGAGCAAGTCAAAGTATTTCTACTTAATGCTGACCCTTAGGAGTGATATCAGGCAATTGGAAAAAGGGCTTTCCCGGGTTTTGGTGGATAACTGCTGAGACCTGACAACATCCAGCAGAAGGGACAAGCAAGGCGGTTTCCAGCCTCCTGCAACACTAGTTGAGCGAACAAAAGCATCCCATTGTGAAAAGCTTATTTGTAAACTTCAATTTTCCACCTCAGGCATTTAGATCCGAGCCCCTGAATTCTGTGCCTTTTCCTCATACCTATTGTGCTATAATATCACACTCTCCATGTTAGCATGAAAACAGTAAGAGGAAAAAAAAGGAAGTTTTCCATTGCTGTGTTTTCCATGCANTCCTCAGGCATTTAGATCCGAGCAATGAAGAGCTCCCCTGAATTCTGTGCCTTTTCCTCGTACCTAGTTTGCTATAATATCACACTCTCCATGTTAGCATGAAAACAGTAAGAGGAAAAAANGCGCGTGTCGCGCCCTGGGAACGCCGCGCTCCGCTCGCAGCATCCCCGTGGCGTTCCCTGCGTCTCCAAGACGGCAGCTCCGGCAGCGCCGTTGCTCGGGGAACAGCTCACTCGCTTATGCAACCGCCGTCCGCGCGCTCGCCGATGGGCCACGCTGCCGGCGGCCTCCGCGCGCGCCGCGTCCTCCATCCCCGGCGTCGGCAGCACCATCCGACCGTGCGGAAAACGGAGGAGAAATGAACACCGGGCAGCTGAAAATCTTGCGAATTAGGGATGTTTTCCCAACTGCGAAATGCCTTGAAAAGCGTTTGCGCTGCGGGAACAACACAAAAACATCCTGCCCCAGGCTTTGGTGTTGGGCATCCCTTCAGCTTCTCCATCCATAGGTGGCAAAGCTTGACACGGGGCAACACAGCAAAGGCTGAGCTGCTACAATCACACACAGAGCACCCAAAAAAAGCAGAATATGAAAAAAGCAGGACTGGCTGTAGTAGTGCTACCAGTATTTCCAAAGCTGTAATAGTGCTAACAGTATTTTCAAATTTGCAGCCACTGGACTATGGTCCAGCAGCCACTTTGCACCTCAATTTGCAGTCACTAACTGCTGGTTATTTTATACCTATTTACCATTAATAATATTTACCACTTATCTTTCATATTTTGCCATTGGAGAGGAGTAGGCTTGCACATGGCTATAGCTCAACATCCTGGGCTAAAATCTCATCTTTATTCCCTCAATATTATTCCCATTTCAAGACTTGCCGTGCCCGAGGCTCTACCTGCTCATTTGCTATTGCCTTTCCCAGCGGGAAAGCTACCAGGTAGCAGCTCGGGGATTGACAGCTTCAGCGTCCAGGCCTCTCCAGATAAATATTTTCCTTTTGTGAAAAGATAAATAAATCTGTAAATACGACCTAAAATTCAGAGCAGAAGTTAACTGCAGCGGTTCCCTAACTAAGGGTTCACCAGAAGCCACGGAAGGGGCTCACAGGGCTGACCGGGGCCAGCGCGGGTGCCCGTCACCCCCGCGGCGGCATCTGGCGCCCCTGCCCCGCGGGCCACGAGGCTTCGCCCCGGCGGGGCGGCCCGCGAGCTCCGCTCGGAGCCTCGGCCGCTCCGAGGGG
>VWPW01000199.1:0-50863 GCA_013389825.1 Crypturellus undulatus
CGTAAAACTGAATTCTTCACAAATTGTATCCCTCGTCAATCCCAATGGTGTCATCTGAAGAGGGATGTTGTTTTCAAACTCCTGGAATTAGGCATTGTTTTGTTTTTTTCCTCATCCATTTCATTTTCATACAATAATGTTCTCTTTCTGTCTAGAATCATTGGTGTGTGCTGTTAAACAGGTGTTGCTTTCCATTAGCCCAGTTTCTATGGTAAGCAGAGTTGTTATTTAATCCTCTGTTTTTACCTCTAAGTGGAGTTATGCAGTTTTACTTGGTATTTTCAAAGCACATTGAAAAAATCAGATAGAAGGTGGGGTAAAAGGGCAGAAGATGCTTATTTTCTCCTGCTTTAGTCACTGAAGTCTTCCCTTAAGAAAAATCTAGGGACTATGAATCACACAGTCATTGGGACCATATTTATATGGCCACTAATATTTTTGGATGCAGAAAAAAATGCCCTCAGCATTTTGCTGAACAAACTGCTGATATCTTGCAGCTGTTCCTTTGTTAAACCAAACACTGTTACTTCCATCAGTCATTTTCTGATGTATGGCTTTCAAGAAAAGCCAAAACAAAAATAGCATTTAAATTGCCAGCTTAGAAATTGTGCAGTTTTATAGAGATTTCAGAGCTGACAAAAGAACATGGCAAATATTATTAGTCCAAATATATAAAATGAATGTTATATAAATATTGTAGCAATATAGCTTGCTATATTCTCTGTGCTTTCCACAAAGGAGCCCGAAGCATTTTCTTGACCCAAATTGTACATGAAAATCAGGCATAGCTCTCCTGCTGTATCCAGAAGTAAAAAAAGCTGTAAAAAAGAGTCTCAGCTTTGAGTACTGGCGTTTCTTTTATTTACAAAAAGAATAAAGCATTTTAAAATATTTTTTAAAATATGATGTGTGCTTAGCTGTGATGTTGATTCACACGGTAGTGTTTAAAAGAGAAAGTGAAGGTGATCCTCTTCCCACGCGGATGCGATGATGACTGCAGAGCAAACAGTGGATGCCTTAAAACAACATTGCTTCAGCTCTCCCTAGTGCAAATGTTTGAGCGCAGGGTGTTGATGTTTGTGGCTGACAGCAGCTGCCGTGCTAAAAGCTCTGAGAAAATCAGCTTGACACTGCTTTTGTTGCTGTTGTTCGTTTTTATTTTTTTTTATTTTTTATACAACTGCTTTCCATTATAAATAAATAAGGCATGAAGGTTCTCCATACTGTTACAGAGCTGGTAGCCACAATAGTGCGCGTGGCTCCTAATGTTGCTTGAATCTGGGGCCGTCGGGCACCTGAAAATGCAGAGCATGGAGCAGAGGAGCGTTTGGTGGTTTGAGGAGGGTAATTCCAGGATGGGAACCTAGGGGGAAGCTGATGTGGGAGGCTGCGGTGTGAGCGGGGCATCGCCTCGTGCCGGCCCCAGGGGAGCCCTCTGAGCAAAGGGAAGGGCCGAGGGGGTATATTTGCAATATTAATGTCACTGGGAGTGAAAGAAAGGTAGTTCCTCAAAACACTGTGGCCCTAGATTTGGATCATAATTACATCTTTATGGCCTTGCCCTTCAAAATGAGATTTATTTTAGTCAATATAGCAAAAATCCGTAATCTTGAGATATTTTGGGAAGGTAAACGGGTGAATAGAGAATCCAAATGTGGCCTAAAGTTTCTTCAGGTGGGTACAGAATAGGTAGCTTATACTGAATTGCTTATGTTTTTATTATTATTATTAATAATGTCTGTGGCTCAATGCTCTGGATGTTGCCTAAGCTGTAATGAAATGCTGCTTCTCTGCCTAAAACGCACGTCTGACCTAACATGGTCAACATGTAGTGTATGAAAAATGGAAACTGGCGATTCCTGAGACTGCAGTGGCCGTTTGGCTGTGTTTGTGTCTGCAGAAGCAACAGTGAGGAGATTTCAGTGCTGGAAAGTGAACCGGAGTATGAGAGGTGCAAGCTTTGGAGACAGTAACTCAGCCACGTTACTGAAAGCTGAAATCCATCCTCTCCTCTGGGAAATATATTCAGAGCAGAAGTGTGGGGCAGTCTGTGATCAGCGCCAGGGCCAGGGCTCTTGCTGCTCAATGTGATGCTTTGCTGTTGTCCTCCTCGTACAGCTGAGTCCACCAGGCAGTTTTTGGAAGCCCATGCAGGTTGTATGCGAGGAGCTTGCGGCAATGGGGCCACGACAGCCTCCTGAACAGCTCGGAGGGCTGATGCCTCTGCTACTATAATAGCATTTATTGCCTAGCTTATAGGAAAGCCCTGGTCGTTAGGTTCTTCCTAGGCACAGCGAGTGACCTGCGCTGAGATACTGGGGCGGATTTAAAGCGAGGAAATCCCATTTGCCTACGAAGCCTGGAGAGGATGGGCTGAATTACCAAGTGATGCTGATGGAGACAGGACGATCGGTTTTATGTTTCTCTTCAAGTTTGTCCAGTTGCGATGCGCTTGCATTGTAAAGAGCTGAAAAACCTGACTGCTAAGAGAATGGCTTAGATAGCAAGAACATACTGCCCTTTAGGGAAGGGGAAAGGTTAGATGAAAGTCTCTCGGGTTTAAGCACAGGTTCTTAGCCATAAAACCAAAGTGGAGGGGTTGGGCTGATGTTCCCAAGTGGCCCCTGAAGTTCCGATGGCTTTTTCAGTTTTATTTTGTAATTCTGCACTCCAGCTGGTGCAGAACGCTGGAGGACATCCAGGCTTTTGCTTGCAGATAATCATAGAGGCTGTAAGACAAGCTGAAAAGGGTGGAGGAAGTGATCAGTTTTCTTTTTTGAGATGTGGGTTTGGCTGCTGTTGTGATTTCTGGCTGCGGCAGCAACTCATGCAGAGATTCATCGTACAGTTTCTCAAATCCTCTAACTACAATGTACAATTTTTCCAACAAGTTGCCCAGAGCCCTAGCTTAAAAAAGTGGCTTGAGTCTCCGTGACATTTTCTTGCTTTAAGAGTCCCCTTCCCATACAAGAATATAACATGAGATCTCTTGAACCTTCAAAGCAGTGAGGCCACAGAACGTTTCCTGGGGCTAAAGAGAAGATTTTGCTGTTGAGATTGTATGTAGGAACCGCAGAGTCAGGGCTCATTTGCTGCTCTTGTTTTTCACCTTTGTTGAATTGATGTCCGCTTTCGTTTTCTGGATGCGGGAGAAGATCTCCTTAAAAAGAGCTTTGTACTCAGGCTGACTCTGCTCCAGCCGCTTGTCCACAGCTTCTACGTGTTTGGTGATGGTCTTCTCCATGGTTTTCCGCTCTTCCAGCTCGTGTCCCTCTCCCCTGAAGTCCCTGAAGGAGCTGTCACGAGAGATGGGGCGGGACGTTTGGACCCCCGTGTGGCGCACGCTGTCCTTGTGCTGCCGGCATTTGCTCAGGAGCTCTTCGTACTTCTCGAGCAGGGCGTGATACTGCTCGTCCACCTCCCGCAGGATGGACATGCCCCGCTTGCGCACGTTGTTGGCGTGCAGCGTGTAGTTGCCCTCGTGCCGGCTCACGGCATCCTTGGTCACGATGGCGTTGAGGGCCGTATCGCTGCAGCTCTTCCGGACGGGGTGGTTTGGGGACGGCGTCATGGACGGCCCGTGACTTTTCCCTCCCTCTTCCTCAGAGAGGTCGATGTAGTCCGCTTCCGGGGCGTTATTCAGCGGCTCAAGGAGAGCCTCGGACAAGTTGTCTTCTCTGCTGAGCAGATACTTCTTGACTTGCTTCATCTGTTGTAGCTCTAGGAGCTCGGCCTCCAGTTCCTTGATGCGCAGTTTGCAGTTCTCCATCTCGCACACTCGCTGCTCGAGGTCCGAGTACTCCTGGATGACGGAGGTGTATTCCCGCTCCACCCTCTCCTTCCGCTGCTTCTCCTGGTTCACTTGGGACCTAAGGGAGTTCACCATGGCCTGGAGACGCTCGTTCTCCCGCTCTAGTGGCTTCTGGTTGAACTCCGTCGAAGAGCTATGGACCTGGAATGCGTCTTCATACCTGGAAGAGGGGGGGAAAAAAAGACTTTTGAGAGAGATTCACCAAATGACAGTCTGAATTCCTCAGACTGTGGCTTGTTGTCATGGAAGTAGCTCCATGGATGCCCAGAGAAGAAACAGCCAAGTGAGAATCTGAGGTCACAGAGCAAGATATTTCTCCTTCTCACTGCTGCCTGTAGGCTTAAAACAAATAGTTGAAAGAAAAAGAGAAATAAAAACAACAACAAAACTAGTCCAAACCCAGAAGTGCTGGCTGTGCTTCCCTGTGTCTGGGAAATGCTCCAGAATGAGTGGGAGAAGATTTATGAAACAGAAGGTGGAGGTGGAAAGAGACTTTTGACAGTGTTGCCCCTTCTTTAATCCTTGCCTCAGTGGAACCAAATTAGAGATGTAAAATATTATTTCCCAGAAAAGCTGTTTTGCCTTTTCCTTAATGAAGTGCCCATGGCATCCCATCTTTTTAGAATAAATTGCAGGGGGAAGGCACCACTGCTTCCCCGGGAGGCATGAATGATGGCGGGGGTATTGAACAGATTTCCAAGTTACTAGCAGGGCCCAGTGACCTTCAAAACAACTGCTGGAAGCCAAACTGTGCAGTCCAGTGGCATTGAGGGCAGCGCAGTCCTAGGGGGCGGTGGGGGAAAAGAACCGCATGGACATTAAGTGGATTTTGCTGGGGGTTAGATTGTGCCCTTAGAGCATCCCCGTTGCTGCTGCAGTAATAATGTTGGTTGGTTGCATCCACTGGCAGCGGATGCTTTTGGTAAAAAAGTTTATTGATTGCTTATCTATTTAAAGAAGGTTCTATTACAGACAGAGCTGAGCAAGAAATGCCCTCGTGAGGTCAATGAATTAACACAGCGCCTGGGTTTTCAGCAGGAGCAAGTATGCGCGTTAGGAAGGCTCTGCCTCAGCAACAGCCAAGGTGGCCACAAAAGCATCATCCCCATCCTCACGTTTTAAGCTCTGATGTGGGCCTGGACCTGCACGGGTGGGTGTGTGGGTGCCCACAGGAATGGGGGAGATGTCGGAGGAGAGGCTGAGCCCTCCCTGCTCCTCCGTACCTGGGGCTGGAGCAGAGCTCCTTGAGGCAGGGGAAGGTGTGGATGGTTCGGCGCCGCTCCCTCTTCTCCCGCCGAATGCGCAGCTGCTCCAAGCTCCGCATTTCCTCCACCTGCTTCTGCAGCTCCTCCACTTGGTTCTGCAGCCCCTCGATGGTTTCTGTCAAGCTGCGGTGAGGCAGAGAGAGAAAGAAAGAGAGCACGAGTGAGGAGGCAGGCACAGCAGCCATGGCTCTTCCAAACATTCCTCCTCATAAGGAGAGAGCCCATGTGTGGAGCCTGGGTTTCCCGTGTGTGCCAGGGAGCTGAGCCCTTGCTTTTCACGGCAGGGGCTGGTCCCTCTTGCATGGGAGTGTTTCCAGAGAAGGTGGGTGATTGAAGCAGGGGATCCTGTTAATTTGTGACCTGTTCTGGCATCAGCTGGCTGAAATTGTCACCTCTGGGGTGTCAGCGCTACCTTGGGATGTCTCTTTCTTGGGAAGGCTCAGGCAAGTTGGCAGCCATTCATTCTCCCCTTGTTTCTCCTGCACAAATAATCAAGGAGAGACTGTCCAGAGACACAGTTTTATCCTGGCTGTTGGGCTGCTAAACATCCTGTGCTAAAATCCCCTCTCTGTGCAGCCTGTTGTTTGCAGGGATGACCTTGGGCACAGGCCTCTTTTAGGAAGTTATCAACAAACTGGGGTTTCAGCACAGGCTGGATGGGGTTTCCCTAGCGGCTCCATCCCTGCTGTCCCTGGCTGTCTGCTCCGGCCCTCTCTGATTAATTATTTTCCTCTTCTTCAAGGAAAAACTCGTGCCAAGGAGGAGAGGCTGCTGGGCCTCCCTCCTGGCAGCTCCCAAGTCCTCGTCCCAAGGGTGCCCAGGCCCTACGTGAATGGCAGCGCGTTGCAGGAGGAGGGACCCGCACCACTGTATCTTCTGCTGCGACGTCTTGCTCTCGAGCACCAGCTTCTGGTTCGCCAGCTCCAGGTCGCGCGCCGTCAGGTCCAGCTGCTCGTAGACCTTCGCGTGCTGCTCGTTCATCTGCCGCAACATCTCCAGCTGCTTTGTCAGGTACTGCAAGAAAAGCCAAAATGGAGACAAAGTTCAGGGTGTTTTGCAAGTGGGGCTTGGGGTTCCCACTGCCTTCGCTTCCTTTGTAAAGCATCACCCTCTACCTGCCTGGAGCCACTTCCAGGTGAATTATTCATGCTTTATCCTGCTTCTGTAGATGTTCTTGTGTCTAAAATACAGCTGAACTTCCTCTGCCCTCTGAGCACGATTGCTGTCTGCTCAGCTGCTCCTTTACTCACAAAACCCAAAGGAAGTTGATATCCCTGTGACCGAACCCCTCCGCTGGGGTGCACAGACACTGGCCGTGGGTTACAGGATCATTTGACAGCTCAACCACAGAAGCTGCCTAAGTTTCCTTAGGAATTTAGGCTTAAAAATCTGAGTGCATGAAATGTGAGGAGACCCCTGGGCTTTGCTGGTTTCAATCAAAGTCTGAGTCTGCTACCAAAAGACATTCTGCAAAGCCCCAGACTGCCTCTCTGCAGCACCAGGGGCTCAGGGTGGCAATAGTGTAAGGAACCAAGTCTTTGGGGCTCACTACTTTGCTGGAGAGAGTGATTTTTTTTTTTTTTTTTNCGAAAGACATTCTGCAAAGCCCCGGACTGCCTCTCTGCAGCACCAGGGACTCAGGGTGGCAACAGTGTAAGAAACCAAATCTTTGGAGCCCTCTACGTTCCTAGAGAAAGTGATTTTTTTGAAGACCAGCCCTTTGAAGCAGAGGCCCCGACTCAAGGGCTCACCCACAGCTGGTATCAGCTGGTGCTGGTGGATGTGTCCTGCAGGGCTGGGGTGCTTGGCCACTAGTGTCCTCACACTTAAGTCCTCAGCCCCTTGCAGTCCTCATGCTCCACGTGTCAGCTCTCGCCCCTTCTCTGCCCCACATCTCTCTAAATCTGGAGGTTTTCAACCTTTTTGTGGTTTCCAGATGCCTGGAAGTTTTCCAGGGGAAGAAACCCCTCCTGTACAGTAGTTTAAGCCTCTAAGCTCTGGGGACTCTTAGAATGAGTCCCCTGATCCCAAAGGCTGCAGGAAGTGGTGGTTCAGGTTGCAGCTCCTAGGAAAGCTGCTTAGTTGGAGGCCCAGAGCAGGGTTCTGGGTCAGCGGAGTCGAGGGGCACAGGATTAGGAATAACAGGAACCAGCGAAGANAGAGTCGAGGGGCACAGACACGATTAGGAATAACAGGAACCAGCGAAGAGCAGCAATGGAGCAAAGTTGTGCACAGGGATGGGTGTCAAGGCTGGTGTATAGGCAGGAAGAGGCCAGATGTGCCCCAGATGTAGCAGTGCTGGTTTGGAAATCTGCTGTGCAAATCTGGGGAGAAGGGAATGAACGAAGCGGCGGGGAAATACCCTTTAGTGCGGGAATGGGAACCTCATCCAGACCTTAATCCGCCCTGAGTCGGCCACATATGGAAGGGACTTCACCTCCCACCCGCTTCAGCAGGTCCCTTTCCACGTGCTGGTTGTGCTGCGGTGATGGCAGTGACAGAGCTGAGCGCTCCCTGCGGCCCGGCCACATCCCTACCTCGATCTCCTNCGAAGAGCAAGAATGGAGCAAAGTTGTGCAGAGGGATGGGTGCCAAGGCTGGTGTATAGGCAGGGAGAGGCCAGATGTGCCCCAGATGTAGTCAGTGCTGGTTTGGAAATCTGCTGAACAGTGCAGGGGGAAATACCCTTTAGTACAGGAAGGGGAATCTCATCCAGACCTTAATCCGCCCTGAGTCGGCCACATATGGAAGGGACTTCACCTCCCACCCGCTTCAGCAGGTCCCTTTCCACGTGCTGGTTGTGCTGCGGTGATGGCAGTGACAGAGCTGAGCGCTCCCTGCGGCCCGGCCACATCCCTACCTCGATCTCCTGCACTTGCTCCTCGTTGGTCGCGTACATCTGCTGCAGCGAGTCCTCCAGCTCCTTGTTGCGCTCCAGCAGCGTCTTGCCCAGCTCGGCCGCCAAATGCAAGTCTGGAACAGAGAGGGAGGAGGGAAGCTCAGAGCCCAGGCAGGATCTGGCGCTTGCTGGGTGCAGGGAAGACGCAGAGAGGCCGTGCACGGCCAGGACCAGGTCCCTGAGACTGGGATACGGCCAGCCCTTGGTGTCCCCAGCCCTGGCTGCAGAGGCTGAGGGGCCTGCGAGGGGCTCAGCATCTATCAGGATGAGAGAGAGGTTGGTAAAGCCTCATGAGGCCCCTGGATGCTCTGTAAATTACGTTATTATCTCTAACGAAGGGAGCATCTTGCCTCCCCTCTTCGTCTCCATCCATCACCACTAATAGACTGACACGAGTGATAAAATCCTGCGTGCCCTGAGGACACCCTGCACCGCTGGCGGGTGCTTGGCCTCATCCTCCTCCGCATCTGTGGTCCCTGTGGGTACCAGCACCCCGCAGTCGCACAGGGTTGTCCCCAGTGTCCCTACAGTGGGGAGCAGTGTGGGCATGGGGCAGCGCTGGGTCTCCTGGCCACCGCTGCCGCGCTGTCACCAGCAGTTAGAGAGGGACAGGGAAGAGGCCTGGGGCTTTCCTAGCTTTTCCCCGTGTGCACCGAAGCTTTGGCTGCAGCCTGAGGGAAGCTGGAGATGCAGAGGTTGTTGAGAAAGAGCTACCTCATATTCTCTCTTTTCTACTCCCTCAAAACCTTTAAAAAAACTTTCAGCTTTAAAGGCTGACATAGTTGGACCTTAGGAGAAGTGCAGGGAATTGGTTGTTAACTGTGTGGTCAGCTAAAACCCTGGATTTGTCACCTCCTGCTTTAAAAGAATACCCAGAGCCCTGCATGTCTGGCACTGTCAGGTGTTTCCGTGCCTTAGGTGATGCTGTTTGTGGCTCTTGGATGGCCCAGCTGCCTCCTGCAAAACCCTTCCCCATTCACAGCCCTTGGTGGTTTGCTTTAAGCCCTGTCTGCTGGGCTGGCAGGGGTTCCCAGTTTTCACGGAGCTTTAAAAGGTGATTTTCCAGACCAGAAATCTGACACAAAGCCTCCAACAGCAGAAGGTGAGGGGCAGTTACTGATGTGTGCTATTACTCTTTTAACTTCCACCAGGCTTGTCTTGCAGTTTGTGGATATTCAAGGATTGGCAATGCCATGGTGTGTGCAGAGCAGGATCTGCCACTCGTGGTTAGTCTAGGATGTGACCTTCTTAGTTATAATAACCATATCTTCCCCGTGACCTGGTCTGGGAGCTGCCCTCGCAGCCACGAGCGTAATCAAGATGTTGGCGTGTATCCCCGTGGGCAGACGTCCTTCACCTATTCTACAGCCGTGAAATTCCTCCAATTTCCAAAGTGCCCTTGGGGGACTAAGCGTGCAATAACCTGGCTGGGGAGCAGCGGGAGCAGCCGGCAGAGCCGGATGGGAATTTGTGCCTTTAGGCTGCTTGGGGCTGTATTGACGTGTGCCGATGGAGCCTGTGTTGCTGCTGGTGACCGGCGCGGCGTGAATCTGTCCCGTCCTGCCAGCGCGATGCAGCAAGGAGAGCCCTGGCAGGGCAGGGAGGGGGTCTGCGCTGGGCTCGGGGAAGGAATCAAGAGCGTCCCCGTCCCTGCGGATTACATCAGTGCTCGCCCACCATATGGCATCCAATTTAATCAGCTGGGGTTGAGTTAAGTGGATTAGGCAGCACAGGATTCTGCGTTGTAATTTAAAGGGCTCTGTCAGCACTAATTTAATGGGGGAAATGGACAGCTTTTGGGGAGAAGTGGGGAAGAGGAAAGGATGGCGCTGAGCTCCGAGCAGCAAATTGACTCTTCCATTTTGAGCGTAAGGGCCTGAGAGACTCCAGGCTGGAAGGATGTGGGGAAATCGGTTCTTTTAGTGAGTGACAGCCATCGAGACGCATGTTGGCAGAGGCAGCCCCTGTCATCCTGTCTCCATCATTCCCCTGTAGCTGAGCCCCCTCTTCCCACCTGTTAGACTCCTGGGGGTCCCCAACCTGTGGCACCGGGGGGATGATGCAGGGAAGAGCTTTAACATTTTCAGATCTCTGTTGCTCCTAGCACTGACCATGGCTTCTACGAGTTTGCATTTCCGGACAAACTTCAGAAGATCCTGAGCCAGAACCTGTGGAAGGCCGTGCTTGAGTGAAAGAGGCTGGGGACCAGCAGCAGGTACCTGGGCAACATCTCATGGGCACGCTGGGCAACGTGACCATTTAGGCTATGGGACAAGGTGCCCGTGCTCACAGGGGCTCAACATCTGCTGTGCCTGGTGAGGCTGCTGCACTTTGCCCCGTGTCTTCAAATACCTTCCCTGCCGTGAGCTTTAGCTGGTGGCCTGGATGGGCCAGGGTTGACCCAGAGCCCAGGAACAGCCGTTGGAGCTGATGCAGGGGCCTCCGGAGAGGCTCAGGGAACTTGGGAGCCATGAGAGTTGAGAGCTGATGTTTAATGCTGTTGACATTGAATTTAATTGTGCTTACTGTCTGCCCCATTACACGCGGCTACTTAGAGTCAAGGTTAGGTGCAATTATTTCTTTCAACATGTAAATAAATGATGCTGCGCTGATTTACCCCAGGGAAGGGTGTACTTGCTGCTCACTTGTTTTTCTTAGTTGTAAGGGGTTGCACCGTCTGGGTTCGTTACAGTGAAGACCAACTCTCGCATCGCTCTTGCTGCTGCTCCACGGCAGGTGATGGAGGGAGTCTGCGCAGTGTGAGACCTAGCACAGCTCCTGCTGCTTATGAGACATATATATCTATACAGACATGTATACAGCAGCCCTGACCCGTGGCAGTCGGTGTGTGTTTTGCCATGTTCCTGGAGCACGATAACCCGGAGTGTGTTATTACAGCGCAGCTGGGCCTTTCCCTGCTGCTCTGTTATCCAAGCAGCTTCCATGGCTTTTTGCCTTGGCGGCTCTAATGGCTGCAGGGAGCTTGGAGGCTCCAACCGTGCCCGGATTGTAGAGCATCCCAAACGTGCAAGAACAGAGCTGCTGTGGAGGAGAAGAGGGGAAGGAGGGCGAGAGAAGGGAGGTGAGCGCTTCCCTGCGCGCAGCGCTGCCCTGGGCAGGGGAAACGGTGCCAGCTGATTAGTTACAGTGGGATGCAGAGCACGGGGCCAGGAGAGGCTTGGGCTCTGTCAGTGCAGAGACATGTGGATTGAGGCCATGGGGAAACCTGCCCTGTGGTTTTGTGGAGCAAGGGGTTGTGGAAGAGGAGGGTTAGCAGGAGGGGGATGCGAGTGGCTCCTGGTGTGTGTGGAAGGGAGCAGCCCCCAGCACTGGCTGCATTCCTGCAAGGTGCTCTCCTGCTCCCGGCTGTCACAGCCGCCCTTGCTGTCCCCTTGCCAGGGAACACAGGTTGCCCTGTGGGTCTCCATCAGTTTGGCTGTTCCAGGAGCAGCCCCAGCTCTGGCCCCCTGGATGCTCCTTGCTTTGCCTCCCGCACCAGCTCAGGATCCTGTGCCTCTTCCAGGACCAAGCCTGTGCCTGCATGCCGAGAAGACTTGGAAGACGGCAGGATAACATCCCTGTCTGCTGGATGCTCTAACTGCCAAGATTTGCAAGGAGGGGACAAGTTAACAGAGAATTACCAATGCGGCTGCAGTGTGTACTAAACTAGGATAAGCAGGAGTAACTGGACAAAAGAGTGCAAAGGAATTGTGTCAATCTGCAAACAAATCTGTCATCTGTGAAGTGAAGGTTTATAGCTGTCTGCCTAGGGTTCATGGATAAAAACAAATCAAGAGCAACAGAAAAACAGTTTAAAATTTCCAGCTGCTTGGAGACCAGTTGTTGCACATCTGGTCTTGTTCCTCTGAGGTATTTTCTGAGGCATATTTTCCAAAATTCTTAGCCTGTGTATGTGTTTTGGAGCACATTAAGTAGCAGTTTTGGAAGCCCTAAAGATGCACCTGGTAGGAGCGCGTGGAGCAATTCCAGAGTCATGTGGGGCAGGGATCTCTCCTTGCACTTCCTTGCAAAAAGCCCTTCAGCAGTGGGGGTGACTGGAAGTGAGAAGCTCTGCACTGGCCTGGGCACCAGTGCTGCTTCCCAGGGAAGCAGGATCAGGCCCCTATGCTGTCATTGCTCCGCCTGTCACACGGGCTCCATGCCCTGTCACCGGCCGGCGCTGGCTGGTACCGCAGAGATGAATGAGGATGGAAAATGCATCCGTCTGCTCATAGGGTGACAGTGGTGGGATGCTCCTCAGCTTTGAGCTTCTGTGGGTCGGAATTGCTGCGGATGGAGCCAATGCGGGATTGTGCTGAGAAGCAGCACCTCTGCTTAGAGGCTCTTCCAGATGGGAGACAGAGAAAATTCTCTGGTTTCTCTCTTCTCCTCTAATTCCATTCCCTCCCACAGCTGGAAGTATGTGCCTGGTTTCAGCAGCTGGAGAAAGGAGTTTCTGTGCAAGAGCAGAGGGATATCCTGAGAGCCGTGGTGAAGGGCTCCCTTATGCCCTCTTTTCTTGCCTTCCTCATGTACCAGGGGAATCTGCATCCTAGGAATATATATATATATATTTTCCAAATCTGGAGCCTCCCATTGCTTCCTCATGGGAAAGCCTGACCTAAATGTCCGTTTATTTCCTTGTCGCTGATGGCTTTCTGGTCCCTCCTGTCATTTCCAAGCCTGAGGTTCCCCTCAGTTCGACATTTAGCCATGGAAAGCTCCCTGCTCCCGAGTGTTCCCGCATGCAGGTGACTCGGCCACCGCAGGGCCAGCTTGGGCCCTTGACTGGCACATTAACCACTGCACTCCTGGCTTATTCCCAAACCCATGTAGCTTATTGCCAAACTGGGGAGCTGGGATAACTGCTCCCCAAGTGAGGAACAGCTTGGGGGGCTGCCCTCTCCCCAGGCAGGGAAGGGCTTGGGCGAGTTGATGGCGCATGGCAGCCTTATGGACCACCCTGTTGAGGTTGGGTGGTGGCAGAAAAGGGGCAGTTGTGGCTGCTGGAGGGTGCTGGTGACAATCCCCTGCGCAACAGTGACAGCAGGGCTGATCCCAGACTGCCCGTGAGTCCCCGTCTTTACACAGATGAGTTGGGAGCGGTGCAAACTCAGCACCTTGCATCATTTTCCTTCTTAGCATGCAACCAACCGCGCGCTTGGCCGGGGGAGGAATTAAAATAAGATGCTTAGATCTGGAGACCTTTAGAGGTTATACCGGCAAGCCCTAATTCTGCATTGCAGGCAGCTTGGCCCAAAAGTTCGTGTGGCTTCCTGGGAGGAGAGCACTATCAATCTTGCTGTGGCAGCGAGGTGCTGCGCTGGTTCCTGGAGCAGCTCTGCTCCCGTTGGCACCGGAGCGGTGCTGGGTGGCTTCATCTGCACAGGGGGACGTGTCTCAAAGCTCGTGTTGTGCCCAGGTGCCAGGAGCTCTTGGAACCCTGCTCTTGAGCCACACTCTGGTGCGTTTTGGCTCAATCTAAGCTCTCGCATGGGGAGGCTGGGAAAATCAGGGAATTGGGCAAGGTGGATGAGGGAAGGATTTGCTTGAGGACAGTGGTACGAGGGAGACTGAGGCTAGAGGTGACTTGCAGGTAGCTGCTGGGCCTGAACTTGGCTCTGTTTGCATGTGGCTGTGATGGACTGGGCTCACCAAAGCCTGGTGAATAGCACAGCCCAGCTAGCGAGCAGTCAGCACTGCAGGGGTTTACATCTTCCTTTAATGAGAAAAGGACCAGCACAGGAATGAGGTACTTCCAGGGGCACCAGCACCATTCTGTCGTCACTGGCCGGTCACCTGGCTGGGACCTGAGGTCAGTATGAACCCTCGGAGCGGGTGAAACGGGTAGAGGAAGTGGAGCAGCTCCAGCTCCATCAGAGCAAGGCCACGAGAAGACCAGCTCTGGATGCCTCCGGATGGGGGTTGTCTTGGGAAACCGGAGGGGTTGTGGGGAGTTTTCTCCCCCTAGACCGTGTTATTTCAGCAGCCAGAGCTGGAGGATGGGGGAGGGAAGTAACAGGTGCTTGGAGGGGAGCTGGAGACACGATTTATTCGGCGGAGCTAAAATGGTTAATTAACATAAGCATCACAGAGCTCCCGGTTAAGCCAGCCGTTGCTTAGCAAACAGTTTGGGATGTAAATGTAATAAATATTTGATGATACTGGGAAATGGGGATAAAGGCCCAGCAACCACCCGGTTTGTGCAGAAACCTTCTCCCAGCTTTTCTTTCTCCCGGCTCCTAAGGAGCCTCTTTCAGCCGACGCTTTTGTCGGCCGCCTTCCCGGTGTCGCCTGCACGTGGCCTGGGGCCCCTGGCCTGTCCCTGTCCTCGCTGTCCCACCGTGCCCGCGTTGTGCTGGACCAGCCCTGGCTGTGCAGTCACCAGAGTGCCCTGGATGTCACCAGGGCCGTAGCATCGAGGCACGGCGTGCGCAGGCA
Source organism: Crypturellus undulatus (assembly GCA_013389825.1). Classification (NCBI taxonomy): domain Eukaryota; kingdom Metazoa; phylum Chordata; class Aves; order Tinamiformes; family Tinamidae; genus Crypturellus; species Crypturellus undulatus. Next base: position 14,417 of record VWPW01000199.1, read on the forward strand.
GAACCCAGTGCTGGCCTTTGTGGTGCTTTGTGCATCCCACCAGTTAATGGTGGGTGCGCTTACCCCCCAGGACCTTCCTCACACACAGGTTTCAGTTACAGCCTCCCCCAGCTCCCTCCTCCTGGGTTTGTCTAAGGCTGCTTCTTCCAGCAGGTTGCAAATCCCACAGCTGGGCTTTGTTTGGGGGCCGTTTCCCATATATGCTCCAAGGTGGAGGCTCTCTGCAGCGTGGGATGCCAGTTCTGCGTGCCCACGGCGGGGATGGAGCTGGGGACGCGGCCGCCCACGGCAAGGTGCTTTGGGTGGCACCTCAGCAGTGCTGACTCATGAACTCGAGAGCGGTGACAGCGCTAGGCTAAAAACCCATCGCGCCCGCGTTGCTCGAGCCTCCCGCGCTCGTCCTTAGCGCCGCTGCTCCTCAGCCCCATCCTGGCCCGGCGCCCGGTCCCCTTGTGAGCAGCGCGAAGACGTCACCAGAGATGCGAATTGGTGAGCGGTCAAAGGCTGCACTGTTTATTCAGCAGGGAGCTCCAGCTCTGCTCCTGCCCTGGCTCAAACCCAGAGCGGGGCCTGCTCGGGGCGACTGCCGTTAGCCGAGCAGCTGGGATTAAAACCCACGCTAAAAATCCTCAGGGGCCCTTGTCATTCCCTGCGGAGCCTCTGCCCTGCAGGAAGTTGTGTAAACTTTGCATCCTGCCCAAAGGTACCGGAGGGCCGAGGCCACGTCGCTGCGGTGGGACCAGGACCGCACGTCCTCCCGGGCAGCCACCCGGCTCAAGTAAGCGCCTCTACCTGGGTGTAAATGACTTTCCCTGTACGTGGACTATTCTGGTTCCTTTGGGGGCCGCTCACCTGACACTGGACTTCTCCCAGCTGCTGCTTACCGTGCATTGACTCAAAATGTTAAGATAAGCAAAAAATAAAAAACACCACCAACAAAAAAACACATAAAACCCCCAAATGCACCCAGCTACCAGCTGTCCAGCACTAAGATAAAGACGGTACAAAACCAGTGCGAATGTAGGCAGTTACTTTAAAGCACTCTATGCAAGTGTTTGTCTTTCTCCAGCCAACCTAATTTTGCTGTTGGAAATGACATTGATTTTTCTCTCCTTCCCCCTTCTTCCTGCTTTTATGGCTGCCTCGTAAAATCTCTGCAAGTAATTTGGTGATTTAGAAGCTTCGGGTCCCCTTGGATTTAGGCTGGGGCAGCGGGAGCCTTTGGGAAACACTTTCAGCATCCTCAGCTCCACCATAAATTACTGTTGCTGTATTCATTTCCAAGCAGCGTGTCGGATAACTCGACCAGCGCTGGGATTAAAGCAGCCCCTCGTCGCTCTCCGGGTGCGATTCCGCCCGCAGCAAGTTTGCCGGGGCCCCGGCTTCGTGGCAGGCACCGAAACGGCCCCTCCTGGTGCTCAGGCCGGAGCCGGGCTCCCTGCCTGCATCTGAACCGGGTCTCAACTTCGCAGGGCCAGGACAGCGGCTGGGAGCAGCCGGGATTTCTGCAGCGGTGCCAGCGCAGGAGCAAGGGCCGGGCGTGCAAAGCAGGGGGGCAGGGGGCATCCTGCCATGCCCCTTCCCTGGGGCAGCTCCCGCGCGGCCCCCCGGCCCCTCTCCCTTACCCTGCTCCAGGTCCTGCTGGTCGTACCAGGGCTCCTCTTCCTCGCTCGGAAACTCCTCCATCCTGCTCAGCATTTAGCGGCGCCGGCGGCCGGGCGGGACGCGCCGCATCCGCGGGCAGCACCGGAGCGGAGCGGAGCGGNGGGACGTGGCCGCCGCCGCACCCGGGAGCGGGGCCGGGGCCGGTGCGGGGGCTCCGCGGCGGGGCCGGGGGATGCACAAAGGAAGAGGCCCCGGCGCGGGCGGGCAGAGCCTCTCTCCGCAGCTCGGTGGGGACCTCTAGCATGGAAATGCTGCAAGGGAAGCGGGCGAGAGGGAAGGCGGAGGCGAGGCCTCCTGCTCCTCTCCGCCCAGCCCCGCCGCTGCCAGCGGGGCGGGCAGGGGGTGCCGGCTCCCCCGGCTGCTGCTGCTGCTGGTTTTGGCTGCTGGGGGCTGCGGGGAGAAGCGGGGCTGCTTTGCAGCCCGTCCTCGTTACCATCCATTGTGGCTCCCCCCAGGGAAGGCAGCTGGGCAGGGGGCTGGTACAGGCGCCTTTTGGGGTGCAGGGGGTGGCCCCCTTGGTGACTTTGGGCAACCAGCAGCCTCCTCCTCTGGGGAGCCTCCAGCAGGGAGGCTGCTGCTTCCCTGCCTTGGCCTTCTTGGGTGCATTGCTCCTCAAATGGAGGTTTTTCCAACCTAGGGGTCTCTAGGGGCACGTGTGAAAGGGGAGCCCCATATAAACCACCCCACAGCATCGCCCTGATGTTGCCTATTCTGAAGCTCTTCCTTGGCCTCTACATTTGCACCCTAATAAGAAATCACTGCTTTTGACACAAGCTTTTCTCTTAGGTTTCCTCACAAGATCTTGTTTTCTTGTCATTGCTGTATTTTATTTTTATTTTTATGTATTTATTTATTGTTTTTCAGAAGGATGGAAGGAACCTAGAGCTGAGGGGAAAGAGGATCTGTAGGGTCTGGAGAAGGAACTGGAGGAGTTGTGTCTTTTACATACAGGCAAGTTCGGGAAAAGGCTTGGGATTTTGTTCCTCAGTCCAATGCAATAAGGATTAGTGAAAGTGGATTTGCTCTTGTTTGCTCCTGTGGAATTTGGTGCGTGTATTTGTCCTTGTTCACCCTGGGATCTGGGAGGGACTCTAAGGCACAAAATAACCCATGTGAAGGCAGGTTGAGATCTTTTTTTTTTTTGCCTGCTACATACTGAAACTCCCTAGATCTATATTTGATTGTGCTGCTCTGTGTTGGTGCCTCCAGAAAAGGCAATAGATGTTTATGCAAGAGCAGAGGGATCCAGGGTGATTGTCCTGGTCTCCTCATGGACCTCTCCGTCCCTACTCGTGTATTTCCCCCCAATTCAGGGACTACCTTGAAAATATCCTGCCTTAATGGAGCTGCAGAGCAGCCTCAAGGAGTGTCTTTTAAGCCAGCATTTGTAACTCAGCAGAGTTAATGAAGCAGTCACAGTGTATTGGGAGAAAGCCATGTCTACACGGCTCCCAGGTCTTTTTTTCCTGAGTATTTTTAATATAGAGTATTTTTAATATAGAAATGGGGAAATCCTAACAGAAATATATATTTTTTTGTGAACAGTATTCTGTTCCTAGCTACAAGTTGTCATCGTTCATCTGTGCAGCAGAGCCACAGCAAATGAGTGAAATACCAGGAACAGTCCTAGGTGTTTGGCTGCAAAAGTCAGAGGATCTGAGACTCTGCAAAAACAGCTATTCCTGTAGATTTTGCAGGAGTGTCTCAGATTTGACCTGGCACCTTGAGCGACTCAAGCACAGGTAATTTATGTATGCCAGCAAACGAGGATCCCCACCATCTGCCCCAGTGGGGGAGCTGACACATGTATTTTGGGGGCAGCATGACTGGAATTGCCTCATTTCCTCCAAATACGGCTGGGAGAGGTGTTGGAAGAGCAGTGTGTGTGAAATGCAATTCGGTGACGTTGGAGAGACCCATGTGCAGCTCATGAGCCGCTCAGTGCTGACAAGGGACACAACAGCCCTAAAGGCAGCAGCCGGCAGCTGCTTTGAGGGGCTAAACACTGAAGCCCTGTCCCTGGGGTTATGAAAGATGCTCTGCTCAGAGGTGGGTGGAATTTCTGCAGGGTTAATGGGCCACCATGTGCCCCAAGCTGGCTACAGGGCCCTCGTGGAGGGTGTTTATTACCACTGGACCAGCCCATGGTCCCTCCGAGACCAGCACCAGGCTGAGGCGGAGATGGACCCGCTCTCCTGCATCCTCATGGATGCTCCTGGCCAACGTGGCACCATAAGGGACTTGTGCCCCAAGGCAGCTAAGGAAGGGGGGTGAGGGTTGGGAGACAAGAGCTGCTGAGGGGAAACGAGGGGAAAAGCGGGAAGAACGGGGCTGGAGGGAGAGGGTGAAGGGGAGAAAGCCCTTGGTGCTCTGCCACGGCTGTTGGCGGCAGAGGGAACCGGGAGGGAAAGCGAAGCTGCATGCAGCCCCGAAGGGAAGGGGAAAGGGGTGACGGGGGAGACTGAGGGAAGGGGTGAAGGGGTGAGATGTGAAGGAGAGGAGGAGGATGAAGATGTGCGGGGAGGCAAACGGGGAAGAGCAGCGGAGGGAGGGCCGGGAGCCGGGCTGCGAGAGGAGGAGCTGCCTGCTGAGGAGGAGGAGGAGGAGGAAGGGCTGAGGGAGGGCCGCGGCGGCAGCTGCGAGGCCGCCGTTGACAGGCGGCAGGGGCGGGCGATGGCGGCGGCCGGGGAGGAGGCGGCGGCCGCGTAACGCGCCGCGAGGGGCTGGCCCTGCCGCCGCGGCCGCCGGGCCGCAGCCATGGGCAGCGCCGACTCCAAGCTCAACTTCAGGAAGGCGGTGATCCAGCTCACCACCAAGACCCAGGTGAGAGCCGCCATGTCGCGCTGGGGGGGCCGCCATGTCGGGAGCCGCCCTGAGGCGCGGCCTCCCCCGCCCGAGGGGCCCCTCGCCCTCTCTGCTTGTCACCTGCCGCCCGGCGACACCCTTGCTGTGTCCTCCTCGCCTTGGTTATTTGTCCCCGCTCTGCAGCACAGGTGCACACCGAGGCCGTGGTGGCCGGGCCAGGGGCCTCCTAGTTTCCCCACACTGCTGGTCGCGGCCACCTGTGCCCCTCAGCAGAGCCCGTCCCCTGGTGTGTCCCTTGGGAGAAGGGGACACGGTGGTGGCGCTGGCTGGACACAGCCCAGGCCAGGGGACACCTGCCGCCTCCCTGGAGGCTGAGCGCGATGGCCAGTGTCACGCGGTGGCCGCTGCCTCCTCTCCGACACGTCGCGCTCGGACGCGTTGCCGTGTCCCAGAGCCCTGACCACGGGGGACCGAGGTCCTGAACTCCTGGTGTGCTCGTGGGGAGGATCACAGTGGCACCGTGTTTGGAAATGACCTTTTTCTGGCTGTTTTTCCTAATCACTGTGGGAGAGTCTTGCCCTGTGCTATGGTGGGTGGAAAGGGGATCTTGTCTGCAAAAGCGTCGCAGTGTTTCTGCGGGCTGAACGGGAGTTAAAGAAGTCGGGATTATGGATGGGGAGGGTATTTGCCTGGAAGTCTAACAGGTTTCACTCCTGTCCTGGGGGTTGGTTCTTCCCTTGGGCTGGGAGCCCAGCAAGAGCAGCAAAGCGGCGTGGGCTGCTGCTTGTCCAAGGGGCTGAGCTGGGAAACCGTGTCCCAAGGTCCTTGGAGCTGCCGAGGGGAGCCCGTGTCCTCCTCACCTGGTGGTGAGGGAAGAGCCGCAAGGAAAACGGCTTGGGGGCAATGACAGAAAGTGATGCAATGGCAGGAGGTGAGGTTGGAAGGCAAAGGGATGAATGCAAAGAGGGGTAAGGGATCATGAGAGAAAATCTGAAATCTCATGAAGCAAAGACTTGGCTTGAGAAAAGGATCATAGAAGATAGGGCTGGAAGAACCTTTGAGAAATCATGTTTCTACATTCTAAAACAGCATCAATTGTATCTACATCCCCCAGGAGTGCCTTTTGTGATTTTTTTTTTCTTTAAAAATATCCTATTTTGGATGTGCCGTGATATCTCTAGGCAAGAAGAGAAGCAGAAAAATGAGCGTTGGAGGGGATTCTTCCAGAGTCTTTCTTGGATGCTAGAATAGTTCAGCATGACTTCAGCTTTGGATTCTCCTTCTCTTGCTAGCAAATAGGCTTTTAAAGTGAGATGGGGAGGAGGGGCTGAAGCCTCTGCTTCTCAGCGTGTCTGTTAGTTAAAGGGGTCTTCCAAGCCTGTTGTTCACAAAGAAAAATGAATATGGGGCAGTCTGTCATACTGCCAGGCAGGAAAAGAGCCTTCCTCCTCCCAGCAGGTTTATTGACACACACAGTGAAAGGACATGCAGGGGCCTCATGTAAAGGAAGGAGAAAAAGCTTCATTCTTGCCTGGTCTTTGTCACCCAGGCAAGAGCAGGTGCCACGTGGAGAGCGGGTGGGGTGTTGGCGCTCCCATATTTACATACCTTAGAAGGGCCCTGGTGTTTGCTTGTGCAGGATGCGTGACTGGGCTCCCCTGAAACCTTCTGAGCTGCTACTGGCAGCCACCTCCGTGTAACCTTCAGCTCCCGGTCCCCGGATTCACACCAAGCTGGAATAACGGGCAGAATCAGGTCCCTCCTGCAAAGTGATGTGCTCAAAATACACATTGCTTTCTCAGCAACGCATCTCCTCTTTTACAGCCTTCTACTCTGACATCTGGTTGCAGGACAAATGGATTTTCATCAAGTCATTGGTAACATGAAACCCTGAGCTTAGCAAAGTGCTGCAGTGTTTCCAGAGGCTTTGATGAAGGAAATGGTATAGCAAAAAGCAACGTTCACACATTGATGGCAGTCCAGAGTTAGCACTGAGGTTAGATTTTCCTAAAAATAAACTGTTAAATCTCCAGACTTCTGTCAGTTAAAAAGTAAAAGTTTTCCTGTGTGGACATTAAAAATGATGTGTAAGAAGCATTGCACTTGAATACTTGTAGCAAATGCGGATCCCAGAACTTGAAGTCAAACCAAGTATGGATGGGAATGAAATGGGCTTTGCTGATTTTTTTAGTTGTAAGAGAGAAATCTGAAGCTGTAATGGTATTAAAAATGGAAAATCACTTCAAAATGACTTCAGTGATAGAAGATGGCGGTAGTAGCTGACAGAAGGTATTTGCATATGCTACAAATGTATAGTGATAATAATCCATGGAGAATTGGGCTTGAAGATTTGTATATGCTATACATATTACATTATGCTTATATTTATAAAGCCTTTTTAATAATAAAGCAGCAGCCCCTTTTCTTCCTAGGGGTCTTTGTAAGCTTTACCATTGTGAATGTGTGTGCCCACCCAAACTACCCCCAAAAATGCTGCATATGCAACGGGTGAAGGGAAACATAGACTGTGAGTATGGCACTGACTTGGCGGCAGAGCAGGAAACTGAAGGTGGGAGCCCATTAATTACTAGGGAAACATATGCCTTCTTTTCTCAGTCTGTTGGTGATTAAGCAATTCCAGCAATAAGCGATTGGCAGATAGGAAATACCTGATCTTGTGAACCAGCTTGTTACAGCGCTGGCTGTGCCTCTGCTTTTAAAGGGACAGGGACTATCAAGTAACAGGGTTGCAAAAACTACAGCCCTTTCTTGCTCCCGGATATGCAGCAACTGTAGCACAACTGGTTGTTAATTTGAGCATGGTAAAAGTACATCTTAAGACTAGATCATTTTCTTGGTAGGCTCCTTTTGGAAGTATCCAAACTTGATTCAAGTATTCAAGTCTATTCGCTTGATCAAAAGCAAACTTGTTAGTTACAGCTTTGCTTTTAAGACAACACTTTACACAGCTGGTTTTTATCCTTGGCTTTTCTTGCCAGACTTCACAAAATCCCATTTTCCAGTTCCCCTTTTCAGCTCTATGTGATGCTACCCCTGCTGTGGGAGCAGAAAATGATGGAAGAAGACTCATTCGGAGTCTCACCTTGGTTCTCCTTTGTTGACTGCAAGGATCAAGGAAAATCACTTCTACTCTGAAAACTGTATGGAGCTGCTGGCCTTGGCAGTGAGGCTCAAATGTTGCTACTTATTAACACTTTAAATAAATCCGTCCTCAGATTTTCCTTGGCTCCAAAACAGGCTGTTAAAGTACATGAATTGCCTCAAACTAATCAACTGGCAGTAGCAAGCCGCCAGATTTCCTGGAACACAAGGAACTTGATGAAGTGCTGCATGAGCGACGCTGGTCATTACACCCCCTAGTTTCTGCCTCATTTGGGTGGAAAGGAGCATGCTGCTGTTACACATTACCTCAATTTCCATGGCAGTGGGGCCAGGAACCCTGGCTGGGCCTAAGGCCCTTCTCTGGTGACCAAACAAGGACAGTCCCTGCCCCTAGGGCTTTGCAGTCTGGACCCATAGGATACTTGTTGGGGCTGCTGACTGGAGGCCAAGGGTGAACACGGTGAGCAAGACGAGTGTCTGCTTGTTCTTTGGTTGTCTGCTGACAGCTTGCAACACCCTTAGGGGTGGTTTAGGATCAGCCCTGGGGTAGGAGCTGTTGGAGGGATTGCTGGGAATAGGTGGTCAGGGAGTACAGAGAGCTCTGAGTTGGGAGGAAGGTGCAAATATGCACCCTGCCTGCATGTGCGAGGGGTTGGATCTGAAGGAAGAAGTGCAAGTGATAGTAGATTTTGGTTGAGGACAGTAAAAACTTGAGTAGCAGGCTGTACTTTGGGACCTTTTCCTGTTTATGGGATGTTGTCAGCTCAGCGGTTTTCCCGTTTCCTTTGGCATATCCTGTCTAGGGATTGCTTGTTGGGGCTGTGATCCTCTGTCCAGTAACTGAAGAGATGTTTGAAAGCTAGGCAGCTTCCTTTTCCGATTCCTGTGGTGCCAACATTATGGTGTGTTTCAAAGAAACCCAGACCTGAACTTTACAGCCTTGGGGACACAATGGCAGGAGGTGCTCAGCAGGACCTGTTCTGCCTCTGTGGTCAGCCTGCAATCGGAGGGGTTTTACACATCGCCTAGGTGAACCCCAGGTAAAAAGCAGTCGCCTCCGTTGCCCTTTTGAGGTGTCACATCACATGCCTGTGGTGTCAGCAGCCACGCTGTGCTCGCCATCTCCTCCCTTCTGCATGGAGAGCTCGGTCTGGGCAGCAGCGGGTCTGTCTGCAGCTGCTGTCCAGCTTCAGCAGCTTCCCCAGCTGGGTGTATGAGGGCTCGGGACTTCCCTTGGTTCCTCATGTGTCCCAGCTGTGATTCCAGAGGAAAGTTTTGCTGCTGGTCCCTTGCTTCTCGCTGCAATGAAGAAGTCCCCATTCTCATCACATGCGTGGTATGGAGCTGCTCCTGCACCGTGTTTTGGAGGTGCATGTGGCTGCTCTTTTCTGTGTGTGACAGCTCTGCTGCCAAGAGGGGACACATCTGTGTGACCCAGAGGATCTGGAGTGGCCGTAACTCACAGTGTTGCTGATGAGGATTCAGCCTCTCATGATGCTCTTGTTGCTAAAGCACTGTGTACATTTAGATCCCCCAAGGACTTGGTTTGCGAAGTACAGTGAGCATAAGAAAACCCAATAATGTCCTATCAAGGAGATGAGTGTTATGTAGAGCAAGTAGCTGCATGATGCCAGATTATTAAATAAAATCCAGGGGCTGCAGGGATGCGAGTGACTCAGTCCGCACTGAATCCACATCCCGGGATTGCACAAAAGGGATACACCATCTGTTGGATGAGGAACCTGCCTGCTGCAGCTATTAAAAATGGGAGAGCTGGTGTTTCAGTGCAAGCTGCTTGCTAAGATGGCAGTGCAGCCAATGACTGTGTCACCTCGTGTGATGCGGCAGCTAGGATGGGCCTCCAAGGAGGCTGCGTGTTGATGCTAGGGAAAGCGATCTGCACCCGCCGGGGGGAAAATGTTTTTTTCCTTCCCTTCCAGACGAGGGTGAATCCATGATTTATGCATGATCTCCAATTAGCAGCAATTGCTGCTCGCTGTTGTCAGTGGGAGCGGCTGTGGCGGGCAGCCAGGAGGTACATGTGGCAATTACCCATGCGGTCGTGCTCAACGCTTTGAAAGGTGGTGTAGGAAGTGTAGGATATTTTGTGCATAGGTTGGATTTCCAAATATTGGGCTCTTTTGGAGGAGTGTCATTAAAGCCTGGGTTTACAAGGAGGCTTGCAAATCAGGTTATGGAAAAGCACAACTGCCCTGTGTGCTGGGAGCTGAATTCCCCTCAAAACCAGGCTCCAAAGTACCCGGCTCTTCCTGCAGATCCCCTCTGTGGAGCTGTGCAAGTGCGTCCTTTGGAAAAGTCCCTTTTCCCTTGAAAAGGCATCTGGTGAGAACTTGCTTCAAAAGTTAGATGATAAAATGAATGGGTTTCAGCACTACAACAGTATTTAGGAAGCTACTTGAACGCTGCCTTTTTAAGAACCAGGAGCAGCTTGGGCTGTTTCATTGCAAGGCAGGAAGGAGGGGACGAGAGATATGGATCCGTTGAGGAACGGTGCTGTAGGGAATAACCAGCTCTTCCAGTCTGAAGACAGCCTGCCTGCTCCTCATCTTCTGGCCTCGGGGTGTCAGTGACACATTCCCTGCCTGCAGCTCGTGGCTGTTAATTCAGCAGGTGTTTCCTCTCCCTGAGGGGGAATGTGGTGTTCTTGGTGCCAGGGTTGTGAGCGAGCTCCTCTCCCTGGAGCCAGATCTTGGCAGCACCTCGTACTGTGAGAAGAGCTTTTTGTCTGCTGCAGCAGAGCAGGGAGTGGGCAGGGACAGTTTAAATAAAGCACACGCTCACATTTTTCCCCTTTCCCATCTGACACGATGGCCGTGCCCGCAGCGCTGGTTATCGCAGCTAACAGAAGCCGCTGTTTGCTTTGGAGCTGCTGCACGTCAGCGGCAGGAGGTTCCTGCTTACCTCGGTGCGGGAGCCGGAGGTACCCGGCCAGGCTCCTGTTTGGACACACTAGATGTGCTGCTGCAGGGCCAGGGAAATCCCTCTGGAGACGCTTCCATTTTCCTCTTCTAGTGAACTTATCAACCCCCCTTTCTCCTGGCATGGCGTAAATACACAGGAAGGCTCCTGACGCCCTTCTAGAGGACCCTTGGGCTGGCTGAACACTCCCCCTATTTGGCACCTACGAGCATTTAGATGGGAAGAACTGTGCTCAGCTTTAGGCTGGCTTAAAAGCCTGTCTTGATAATTCAGAGCTCCCTGGCTTAGGATGCCTGAGCTGCTGTGTGGTAGAGAGGCCTTCCTGCTGAAAGAAACACTTTAGCATTTTTACCTTTGGGAGAGTGACAAAATAGTTATTCTAACACCATGGGAAGGAGATCTGCACCCAGGCACAGGGACACGGGCTTCTCGGGCTGTGCACCTGGAAGGAATCAGGCTGCTTTTTTAGTATCTCAGCCTTCCCTTTCCATCTCCTCCTTTGACTCGCACACTTAGTGCTTTTTTTAACAGTAAAGCCTTGGCAGGGACCAGCTGCACTGAATCCAGTTCTCCATGAATATTTGATTCCGGAAGATCAATTCTGTTGCAGCCCTAAGTGCTCTGGGGTGGGTCTGCCAGTTCCGTGTGTCTGTTCATGCCCGAACGTGACATCTCCCTACCAGCACCTGTGAGGCTCTGGTTACAGCGGATGCAGCTCAGGGCATCCTTGGCATGCTCAGGAGGTGACAGGATGCATGACAGCAGCCCAGCCCCCGTGCACTGGAAATGACCTTGTCGCATGTGTCCTGGATTGCAGACAAGCAGATGAGCTTGTGTATTTGGGGGGGTTCCAGCCCGATGCAACTGGTCATGTAAATGTCTTGCTGCTCCTCTCATTGCAGAGGGAGCAGTCAGATCAGTCCAGGCTCTGGTAGCAGACAGATCGAGCTGTAAAACCAGTGCTAGTATGATTTTCACTTACTCTGTACAGGTCCTCCTGATGTTTCGGTGGCCCGGGTCTGCTCCAGTCCTAATCACTGATGTTTGGCCCTCACCGAACAGCGGCTCTGCGTTCCTAACAGCTGTTTTGTGTTTCTGCAGCCTGTGGAGGCAACGGATGATGCCTTTTGGGACCAGTTCTGGGCAGACACAGCCACATCAGTGCAGGATGTATTCGCCCTTGTACCAGCTGCAGAGATCCGAGCAGTGAGAGAAGAATCACCTTCAAACTTGGCTACTTTGTGTTACAAGGTAAGGAGGGCACTCGCCTCTTCACGGGTGCGGTGGTCATGGAGGAGGACCGTTCCTTGACCAAGAGTCTCTGGCTTTCCAGGCCATTTTGTGTAAGGACTGGAAATGTTAACATATTCAGCTAAGTAAAGTAGACTAGGGGCTACTGGTGTTCCAGGAATGACTGCCAAGCTCTGCTTCTTGCTGGGCTCGCAGTCCTGCCCACCAGGTGATAGTGACATATTGGTGCTGAGTGTGGTGGCAGATACCAGGTTATTTCCTTTCACCACTGCTGTGCTGGCTTGTCCCTCTGCTCTTGATAACTCTCAACCCTTCCTCTCGTGGTTTACCACAACCCACAGCTGTGTTTGCTCAGTTCAGAGCTTCTTCCTTCTTCTTCCTGCACTGCATCTCATCCTGCAACCTCGAGTCTTGGCTGAAATGGTAATTGCTTCAAGCTTAGGGAACTTGGTACCAACATTGTATGTATGTGGTGTGGCTGGAGCATCTGTTTCCCTGTCTGTATCTAAGCGCTCCTCGTCGTGTATTACTTCTCCTCCAAACTCACAAACCCCAGAGGGATGTGGAGTTTGTCATTGTAAAAGTCCCTGGATGAAACTGGGGAAGTCTAAAGCCTCATCTTCTTCCTCCTATTATGTCAGCATGTCCCTGGTGCTGCTTCTGGTGTCGCCCCGTCCTCATGGAGAGCAGGGGCATTGACTCGTGTTTCCCACTCTGCCAGAACCAGGAAAATTGCCAAGCTGGTTTGTAGTTGCTTAGGCTGCAGAGGGAACAGTCTGGTGAGACTTACGTGGCCTGGGAAAGTGCAGGTGTTGATAATACTCTTGATTTGAGCCATATGAAGCTCAGCCTTGAATTTGGAGTGTAGGAAACCTGCAGAATGGTATCTGGCAGTATTCAAATGGCTGTTGCTGTCCTGTTTTTCTTTCCTGTACAAAATTCAAAAGGGCCCTACTGAATCCTACTGGAGGTTGCTCTGACTTAAGTATCTTGCTCCAGACAGAGGTCTGTAGTGGATGCCTGAGGAAGAATATGAGAATAAAGAAAAATGGTCATTCCCGAGTTCTGGGTTCTGGCAAATAGCGACTTGGGAACTGAGAAGGGCTTAGAGACCTGTGTCCTCTTTCCCCCTGGAATAAGACTAATATATGGGTTGTTCTCTCTCTTGAAAATGTATATGTTGGTTGTGGCAACATATGCCCTGGTTGTGGCAGGGTGGCTCATCCAGGAGTCCTAGATCGTGGTGTGACAGGCAGAAAAGCCCGNCTAATATATTGGTTGTTCTCTCTCTTGAAAACGTATATGTTGGAAACCCTGGTTGTGGCAGGGTGGCTCATCCAGGAGTCCTAGATCATGGTGTGACAGGCAGAAAAGCCCGCAGATTCCTGCAGTGCTCTTGCCAGGCCAAGGGTGGGTGCTGACATGTGCCCGGTGCAGCACGGTGCCAGGCTTAGCAGCACTGCGTCTTTGTAGGAAGCACAGCATCATGGTTAAAATGTCATTCACGGTCATTCTGGGGATTCAGTCCGTACTTCCACTGTGAGAATGTCCCCAAAAACACCCAGGTGCAGCCGCAGAGCAGTGCGTGGCCAGGCCGAGAGGACACAAACAGCACTTAAACACCCATTAAGGCAGTGACGTCAACCAGCAGAGTCAGTGACCCAGACAGTCTGCTGTGAAAATAAGCAGGCACGCATGGCCCGTGAATTAAAAATCTGCAAGGAAAATCCTTGGTAAATGTTTCTGCTTTCATCCCCTCTTCAGGATCAGGGATCAGAGGAAGTGAGCACAGGTGCAGGGGGAGAAGGGATCTCCTTTTCCTGTGTTTAAACCTCTGCCTCCTGTTTCCGTGCAGTATTCAGTACAGTGGGAGAGTAGAAATTCCAGAGCATCCATATAAGATTATTAACCCTATTTTTGCAGTTTTCCAAACAGCAACACAGAGACTTTACTACTGAATTCAGGGAAAAGTGCTTATAATTCTACATCAGGATGTCACTAGCACTGCAGGCCTGCCCAGCTCTTGTTCTTGTGTCTCCAGGCTAACTCATCCTGCCTTGTTTTTGTTCCCCTCAGGCTGTGGAGAAGCTGGTGCAGGGAGCAGAGAGTGGCTGCCACACGGAGAAGGAGAGGCAGATTGTCCTCAACTGCTGCCGGCTCCTCACACGCATCCTGCCCTACATCTTCGAGGACCCAGACTGGAGAGGTTTCTTCTGGTCAACTGTCCCCGGCGCTGGCCGAGGAGGGGTCTGTGTCTTGGCACTTACTCTTTCTTCCTTTGGAGAGTGAGGGGGAGGTTGTGGGGGGAGACCCAAATGCTTTTGGGGCACCTTATTCTGATAGTATTCGGTCCCACACCAAATGTCACCTTCTGAGCTGGTTTCCTTTCCTTGATTCTTGATGCTTTTCCTGTTGCCCTCAGCTACTGTATTTAGCATGGGCTGCTGCATCTCCTGAAGCTTTTCCTTGGGTGCAGCCATAAGACAGCTACTGTGGGCAGATAGTGCTGGACAGGCTCCTGGCAGCACATGATGACTCAATAACCTGTTTAGGAGAGGGTGAACATTTAACTGGCACCTCACCTGGTAGGTGAAGCCCCCAGCTGACTAAGAGTGAATAAAGAATTGAAGAACTGGGGACTGTTTGTGGGCCTGTTTCTGATGTGTGTAACCTCAGGGGACTCTAAACCTTCCAGCTTTTTTTCCTGTCTGGAGAGCAGGCACAACAGCACCTTTGCCTCGCTGCAGCATGTCACAGGGAAGGTGCTTTGGTTGCTTCTGCAGGTGGGAGAAATGGTGTTGTAAAGGCATCTGCTAGCCCAGAAATATGTGTTTGCCCCAGCAACTGGCTCATCCTGTGTGGAGAACACGATGCTGGAAGTTGCTGAGCGTGCAGGCCAGCGTGGCTGAGCTCTGTGCTGAGGAGGGTGGTTTTGCCTGTGTGTTTCGTGCACTGTTTTGGGGCAGGGCTAACAGGGGTTGGCAGTGGCAGGTACAGCTTGAACCCTGCGCTGTCTCTGCCTGTCGCCTCTAATCTCTTTCACCTGAGGCCACTTCAAGGGGAGGTTGTGGCTGGTGGCAGGGAAGCCTGTGCGAGCTGCTCTGTTACACAACCTGTGTGCTGGGGAGGGTGCTCGGGCACCCTTCCATCTGCAGAGGCTGAACAGCAGAGAGCTGAGCTGCTCCAGAGAGGGTGACACTGGGGTGCTTGGTGCCCTGAGCCCACCAGGCTGCTGCCACCACTCTTTGTGCTGTGTCCCACAGGTGGAGGAGGGAGTTTTTTAGCCCTAGGGTGGTGGGGTGGCCCTGGCGTGTCCAGCCCATGTTATGCCCCCAGGATGTTAGCAGGATGCTGGGGTTCCAGGTGCAGAAGTGGCTGTTAGTTTGGTTGCTCCCTCCTGAGTGGGACCTGAGCGTGAGGGGGACTGAAGCAGGAATTCAGGGCTTAGACAGGGGCTGTATTTGTGAGCGTATTGCTGTGTTCAAGAAGATAAAGAGTGATAGTTCTTGAAAGACAGTAGAAGCCTTCAAGAGCGCTCTGGAAATGGGGTACCCTCCCCATTGGGATCTACTGTCTTTCGTTGTGCCACCCACTTTGAATGTCTTGACACCTTGAACCTGCAAGGGCTTTTGCTGGAAACTGAGCCTATGTTAGCATAGACCATTCTCTAAAACGAAATCCCTCTGCACCCTAATGCCTCTCCTTTCATCTCCCATCGCCCACCCCAGCCAAAGCATCCGTGCTGCTGGCAGGCTCCTTCCATCCTCTCTGGCCTCCCTTTACATACGGGATCTGTCTGACAGTGTTTTTTCCCGACAGATGTCAGAGCCACCCAGGCTATTATCTCCTTAGCTGCCTGCTGTGATTTAAGAGCTGCGTGTCACGCGCAGGCTGGCGGGGATAGATAAGCCCCTGCCACTGCCGGTGCCTCCTGTCCCTCCCGCAGCCGCATACGCCGGGGCTGGCTGCGCATCCCGGCTGCTCTTTGGCAGCAGGGTCTGGAGAGGTTTCCCGTGGCAACGGCCGCGGAGGAGGAACCGTGTGTGAGCCCTGAGCGCTGGGGCCGGCCGAGGCCCCTCTGCGGCTGAGGTGGCCCTTGCTAGCGTGGCCCTGCTGCCTCTCCTGCTCTGTCCCCTCCAGCTCCGGCCTTTGGGAGGTTTTCCGCTTTTTCCTGCTGCTCACTGGCTTCTTCCTGTCCCCGACTCCTGTGCCCCATCCGAATCCATATTTCCTTGATGTCTGTAACACTCTTTTCTCTGTAAATGGCATCTATTGCTTTTGGCATCAGTAAGCCAAGCAGCTCCATGTGGCAAGATCCAGTGCAACTGCTCTGTCTTCCCAGCATCTTTAGGCCTGGGATCCTTCACCTGCTCAGTTTGCTTGCTCTCATTAGAGAGCTTGTTCCCCACTTAATCATCAGCTCCCAGGGGGATTCCTTGCCTCTGCTGGGTGGGTTTTGTGTTTTTCCTGCCTGTCCCTTTGGACTTCTTGCCTTCCTGTGTGCTCGTGCTCTCAATGTGTTATACCACTGTTAGTATGGTCTTCTTTCATCCTGGATTCACAATATTGATCTACATTTCTCACTTTTAGGGGGATGAAGATGACGAAAATGCCCGGCCGCTGGCTGAATCGTTGCTCCTTGCCGTGGCAGATCTGCTCTTCTGTCCTGATTTCACGGTGCAGAGCCACCGGAAGAGCACGGTGGTAAGTTGGATCACAGCATTATCTGCACAGAGGTAGAAAATTGAATTAGAGGGGCGCCTAGAAGACCCGAGCAGCTTCCTGAAG
The DNA here is from genome assembly GCA_013389825.1 of Crypturellus undulatus. Taxonomy (NCBI): domain Eukaryota; kingdom Metazoa; phylum Chordata; class Aves; order Tinamiformes; family Tinamidae; genus Crypturellus; species Crypturellus undulatus. The sequence goes on from VWPW01000199.1 coordinate 30,989, forward strand.
GAAAATGTTGTGTCATGGAGCTCGAACACATGGTGATTAACGTTGTTCACATTTTGGGTTGACTTTATGGCATTTGTGACTTCTACAACAAATGTTTGTTTTAAAACAATCCATCATCATTTTAACCAAATCTATGATTAAAACCAGCACCTTTGTTCTGAAGGTGAGTGATAAGATAGGACATCAAAGCATCAGGATAACCTCTGCTTGTAAAACCTATTGAGAAGCTGCAAAGGGAAGAAGCCGTGGAAATAAAAGCATTATTATGTCTTTATGCTTTGTGTTCAGAGCTTTTGTGTCTTGTCTGACTTGAGGCTGTCAGAAGTAAACTCTTGAGTTCTGCAGAGATCAGGCTAAGGAATTCCTTGAGCAAAGAAATTACTCTTAAAAACATCTCTCTTTGGGTAAAAAGGGAGCCTGAGTCAAAGTGAGCAAAGACACAAATGTGTGTTGGTACTGGAAGCTCCTCTGTGCCTTGCCTGACTTGGGAGAAAGCTGTGTGTGTGGTAGAGGCTGGGGAAAGCCACCAAGTGGGGTGTCCTGGGATGCTGAGCACAAGCTGGAGTGGCTGTCCCTTACCTGGCATTACAGCTCAGCTCTTGGGAAAACGTGACTGTGCTGGCAAACAACTGCTCTGTTGTTCCCTGGAGAGCAGAGACCTTTAGCACCTTGTTGTTTCCGCCAGCATGTGGTGCAGCCTAGGGATGGAAGTAGCTCTGTTTACCTGAGCGCAGGTGCTGTGACATAAATGAATAAAGTCTGCTGTGCTTGTGCACTTCCTTTCCATCCTCATGTTACTGCAGCAAACAGAAATGTGTCCTGATTTCTGTGCTCTGCCTTTACTTCAGAGGAGTTCACTAAAGCAGGGATGCCCTGCCAGGTGTGCTAAAGCCTGATTCTAGTGTATCTCCCCATTGCTCCCAGCTTTCTGGCCACTGTTGCAGGTATTTATTGTAGGTCCAGTCCATAAGCAAGACTGGGAAGCCCTTCTATTTGGTGTCTACCTGTGAGGTAAAGGGTCTTCCCTCTTCACATCTTGTCTGACCTATGCTCTTGAGTCTGACTGCTGGTTAAGGGGGGGAGATGGGTAGAACCACCTCATGGTCATGACAGAACTGCACGTAGCCCCAGAGCCACAGTCTGCGGTTGAGGATGGTGGAAGCAGAGCCGAGGAAGGAGGAAGAGCAACTACTAGGATGAACAGGCAGAGGAGAGACCTGGCAGTGTTTCTTGGCCCCACTGTCTTGAGGTCAGTGCTTTTGTGGGACGGAGGGAGGTTATGCAACTGGAGGCGAAAGCAATTAGGAACATAGACCTCTGAGCAGCTCTCCCTGAGTGCAGGGAAGAAAAAAAGACAGGCAGGAGAATTTGCTTAATTAAACCACTGGAGGAAATAAAAAGGAAAAAAAGAAAAAGCCAGCCAAAGTGTGCCAGACGTCCTTGATGTAAGTGTGCTTGTGTGGGCCCTTATTCCTGGAGTAGAAATGGGTGATTTTCATGCCTTCTTGTATCCTCTAAGCTGCTTCAACACTGACCTGGCTGACCATGATAAAGAAGGGCAAGCTGCTGGGAACAGCAGCTGCTGGGAACAGGCAACAAAGCAATTGGGAGTTGTGCCAGGAGCTGGATCTGTTGGTGCCAGGTGACTCTTCCCTGCAGTGACACCTTGCATTTCTCCTTGGTATGCTAGGGAAAAGGTTTCATCCTGGAAAGGTGCTCAGCACGTCCTGATGAGGTCCGTTCTCCCAGCAGTGTTCACTGGCTGGCCCTGGTGTGCAGAGCCTGGCGTATGGGTGCTCATCTGCTGATTTCTTTGTCCTTGCTAAAGAGAAGGGCTGAGCTGCCCCAGATACAAGTAGGGCTGTCAACTCCTCCTTCTGCCTCCTGGGCTCTGACCACCTCCTTCCCACAGGACACAGCAGAAGATATCCACTCCATTGACAGCTGTGAGTACATCTGGGAGGCTGGTGTGGGCTTCGCTCACTCTCCACAACCCAACTACATCCATGACTTGAACAGGTAAGAGGGTCTGCAAAGGCAGAATGGAAATGAGGGGCTTGGGAGAGAGGGATCTGAGGAAGTTGGGCTCTCTGCTTCTCAAGATGTCTGTGATTCCCAAGGATCCTTCTACGTCTTTCTGAACTAGCAGAGAATTCACAATCTTTCCCTTGTATTGATTCTTGCAGTGGGATTTGGGAGTTGGAATGTCTGTGATGGGAGCTGGAAAGCCTTGCTGCTTTGGCCCAGGCCAGGACCTCTCTGTTGTATTTCTTTTTCATAAAGTAGCAATTCAGTGTAGTAGGGACAGCAGCATTGCTTCAAAAATTAAATTGGGTGCCCAGATGTCTGTGGGAAGGACTGCAAAACTGACACTGAGCCTTCCTTAAGGGTTGTTGCGTAAATGAATGTGCTGCCTGTGTCCTGTCCCTGCTCCTGGATGACTCTAAGACTCAATCTTTTCTTCCCTTCTTTCAGGACAGAGCTGCTTAAGCTCCTTTTGACCTGTTTCTCTGAGGCCATGTATTTGCCTCCCTCTTCAGACAGCAGCAATGCCAACCCCTGGGTGCAGTTCTTCTGCTCTACTGAGAACAGGTGAGAGTAGATGGGCAGAGTCCCAGGGGGAGAACTGTCTCCCAGGGAGGGTTTTGGCAACAGGGGACCTTAGTACTTGCTCCCCCAACATGGTGGCTTTCCTTGTCATTTTTCTTTGCTCTGTGTTTTTGTCTGTTTTCTTTGCCTTACATCCCCATTAGCTTCTCTTCTTAGTGAAAACTGTTCCCCTGCAGCAGAGAGAGGGACATGAGTGCAGCGCCCAGCAGAGTCTGATGCAGGACTGGTCCCTGTTGTGCAGGTTTCCACTCCTTGGTGTGGATGCTAGTGAAACACTGCAGAGCAGGTTGTCTCCTGGTGCTTGGTGGCGAGCGAATACTGCCCTCTAGTGACATTGTCATCTCTGGAAGTGACAGTTACCTGTCTGGGGCAACACGGGCCTGGCTAAAGGTAGCCAGTTTAGTCTTTCCAGAGTCTGGAGACCTTTGAGATCCTGTCTCCCTTTTCAGATGGCTGGACAGAATCCCTCTGAGAGGCAACATCACATTTTTCACCTCCTTTCCCCTCTCAGCTACAGGCCAGGAGCCCAGCTAGGAGCTGCAGTGTTGGCTCATGTCTCTTGGCAGCTCAGCTGTGGGTCTTATGTTGTGTGCTGGGGGTCTCTGCAGACTTGAGCCAGCTGGAGCCTGTCCATACCTGTAGTTGTGACCATGTTGTGCTGCCTTCCCTCTGTCCCTCTCTGTTTGAAATGAGAGTTTGGCTTTTCTCCTACTGAAAGGCCATACTTCTTACTCACTGCTCCTGGAAATGTTTCCTTCTCCTCCCCAGGCACGCACTCCCGCTCTTCACCTCACTCCTGAACATCGTCTGCGCCTACGACCCGGTGGGCTATGGGATTCCTTACAATCACCTGCTCTTCTCCGACTACCGCGAGCCACTGGTGGAGGAGGCAGCCCAGGTGCTGATTGTCACCTTGGACTATGACAGCTCCACCAGTTCAAGTCCCACCGTGGATGGCACAACCACTGGCACAGCTATGGATGATGTGGATGTGAGTGATGCCAGGACATTTCTGTGCAGCTCTCCTGAACACACACACGCTCCGTTGTCTGCTTATGTCATCTTACATTGAACACTGACCTGTAGGGCCTGACTGCACTCCTCTCCTTGCAGTTTCTTACCTGCTTGCTGGCAGAACTGACCCTTATGTGTGATTCCGTGCTGGCAAGTGCTCTGGCCCAGTCCCGCTTCTTTCTGTAGGGTACTAAAGAGCCATCAATAACCAAACCACTAGGTTTCAATGATTGACTTGAATCAATAGTGTGCAAGTGAAAAGCCCCTGACTTTACAGATCCCTTAAGGTGCTTTGTTTCCTGGATTAATTCCAGTTTAAAACTAGGTTATTCAGAGAGGAAAAATGAAGTGAGAGACGTTTGCCCCCAATGCCAGTGACTTGGCTGCCTGAGTATATGCTGTTACCAATAGCACTTTATTTGTTTTCTTTGAATGCAGCCTCCAGGACCAGACAATCTGTTTGTAAATTACCTCTCAAGAATACACCGAGAAGAGGTAAAGTGCTCGTGTCAGGAACTTCCTGTCTGATTTCATACTGATTGCACTAGCCCTGGGCCCACCGCAGTTTCTCCTGGTCTGTCAACAGGATTTCCAGTTCATCCTGAAAGGAGTGGCCCGCTTGTTATCAAACCCGCTGGTCCAGACCTACCTGCCAAACTCTGCCAAGAAGATTCAGTTCCACCAGGAGCTCCTCGTCCTCTTCTGGAAACTCTGCGACTTCAATAAGGTGCAGATCTATTTACTGTCAAGCTTTGCCTCTCTTTGCCTGGTACCCAGAGCCTGTTGTGGCTCTGGTTAAACTAAGCCCTATATGGCCTATATGCTTCAAAGCAGGTAGATGATAGTAAGTTTGTGGGTTTAGGGTCAGCTGTGCTATTCTTTCCGTGGTGGGTTGTGGGTCTGGTCCAGGGAGAGAATGTGAGAGTGGCCATAGCTCCCAGAAATCAGTGCCTGAGGTAGATGCAAGAGTAAGTATTAGAATAACTCTTGAAGTAAATAGAAATAAAAAGGTGGTGTCTGTACCCAGCCTTTCTAACAGCCTTAAGAAACTGTTTGGGTTGAGGATATATTGCTTTAAGTCCAGAGGATGGTAGAGAAAACCAATTATAATTGTATTTGTCTGAAATCCTCCCCTTTCTTCCAGAAATTTCTCTTCTTTGTGCTGAAGAGCAGCGATGTTCTTGACATCCTCGTCCCAATCTTGTATTTTCTCAATGATGCCAGAGCAGACCAATGTAAGTTGGTTAGTTTCAATAGCTGGGGCCATCTATGCTTAGTAGTTATGCTAGAATGTTTTTAAGATGCCTCCTCTCGCCATCTCAGTTGTAATTGTGGTTTGAATGCATATTCCTGGTCATCTGCAGGCATCAAGTAAGCGAGTGGTCCTATTAGCTGGGTGTTAAATTTTGTAACGGGTTGCAGGCAGGACATGATCTGTACCACAGCAGAGGGGAAGGGAAATCCTTGGCATGGCCTCACCTGTTTGGGTCCTCAGGTCCAAAACAGTGTTCCTGATGCTGTGAAGAGGGAGAAATGGGTGACCTGCTCTCTCCTTGGGGTAAGTGGGGCATAACTCCATCACTGGGTGATAGGAAGAAGTCAAATCTTTCCTACTACTATGTTGGTTTTACATCAAGAACTTAATGAAGAGAAGCCTAATCCATGTGAGATTTGTGTTGTACTAGCTTCATAAACCCACTCAAGACAGATGCTGGTACTGGAGGTGGAAAGCGCTCTGTGTGAGATGTTCCTTAGGAGGATGTTCCGCTTCATGCAATTTTTCTTTCTCTGTGCCACGCTCCTATTTCCAGGAGCCTCCAGACCTCATCGTGATGTCTTTGTTTCCACAGCACGAGTGGGCTTGATGCATATCGGGGTCTTCATCCTCCTGCTCCTCAGTGGGGAGCGCAACTTCGGGGTTCGACTGAACAAGCCCTATTCTGTGCGAGTGCCTATGGACATCCCTGTTTTCACAGGGACACATGCAGATCTGCTCATCATAGTGAGTACCACGCTACCAGGCCTCTTCTGTCCCTTCTCATTTTCCTCTCATATTTCCACAGCAGTTGTTTTCCTCCCTCAGTATATTGGTCTTGCCTGGATGGCCCATCCACTGAGTTGAGTAGATGGAAAGTATGTGAGATGCATCCAAGTGCCAGTGGGATCTTTGCTCCCTGTTAGCCTGAGGTGATGTGTCCGGCCAGGGACATCATACAAATGATCCCAAGGAACAGGACTTGAGGTGGAACTGGACCGATGCCTGAAGGAGAGTCTGGCATGGATGAGGGGGTGGCCGGTCTCAGCTAGACCTGCTTGTGGGTGCCAATGTCCCAGTGTTGACAGCACTGTCAGCAGAGGCCTGCAGCCAGTAGTGGCTCCTGGCATGTCTGTGCTTGCTTCAGACTAGAACTTCTCAGCAGCTTCTGACAAACTTCCAGGAGGAGATTCTCATTAGAAAAAGTAGGAAGAAATCCATGGACCAGGACTGTTCTTGGTGCTGCTTTGTTATTACTTTCCAGTATTCTCATTATGCCGCTCTGTGGGAATACCTACCGGAGAGGGGAAGGGCAAGTTTGGAATTGTCTGAACAGGTTGTGGGGCAGTTGTCTTTCCATGTCTGAGGGCATAGTTCAGAAATGTGGGACAAATATTTGAGTTGTATGTTTGTACTAAAATCAAATATGAAATCATTAGCTCCTTGGCATTTCAAGAAGCTATCATTAGGGTTCATAGTCAACACCCTTTGGAGATGAAGAGGATGGCTCTTACTTCCTGGTGATTTATTTTTTATGAGGCTGTCTATGCACTCTGGAACAGCTCACAATTGGTTTCTGTTTGTGATGTGGTAGAGCCTAATCATGTTCCCAGAGGATCCATGGGAAATGAAAGCTTGTGCTCCTGGAGCGCAAGGGTGCAGCGAGAGCAACCTTCCCCACCTGCGTAATTGTGGAGTACGCAGGGCCCTGCCTAGGCAGGAATGGTGTCAGGAAGTGATTAGCACGGGGGTGGCACTGGTTTTGGTCGAGAGGGTGCTTTCAGCAAGGTCCTGGTGCTCCCGTTGCTCCAGAATTCCTCCTTTCCTGTAGGTCTTTCACAAGATCATAACCAGTGGACACCAGCGGCTGCAGCCCCTCTTTGACTGCCTGCTCACCATCGTCGTGAACGGTAAGCGCCCGGCTGCAAAGTGCAAAGCACCTGGGGAGGGGATGGCTCTGGCAGCCTTCCTTGCCCTCCCCGTGTCCCTCTGCCCCTTCACACTGACCGGTGGCAGTGGCCACTCCTGGAGATGGCGACCTCAGGGCTGCTGAAGATGAGCTCTGCCTGCAGGATGGTACTTGGGCTCAGAGATGCAGGTCAAGGAGGGGATAGAGGGAACCCTGGAGCCCTTCCGGGGTTACTGTCACCCAGGCAGCCTGGTGAGGGTGGTGGCAGTGCTGTCCCTGTCCAGCAGGGAGTGCCACCTCCCTGCAGGGCTGGTGGCCTCCCCTGCATCTAGTGAGTGCCCAGGTGATGCAAGTTGTGCAGGATTTTCAGAGAGTGCATCAGCCATAATGTTGCTTAAAAGGAACTTTTCTTTAAAAAAAGGTAAAGTCTGCTTTTGCTAGGAGGTATCTCTGTTTAACTTCTGTCATGTTGGGAAGAGTTTCTGTGGAACCCTGTTGGACTTAGTTATTCCATGAGATTTTCCTGAAAGTAGAGCATGGGCAGGCAACGAGGGGCATTGTCAGTGATGTATTTATGCTGTCCCTTGGAAGGCACCTGCCTGATTTTCATTTTTTTGCCTTTCTTAGTGTCTCCATACCTGAAGTCTCTCTCCATGGTGGCTGCTAACAAGTTGCTGCATCTCCTGGAAGCTTTCTCCACTACCTGGTTCCTGTTCTCTGCTGTCCAGAACCATCATCTTGTTTTCTTCTTGCTAGAAGTTTTCAACAACATCATTCAGTACCAGTTTGATGGTAAGAGACGGATTGCTCTATTTAGTTGTTTTCTACTAGTTTAGTCCAACAGAATGTAAGCCTAAAGTTTGGAGAAAATCCTGATAGAGAGAGGGAGAAATGTAGAAATCAGCTCTATGGAGACTTGTCTAGGGCTGATAAAGTTGGGAAGAAAACAGTGTTGGGTTCTAGCCCCTCTGTCTGGATTAGAGTAAAATAAAATGGCAGCTAGTTATCAGCATAGCCTCTACCTCCTACAGATCAGAAGATAGGGCTTGAGATGGGTGGGTTGTGGCTTTTATTTTATTTCAGGGTACAGTTTCATTCTGTTTTCTGTCACAGATAGTAAAAATAGAGACCTTTTGGTTTTTCTTTTTTAAGCCTATTTCTCCTCAAGAGGGGTGCTCCGATCTCTTTGTTGAAGACGGAGGAATGGTGTTTCTTGGCTGGCAACCTTTTCCTCCAAAAGGCTTGCAATGCAGTTTAAGCCATCCCTTTTCTCAGAAGTTTGAATGCCACACTCTTAAGCCTTTTCTCCAGTCATAAGTCTTCCAACCTAGGAAAGATTTCACAGAATTTTTTGAACTGCTTTCTAATGGATAACAGGATACAAAACTCCACTCATTTTCCCTTGTGCCATTACTTTTATGGGTGGAAGCATGTTCTGAGCTTGCAGGGTCTCCATCATTATGCTTAGTGTTATCAGGACTATCCTATGATTATATTCTGTTACCATGAGTATATTATCAGGCCCATTGACTCGGACTACATTGGTAGGGCTCTTTGAATTTTCCTCCTTGGCTTATTTTGTTGCTGTTATTCCTAGGGAACTCCAATTTGGTCTATGCTGTTATCCGCAAGCGCAACGTGTTTCACCAGCTGGCCAACCTGCCCACGGACTCGCAGGCCATCCAGAAGGGTCTGCAGCGCAGGAAGAAAACGCCGGAGCCGATTTCTCGCACCAACTCCCAGGATGGGGTCTCCATGGAGGGCTCACGGCCTGCTGCTCCTGCTGAACCAGGGACGCTGAAGACAAGTTTGGTAGCTACTCCGGGTCAGCATTAGTTTATCTTTATAACATGATAGACAGTTGTTTGTGAGGTACGGCAGGGACTCACCCTTTCTTTGGGTGTGGAAGAGATTAAGAGCTTGCAGCTGTGCATGACTTATTGCTCTTTAGTCTCAGTTTCAGATAGAGCTTGCCCAAGCTGATCACAGTCAAGTAAAGTGCACTGAGCTTCTCTCCTCTCAGACTGGGGGAGTTTACATGGTCTTTCGTCCTAGTTTTGGCCTTTTGCCTCAGTTTAACTCTACCTATGTGTTTCTGTGTTCCTGTTACAGCAGGCAGTGTTTTCCCAGAGAAACCCCAGCTCCTTTGGGGTGATGAGATCGAGGCTAATCCTTGCTCCTGGTGACAGGAGAGTGTCTCAGATGTCAACAAATGTACAGGGTGTCTGTGTAATGTAGGGCAGAAAGGAACACCTTACTTTTAGGCACCTTTAATTCACTTGTGCTTCTGAGCTTTTTCCCTGTTGAACATAGGAATCGACAAGCTCACGGAGAAGTCACAGGTCTCAGAGGATGGGACCATGCGTTCACTGGAGCCCGAGTCTTTGCAGCCCCTACAAGAGGGTAACCCCCCTTCAGCTGTGAATGATGGGGAGCCCTGGAGTGGGGTAAGGCCGGACACTCCTCTGGTGGTTAGGGAGCATCTGGGCTTAACATCTGGGAACTTGGGTGTAAAATGGACTAAAATGGGGGCTTTGGAAGCTCTGGTGGGCTCAGAGAGGTAGGAACCCTACTAGGGGCACTAATACACTGCAGTTTGGACGTGGTGTTGCATCATTATGGGTGTTCCCTGCTTGTGCTAGTGACACGAGCTAGTACACGAGAGGGACTTTCTCTGTCTTAAAAATCACTGATGGAGCAGTAAGTGCATGTGGGCAAAGGGAGATGTTGTTGATCCAAAGCCTCTCAACTTGGGTTCTGGCTGTTTCCTTTCTTCCCCTCTCCTGCCTCTTTGAGATGGAGAATTCAGCCGGCATCTTCTGGGCTGCTGGTGTTGTGCTACAATCTGTTTTGCTCTGGAAATATTTCTGGCTGGGCCAACACTGCAGAATTGGAGTACAGGTGCAAATACCCTGGAAAGTGCATGAGACTGAAGCGTGTTGTGTGGGATGTGTGTCAAGGGGATCTCAACCCTTTAAAAGTTGCCTCCCTTCTGACAGATTGCTCTAGAAAGACAAACTGACTTGCCAGCTTTCTCAGTGCTTTCCTGTGGAGTTTGTGAGCTACTTACAGCTCTTGCCTCAGTGTCTGGCTGAGGTCTGACCCTGCCAGTGAGGCTGTATGTAGCCTGCTCTACTCTTCCTTAGTCTTGACAGCTGTCTGCCTACAGGTGAACTCCTTTGGGACCATTAGCAAAGGCATCATGAGCTAGCAGAGCAAGCAGAAGACTCATGTTCTAATCTTATGTCCTGATGCTTCCATTGGCTCTGCTTGTGTGCACGGCCACACATGAGTCTTTGGTCCCAGTCAGGCAGATGGTGACCCATGAGTTGCCCCACCTGGCTCCAGCAGTGCAGTTTGCGTGTCTGGAACTGGGCGAAAATCAGACAGGATGTGAAGGGTGGTAAAGCACTGGGTGTGGGGCAGGCTGTGGGGAGAATCATCAGCACTATCGCGTGGTGCTTCAGGCAGCATACGCCTGTCTGCAGGGATTGGGCTGCTTCAGGCTGTCTGAACACGATCTCTCCGTGCCCAAACTACTGAGTTAAGAACTTGCTGTGTGTATTTTAGGATCCCCACCTTTGAGTGATTTAAGTTCTTTCCCATATCTGCTGCAATGTTCACCACTTATCAGTCATAACCATTTCAACAGCATCTCGTGAAATGCTCAACAGCCCTCACGTTCCGGCATAATTCCATCTCTTGTCTCCTAAATGTGTCAGCCGGCTGCCAGCATTTGGATGGCAGCTGGGAAGGGATTAGGGCTGTGGGAGAGAGAGGAGCGAAGAGGAAGAGGGTGTAGTCACTTGAAGGAAATAGGGGGGTTTATGCTTTTATGAGTTTTATTTTTAGAAGCTTGATGGGGACATGTTGCTGAAGCTGTACTGGCTGAATGATAAGTTGTAACTGCAAATGTTGCAAAATGAAGTTGTTGTTTAGGCTTTCAAAAAAAATGCAGTGGGCACCAAAACCCCCAGAGTACTCAGTATCTCCATACATGTCAAAAACTGCCGTCTTTATATGCAGTTTTAACTTAACCTGCGTGCTAGAAGAAAGAACCATGCCTGAACCCCTTCGTATCAGTCTCATTTAACTTTCCCACCACACAATGTTCCAGCAGATGTGTCAGCAGTGGTGGGTGGAGTTGTTGCTTGCTACAGGGTCACACAATTTAACTCCATCTAAGGTTGCCACTTGCTGGGTCAGCTTTGGGGAATGTAGGGCTGATGGGTCTGATTTATCCTAGGGACAGGCAGAGCTCACTTGCACAGGAGCACCCTGGCAAAGCTAAGGGGGAATGGACCACTGAGCAGAGAAAGGGCTTGTATTTCTTGGACTTGACTGTGTAATGTTTTGTTTTGATAGGAGGCATCGCAGCCCCGACGGGATCGAAGGCGACTCTCTAGTGCATCCTCCAGTGGGCAGTGGACCCCAACTCCTGACTGGGTAAGGGCAGCTGAATGAAGGAAATAAATAACAAGAAAAAGAGTTGTGGCAGAAATGCCTTTTTTCCATAGCAGAGACTTCCCTAGGGGCAGATTTCTTCACGGTCAATACTTTTGACTTGTGGTCCTAACTGTAGAAGTTCACTAACACTTAAAAAGATATATTTTGTTCTTTTTTGAAACCTGAGACCCACTGAGTATCTCTTAAGCTGCCTGATCTGGTGAATAATTGTTGTGCGTTTAGCTTATCCACCACTTTCATGACTATAGCACTGTCTCACTGGTGTGAGACGGTGAAGATAAACACAGAAAAGAAGAAAAACAGTCATTTCCACTGATTTCCCTGTGGGCTTTTCCACATATAGGTGATGTCTTGGAAGTCAAAGCTGCCCCTGCAGACAATCATGCGGCTCTTACAGGTGCTGGTGCCTCAGGTGGAGAAGATCTGCATTGACAAGTAAGTGCATTTTGGAAGGGGAAAGGCTGCAGCACAAATAGCTCTCTGGGGTTCAGTTTGATGCAGTTGGAGGGTCTCTAGGGGGAAATCAGGCCAGCAAGTCTAACTTACTCATTTCTGTTTTCTTGTAAAATATAATTGAAAGCATCACAACTTCAGCAGAGGAGCAGTTATGTCATTTGCCATGGTGGTTGCTTTTGTGGTCCCTTCCCAACTCCTCTCTCACTGGAGGGAATGCCTGTTCTTGGAGGTCAAGGTTGTTGGTTCTCTGTGCGTGTGCATGTGTGAATTTGCTTAAAAAGATAATTTTTGCTGCAACACTGCCTGCTGTGCGACATGCCAAGCATGTTCCTGTTCTGTCTCTTTACAGGGGTCTCACAGATGAATCAGAGATTCTCAAGTTCTTGCAGCATGGCACACTGGTGGGGCTCCTACCTGTCCCTCACCCCATCCTCATCCGCAAGTACCAGGCTAACTCGGGCACTGCCATGTGGTTCCGGACCTACATGTGGGGAGTTATTTATTTGAGGTAAACCAAGTGGATGCAGTTTAACCTAGTCATTTCACAAACATTTTTATAGCATTTTAGAGCTTTAGGCTGCCTCATATTTAGAGGATAGAAAGATGTGCTGTTGGAAATGACTAGGGTGAATTAGTTCCTCTGAAACTTTCTGTTTGAGCTGGAGACACTAAGGGAACTGGTCTTAGGAGCTCTGCTTATTTGGGAACTGACAGCTTTTTTTATTCCCTGGTGTTGCTTAGGAAGGATGGTGCAGAGACTGGATGCAAAACTCTAGCTTTGTGGAATGTTGTAGAAATTGTCATCCCTATAAGGTCCCTTCTCTCAACAGTGATTTCATCTTTTGCAAAAGTGAAGCTGTTCTGCATAGGCAGTCCTGTAACCCCTGGTGGTGGGACTTGAGTTCCAGGTACCTGGTAACAGAGAGTAAAATGGATCTTGTCTTTCTCTCCCAGGAATGTGGATCCCCCCATCTGGTATGACACAGATGTGAAGCTGTTCGAAATTCAGCGGGTCTGAGAGCACTTACCTCTGCTAAGAGAAATACACTGGATCTAAGGACTTTGCTGTGTGTTGCTTCATCACAGCTGTTCCTGCGTTTCACATCCAGCTGAGAGACCAAAAGGACAATCGCTTCATTTACCTCCCTGTCATTTTAAGCTTTAATTGGGATCTGCTTGGACATCCCTCCCCCCAGCTCACTTCTCTTCCTTTGCCCTTCACCATGAACCTTGAGTGAAAGATGTCTAAGGGATCATCCACTCTTGTGGTTGCACTAGAAATCAGACTGTTCTTAGCTCTTAGGTTACTCTTCTGCTCCTCAAGTTGCTTTAGAAACCAACGTGACGCTGTCCTTGCCCAGGTCAGAGTCAACATTTAATTGAAAGACTGGCTGTAAATTGGGTGCAAGGGAGAAGCTGCTATTCCTGCAGGAGATGGGGTTTTGGAAACCTGTAGTTACTTCCATGTGGCTTCATAAAGTTTCCAGGGTGTCCCTTCTGACTGCAGATGTCTCCCAGATGTCTCACTCATACGTTGGTGGTAGCATTTTTCCCAGTCAAATGAAAGGAGGAGTTGCTACAGATATCTCTGTTCTCGTCTCAGTTCTGAATCTCTCTACTCCTTTCTTGGAAAGCTACTTAAGAGGGTTTGCAGTACCCAGTGCTTCAGTGAGAAGCTCTTCCCACCAGCCTCTCCCTTGTGGTGGGCTGTCACAGTAGATTGTGTGTCACTTGAGAAAGCACTGTTTGCCCCATGAAAACCTGAAGGGAGGAATGAGCTGACTTGGTGGGAGGAAGGAAGAGTAACAGATCTGTTAAACTCTATTAGGCTTCTCCACTTCACTGAGAGGACGGTGTCACTTGGGTTTGGAAGGAGCCTTAACCTGCCCTCTTAGCCTGGCAGGTTGGTGCAGTGTGGGGAAAGTGAGGGTCTTTTGCACACTGCTGTCTAGGGCAGCGAGGAAGGCACTCAGGGAAGCTATAGGAGGAACTTGGAAGTTGCAGGAGGAAAAGTGTTTCCATGTCACTAGGAAGTGGAGACTGCTGAGGCAACATTGGATTCTTCAGGGCATTTTGCAAGTGACCAAGTGGATCTTGAATGTATTGGGTCCCAAGCAGGCAAAATCTGAGAAGTCAGCGTGAGGAGTAGTGAGAGACTGACTGTTGCTGGCCTGGTTCAGCAGCACGGAGTTGTACAACGTATAAGGCCATTCTGGGGTTTGAGTCAAAGTTTATGTTCTTCTGGGAGGGTTAATGTTTACACCTGTGTGGTCTTTGGGCCGTGAAATGAGAGGGGTCCTGCTGTGAACTAAGACCACTGAGACCTTTCTCTCTCCACCAAAACTTAGTCCTTGGTGCTCTGGGCTTCAGGCTCTCAGGAGGATCACTGGTTATGATGTGTTTGCCATAGTTTAGAACCAATGAGATCACCCATTGGAACCGTTCTGATGCCTTCTAGTAAGGGGACAGGTGTGGCACACGTTTTTCTGACCCTTGCCTAAATTTTGAAGCTAGAGCTCTAGCAGCAAGGCTGCTTTCCCTCTCCTAGACAGAGTGCTTCGCTCTCCTGGAGGGATGGCTCACAGCCAAGTGGTCTTCTGCTTTTGGCATGGAGATTGCACTGGAGTCCCCAAGCCAATAGATAGCTGAACACGAAACACAGCCTGAATTGTTTTTTCTGAAGGACACAAAATATGTCGAGTAGAGAGAGGTTATTTTCCCCTCCCCAGTCTCCACTCCACTTTGCCATCTACCACGACTCCCACCCTGACTCCATCCCTGTTCAGATGTGGACAGGGCGAGATCTCTGTTTGCTTGGAATCTCCTCCATATTGAAGAATGTGATTTGGTGGGGCCCGCCTCTGTCTGGGCCACACTGCGTCCCGCACGCTCGCCTCTGCCCTCCCGTGGGTCTGCCGCTTCTCATGGTTTCTTCCGTCCTCTTTTCTGCTTTTTCTTTTTCTTTTTTTCTTTTTTTGTGAGTTCCTCTGGAATTTTCTTTTTGTTTCTTGGTGTTTGGTGTCTGATCTTTGTTCTGTGGAAATCAACTTGCACTGTAAACTATTTGCTTATTTACAGAGAGATAAAGATTATCTGAAATGTGCAGTTGGCTGCTTGTTTTCTTTTTCCCCAGAGATCTATAATCTTGTTTGTGTTGTGCCTGGATGATTTGTGCTACTAGGCAAACATGTGCTGGCTTCCGTTGAAGTGTGAGAGGTTTTATTTTTTTATTTTAATCAAAAATGAAAACTTAATCTCTGGAAAATGAGGCTGAACCATGTGTTTTTTGACTCCTCTTGCGCTGTGGATAGAGACATCAGCAAAGCCACCTGTCTCAAAGGAAACAAATGAGATGAAACAGGACCAAGTCTCCTGACCTTGTGAGCTGGGTGCTCCAACCCTTGTGCAGCTGAGACCCATAGAACAGGCCGCATGGCCCTAGGTGAGCTCAGAGCGGTTCAGGATGGCAGGTGACAGGGATGGTGACAGCAGAAGAGCCCCAGGGGTGATGTGGCTGTATCTGCTTTGGCAGTCGCAGCCAACTTGCTTCTTACTGCACATTTGTGTGAGGGCGCTGTGCAGGGCAATTTAACTGCACACAAACTGTGTTGGTTTTACCCGTGCTGGGTGCTCACAAACCCTCCCTTGAGGAAAGTGCTGAAATCCTGGTGCATCAGGCACGTTCCACACTGGGCTCTAGGACTGCCTGGTGCCATACAGAGGATTTTAACTCCATCTTCTGCGTTAGAACAGGGCAGTGCTGGAACAGGAGAGAGGACTGTGATGAGATTTACGGTGCCTGTTTGTAAGAGTTGGAACTGATGGGTTTCGTTCCTGTTCATGCTAGTCAGAAATTCAGGTAGTTCATCCTGTTCCCACAGAGATCACAAGCAAACTTCTCCCTCAGTACATACGTGGGCACAACCAATTTATACCTCATTGTGAGAGCTCCACAATAATGTGTTCAGTGAAGACTCGTTATCTTTAAGCAGGCTTATACCACAGATAAAGCCCAGGTAAGGTCAGGGGTTAGCTCATGAACTATATCATTCCTTGTCCCCAAGCTGTCAAAAACTAGGGGGAAGGTTTGAGTTCCTGTTTATCATTTGAAAGGGCCAGACCTTGGCGTGAATCTGTTTTGGATCCCTTGGTACAAACTGTGAAATGAGAATAATAATTAACTTTATTGGAACCTAATTTATCCAGCTGTTACTTCTCATGACATATATCTGTTGACACAGACCTAAGTGAAAGGATTTATTGGGCAAAGTTCATGCTCGCACTATCCTTCTTGCTTTTAGCCTCAGAGGAAGGTCTCCTAGCCTGAATGCTGAATGATAAAACCACTGGGATGAGTAAGGTCAGGAGTTTCCCATCACTGTTCCTGCCTTGGGGATGATGGATTCTCCATGAGATTGGAGTGTGGGGATCCACCTCGTTCCTGGGATTGATTTATAGAGGAACAGAAGAGGTAACAAATACATTTTGTACCTTACTACTTTGGCCTTTGTTAAGAGTCGTGAAGGCTTTTGCTGGCAAAAAAAAAAAAAAGGACTGATTATAAAACAAGGCCTGTCCTTAGGTCTCGTATAACCTCTAAATGCAAGAGTGGTGCAAGTTAAAGTCAGCTGACATTGAGTTTGGTGTTTGAGTGCAGAGCAGACCCAGAAATTCCACCCGAGACAGATGAGCATTCAATCTGTCTTTATTTCCGTTCATCAAGCTCCGTATGTGAGACTCGTAGTCACAAGCCCCACGCTCTCCCATGTGCTTCCAAAGCATCTCCTATGGAACAAGCACTAATGGGTCTTTGATCAAGTGTCCCGTTGTGCAATTTTACTCTTTTATGCTTAGTGTGCCCTGGGAAATGTTTGTGGATGGAGGATATGTGCAAAGCAGTAGTGGGGAGAAGTACTGATGTGGGAGGGATTCACAGTACATTTGGCAGTAGCTCTTTCTTGAACCACCACACTCTGTGCAACGGCAGGACCTTTGCTATTACACACTGGTGCTAACATCACGCACAGGGAGCATCAAGTAAAGATCAGCCACAACACTTTTCTAGTGCCTCTCAAGGCTCTCTGGGTGCCTGTAAGGAGAAATATTGTTCAGCCTCTCCTTAAGGTGATGTTATGGTATTGCTTAAGTTGTAGAGAATAGGAAAAGATGCCCTGAACTAGTGAAAATCTGAAGGCCTGCCCTGCTCTTTGTCATTAAGAGCTGCAAATTTTGGGCACTTCTGTGGCCTTGGGTCTTACGGGACTCATCCAAGTTGGCACCAAAGTGTTAGCACCAGGAACAAGCAGAAATAAAGATGAATGTTATCATCGCTACAGCACGCTACCCAGCACACTGATCTTTTGGGAAATTACATGCAAAAAGTATTTGGTTCTTTTTTGAGTTATCGGGGTGTATCCTTCTAGTGTGCCTAGTACTGACAGGACTTCTGTGCTGCAGGGCAGCAGGCTGGTGAGCAGCAGTGGAAGGACTGGTATCCGTGTCTGTAGATCCGGGTGTTCAGCAGGGTGGAGATCGGTGTCTGTTGCTGTGGTTGAAGGTTGCTCTTGTGTTCTCGTCTGGAAGATCTCGACAGAAGTGAGTAAAGTCTCACTCGCTACCATACAGCGTCCACGGGCAGACTACTACAAAGCACCAGAGTGCTTCCTTAGCTCAGTAATTGTGTGGGTCGATCCTGTTGTCTATGGAGGAAATGTGATAATACAGAGCACTCTTCTGCAGCTTATGGAGATGTGTGAGGAGAAGTCAAAGCAGAAGCCAGAAGGAAAAAGCTGAAAGCCTTTTAAGTGCACGTGTGCTGCTTACCGCACCAGTGTTCAGCCTCGTCCTTCTGCCCCAGCGCCTGGGGTGGGCAGTGGGCCTGGGTCAGGCCGTGACGTAGACCTCCAGGAGCCCCCCGACCGAGTGCATGCGGTAGAACACGCCGAGAGGGAGGCCGAAGTTCACGATGGCAAACCAGGTGGAGTAACCATAAAACGACTTCTCCAGCCCGTTCTCAAACACGGGGTGAGCCCCAAACGTGGGCATGATCCACAGCTAGAGAGGGGTGAGAGAAAAAAAAAAGAGGAGAAATCAGAGGGTNTGTGGGCATGATCCACAGCTAAAGAGGGGTGAGAGGAAAAAAAAAAAAGAGGAGAAATCAGAGGGTGGCAAACTGTCTGCTACCTGCACTCTGACCTCATTGTGGACTCAAGTGGTTGTAGGAATATCTCAAGAGCAGCAGAGGGACCTGCCTGCTGAAAGAGGGAACGCAACTTTGCTAGGTAAACTTGCTTGCACTTGGCTAAGTGAAATCCTGTCTCTTGAACTCCTGGAAACCTCATGACAGCCTCCTTCCACCCCAGCCAGTTCCCTTTTTCTCTTGCAGGCTGGAGTTGTCCCCATCTTCACTGGTTTAAGGCTATGATGAAGATCTGCATAGCTTTAAGATCCCAGAGCCTAGTGTGCTTATGGGTGAGTTTCAATACTGGAGACTGATTACCAAGACTCACTACTAGTTACCCATGTTACTTCCGTTACTTCATTAAACATTATTAATGAAACCCTTAATGATTTTGATAATTTCTTCAGAGGTTAAAGTCATGGCACATGAGAATTTGTGAGCTGTCTTCTTTCCTGCACCCAGAAAACTTAACTATGTTTCCCTCTTAGGCCGACAAAAGAGCATTTAGAAACATGAGAATAGGGCATTAACAGAAAAACTGGCCTTGACTTGTAAAGATGGTTGCACCAGTAGGTTAAAGCTTGGTGGGCAAAGGATCCCAAAAATCCCAAAGGAAAGAGGAGACCATGTCTGCATTCAGAGCTCAGCCACACTGGGATGTGACAGAGAGAAGAATACTTACTATGATATTGCACAAAACCAAGAAGAAGGAGATCTCCCTTAATGCTTTCCTCTTCCAGCTCAGGTGAGAGTAGGTATGGATGTATGAGAGAGAAACTCTGCGGATTTCTTGTCCCAGCTCTAGCACGCTCACTCGTCTCTGGTTGTGAGCTTCGTGATTCCCCTCTTCTTTCAACTCTTCCTCTTTGCTGAGAGGGGGCTGCGTGTGCTCCTGTTTGCTGTTCGCTGTGGCTGTCTCTTCATGGGGGGGCTCTGAACCCACTGCGTGCTGCCCAGCATGCCCAGCATGTCTGGCCTCAACTGCCTCTACAAAGGGCCGCCTGTGGAGCCCGTCAATAATGAAGACGTTTTGGGTGATGTGCTGAAAGATGAGGAGGACTGAATAGGACAGGATGAGGCTGTTCAGCAGGTCCCTGGGGTTCGTGGCTACAATGGCCACAATTGAGAAGTAGGACATACCGATCTGGCCAAGGGCTGCCCCCATCAGCAGGATCACATCCAGGCTGCGGGTTGGATTCTTCAGCGTGTCCAGATCCTTCTTCTCCAAGGCGTGGATGATTGTGCCAATCACCGAGGCAGCGCTCATCAGCGGCAGGAGCACAATGTAGTAGGAATAATACATCACGAAGACCTGGCGGTTGGGTGCAGAGCCGGTGGCTTGGATCTGGTACATCATGAAGACGCAGATACCAATCATCACAGCAGCAGCACCCAACAGCGGTCCAAAGACCACCCCTTGGAGCTTGAATTTGTGCTTAATATGAGAGTCATGGTGGTGACTGATGCGTCTCCCCACGTTCTTCCACATGACGTAAAGCATGGAGCAGCAGACAAGGTAGAACTCGGTGTTGAAAGGGTAGAGCAGGATGTAGCCTTTCTGGAAGACCTTGCAGGCAGTTGTGTTTGGGCATGTGCATGAGACGGTCTCGTTACCTGGAGTGAGAGAAGAGGAAGGCAACAATTAAAAGGGAACTTCACGGCTGTCTTCAGGAGCTCTGTGTGTGCAGGAATGGCTTCTGTTTTTATGTATTTTGGAAATGATGATCAGTAGGAAGTGATCAGCTCTCATTCTTCAAGGTTGTAAGGATTCAAAATAATAGGATTCCTAAAGATTCCTTTTGGTGAGGTACTAAATGAGAGATACATCTCTTCTTTCATAGTGGAGCCTCCTCACCCTTGGAATATTAATTTCTCCTTATCTGTGCAGAGCACAGCACAGCAACTATGCCAGTTTCTTCTAATCTAGCGATCTTTTGCTTGCAGTTGACAAGTGAATGTAATTGTGGCTATGTGAACAAAAAA
>VWPW01000200.1:0-25924 GCA_013389825.1 Crypturellus undulatus
ATCTCCTTTATTCAAAGACAGACTTTAACTTCAGAATTTTGCATTTCTGATGGCTATTTCCCCTTGCACAGCCCTGTCCTTTGCAATGAATGGAACTGGAGCTCTTGAATATAAGAGATAATGGATAATACCTGCATGCAGAAAATCCTCATCATGATTCAGTTAATTAGCCCAGTGTCTGGGAGAACAGGCATTAGCCCTTTGCCTGAGGACTCCTCCTTGAGGCTTTTCAGCAACCTCTGTTGTTTTGCTTTTAGGGGTGATTAGGACAGAAAAAGCCAAGGGAGGAACCCTGCGTGTGAGATGTTGTCCCGAGGGAACAAGTGGCCCTTTGTCCTGTCATGAACTATCCTAACAAAACATTCAGATCGGATTTAATCACTGCAGTGGTCGGTTCACATTGCTCTTAGGGTTAGATACCTCCATAAATCATGCATGACTTCGAGACTAGAGTGTCTTAAAGTTGCTCACAGCTGCTTCTGCACCGCGCACAGAGGAGTGTGATCACTCACTGTTTTCCATGAGCATTTTGGTGCAGACACTCCATGTCCTGCCTTTCATTCCTGAAAACCTTGCAAACCACAGAAAACAGGGCAGGAGCGTTTGCCCTATCTGGATGAAGTATGTGAGCAGATAAAAGCAGAATAATTTTATTTTTGACCTGAAAGCTCATGTTTGACTATGTACTTGATATCCACTGGCTAATTTTGAGCCTTTAATGACAAAGTTATCAGTCATGAAATTCACAGCGCTACAAATATGCTTTAGCCCTGACCTGGGGAAGAAGTTTAGGGAAATGAGAGGGTACTTTGTAGGATTTTTCTTATATGATTGTCACAGATTGTTTGGGACAGAGTTTATGACCCAAGCATCAGCCCAGGGAATTGTACTGAAATGGTCAAATTTTGGTGCAGATGCACGAGTGAATAGCTACAATAGACCAGAGCAGAGCAGTGAGCACACACAGCTGCAGCTGAGCAAGTCCTTTCAATACAAAATGCTCGATACGGAATTCTGGAGACACCGGATTCTCCAGCCATAAAAATCTAGCTATGACACAGCACTCTCAAAAGTCAATATCCTGGAGGGTAAATTGTGGACAATTCACAAAGTCCACAAATCATATCATAAAGAGCATAAAATTCAGGGTGAGCCCACAGCTGCCATCAGAATGCTTTTCTGCATACACTTCCTGCATGATCCTCTGTTTGTGGTCCATATATTCAATACTCAGTAAAAATACAAAAAAAAAAGGAAAGAAAAAAAAAAAGTAGTAGTTTAAAGTAATCACTAGCAAAAGCACAGACTGCTCCACTATACACCTATGTTGAGGAGCTTCTATATTTAAACAGCACCCCTTGAAAAAAAAAAGATACACAGATAAATGTATCTGTGTACAGATAATACTGTTAAAGTACAGATAATACTGTTTAACTTAATTTTGAAAACACTGAATGAATTTCCTCCTGAAGTCATGGAAAATTTTTGGACACATGAGGGATGTAGCACTATCTCTCTGCAAAAGACTTATGTGAATTGTTTTCTCACTGCTTAACACTGCTGTGGTAGAGTCTTTTACACACAATGGAAATAAAGTTGCTTTCTAACTCTCCCAGACTGTAACATTTCTCAGTGGAGGGAAATGCACTAGCACTGCCCATTCCACCGCATATGTATGCAGAACTACTGCGGCCAGAAAGATTTGTTCCAGTAAACCTAATTATCCCCATTTGATTTGCAACTGTACATGTAGCAAATATGCATGCAAAATGGCTAAATATTCAAAAAATGAATAGATAAATTAGATACCAGGATATCCCTGCATAAAAATTGGACCAAAATATTTTAAATCAGAAATTATGGACACAGACAACAAAACAAATATATAACTCAATTAAGTTGCCCTTTCCCCATGAACATTAGTGAAACTAGGTCAGTGTAATCTAACTGAAAATCTATCATATCTACCATGTATAAAAACAATCCAAATGTTTTGAAATCACTTTTTGACTAATATCGTTTACTTTCCTGTAAGGATGAACTCATCATGAGCCTTCCTTCATTTACAGCATCTTGAGATGGGTTTAGCACCATTGACCTCAGTGGTATAACTTGAGTAATGATGTAAAAAAAAACAATAATTAAACTGAGAGTGTTTAGTAAAATATTAGTGGCATCTGTATGCATTATAGGAACTGTAAGGACAGCAGATAGGATAACTTCATCTTGTGGGAGATTAATTGAGCAGAATCAAACCCACTTTTTCTTTCAAAACATTTTTAGCTTAGCTTAACTCCATTAACTTCATCCAAGTTGTTCCTTATGGACATGAAAGCAAGTGAAAGGAGAAATGGGCCTGATATGCTATGCTGACAACCCATAGAGCAATTTTTATTCTATGTACTTTATACATGAATTTGTAATTTACACAGAATAACTCAGGAGGCTGATGCATGGCTTGTGGGAGCTTCACTGGCTTGAGACAGATGCAGACCTGAGTTCCAAAGATGTGCAGTTATTCTATAAATTTTAAAGTGAAAAGTGATGGGTTTTACTAGCAGCAGAAATTAATAAATACCCATTTCTTCTCTTCCCTCCCTCTCCCAAAATCAATTTCAAAATTGAGCTCCATTTTCCTTCCAGTAACAAAAGACTGGGTATTCGGTATTGTACATTCCGGTTCATATTATGAATGGTGTGTCACATATTGCAAGGCTACACCTGCAGTGGAAAGAATGAAGGCTGATACAATCTGCTCTGGGTTCCGCAGTGTCAGGACACTTATCAGTCTGTAAAATGCAAGGGCAAGATTTAGGGTTGGTTTGAAAAAAAAAAAAAGAAGAAAAAGGAGAAGAGAAAAATGAAAAGAATGCTGAACGAATAGATATTTTGTAGAGTTTTCTGAAGCTCCTTGAGGATGACAATAATGGTGTGACTTTGTTATTGGCGACATCCATGATCTTGGCATGGACAAATTCCAGCTCCTACTATGGCTATCAGTGAATTACATCCCTTAGCCTGCACAAAGCTTTGCACTTGAGTATGTTTATGAAAGCTCAGGGCCACTATAACCCCTTACAGGGCTCTAAGAACATATGGCTATTCACACTGATGGGAAATTGAAGCCTAAAAAGACAAAAAAAACCCAATATTTTTTAAGCTGACCCCCTGTCTCACTTTAGGACAAGCGACCACCTTTCAGCCTTTTTGTGACGCGAGTTTAACTGGGGGCATAATACTCATGGTGATGGTTTAATATTGCCTGCTCCCAGGAATCTGAGGACTGCATTCTTTTATTTTTTGCAATGGAAACACAAAAGGATTTTCTGTTATAGCTGCAAGTGTCAAACAAGCATTGTCCACCATTACAAATGAAATTCCCAGCAGGAACGCTTGTTTTCTCCTCCAGGCTCTTGCCAACCAAGCAGGGAAATAATAAATTCTTAAAAAAAAGGGGGAGGGAAAAACAGTAGGTAGAGTTTTGCTTCTGTAAAACACTAGAAATTTCCAAGAGTTCCATCATGCACTTGGCTATTCATGATACATAGAAGCTCTGCAGGAACAAGGAGCAGATTTGGGTGGGGAAGGAACTAATCCACCTGATACCCGGCATATAACTCATGTGAAGGGGAGCAGACAGAGCTGGGCAGCACCTCATGCCCACATAAGGGTTGTGTGTCTGGATACCGTCATCATGACAGATGCTAAAACGGATGCCAGGGAATAACCGAGGAGATAACAACCCTGCCTGAGCTGACCACTGCGCCCACTTAGTGCTGCAGGGCTTTGTCAAGCCTTTCACACACAGAACGCTCAGTGGGTACCCAACACTGTGTCTTGCCTTGCAACAGCTTAAGATTTTCAGATTCGTGTTTCACAACAAGACTGTCTTGATCTTAATAACAACACAAGAAAAGACATGTGGCCAGCACCCAAGAAAAGGGTTGCTAGCACACATCATTAAGAGATCGTACCTGAAAACCAGTGAACAGGAGGAACCAGGAGGCTATTCTCTTTACAGCCATCTGGATTCTTTAGAATATTTGCTGTTAAGAACCCCTTGCTGTCTGTGGCACTCTATTTATATGTTTGAGCAACTCAGACATATACACTCTACCAGAGAATTCACAGAGCCATTTTAATAGCAGAATGTAATTCCTCAGCACTAGAAAAATGAAACTGAAAGGTCTATGAATTATTACAAACCCACTCAATCTCTGGTCAGGCAGCAGTGCCCTGAACTGTAAAGGCTTTTTTCTTGTGTTTAAGTTACCATGGAAGATGAAATAGTCACACAGATGTACTGTCCACTAGAAACTGGTATTGCTAGCTGTGTATCATCTATAAATACATTTTTTTCTGATTTATAACCTATCTCTACTTTATAAATGGAAAAGAAATCCAGCCCTCAAATCCAGAAATGGTTTGGTTTTATTTTGTTTTTAAACATAAACTTTCTCAGCTGAAAAAAAAATTCCTTTTGCAAAATAATATCCAAGAGGCTAAGATTATTTTGTGAAAATACATCAGATTATGCATAGTATTACTGCTTGAAAATAAAACTCGTTTCTGTTACACTGTAGTTGTTTTCTGCTACATGAATATCTCCCAATGCATCTAGGCTCTAGACCATATTGTTTTGCAACTTGTTATCTCACTGTCTTCCTCAAGGATTACTGTACAGCTTGGTGTATAAACACAATGTTCACTGACGCTCTTCTTTAAAGCAAAGTTTTATTTCTAATCTCTGATGCAGCAGTTTCTTTATAACAGGTTGATTTTGTAATCAACAATAAAGATTGCATTTAAGAGAAACTGTGGAGGCAAAGAGGGAAGGATGCTCCAGAGGGAAAGACTCCATCCTGAGTGTCAGAGACAAACCCACTGGCTCAGTCAGAGACATCCTGTGTGGCACTGAGATGTTGTACTGAGGGCAGCACAGAAAGTATAAAATCCACTCTGGACTGTGCAGCCCTTACATATATCCGAGAGAAGACAGAATGAGAAGATTAACTCTTCCATGCTCACAGCTTACTTCTTCACACCAAGTAGCATAGGCAAATCCAATCATCAGAAGGACAACACACCTTTCAACAGCCATCTGCGTTACAGACACATGCTGCCCTGTGAGAGGGAATCACAGGGAGACGTCCTGGGAATTCTGGTCTATATCCCTGATTGTGCCTTCTGCCCGTCCCGTGCAACCAGGGGTCCAAAGGAACGTATGACCCATCACAGGAACATCTTCCCAAATGTCTCTGCCTTCAGCTAGGGTAAGACACACAGGAAGCTTAAAAAGAACTATCCATCACCTCATGGAAATTTTCTTTTACAGCACCAGGAGAGTAAGAAAGATGCCACAGACATCCGCTGCACTACTTCTGCAATGTCAAGGAAAGCTGAAAGACCTCTGGCTGCTCCTTCACTGCTTTGTGCAATCAGAACAAGTTGAAGGGCTATAAGATCACTTGCTGGGCATTAAGACTGAAAAACTACAGCTGGGACCTTCTTCTAGTAATAAGGCACACAGCTGATGGGATCCCAAATATCGCAGTCACACCACAGAAGTCACGGAAAACATCTGCTGTCTTTTTAGTACACAATGGATGCTCATTACCCTAAGGAACAATTTTAGAACGGCAAAACTAGACTCAGTGTCTTCCCACTGAAAAATCAGAGAAGGAAGAAAGTTGTAAATCCTATGCAAAATAACTCGAGATATCAGAAGCAGCAGGGGGTTACCGTATCTGCTAAGCATGAGTAGACAGTAGCCTACAGGAGGTTTATCTGATTTCTCAAGACTCCTTGCCAGACTTCACAATGAGAAAGGTGTGTAAAATTTTCACCTTGTTTGATTAAAACATTTGCATTATAACTTGTTTGGGGTTAAAAAGTATTAGGAACTTAATACTTCACATTGGTTTTGGTCTGTGAATTTTTGAATCATCTAGAGAATATGAGCTCCTTGATGAAAAGTACTATTTTGTGTTATGAACCAGAAAATAATGGCCTATCAGACTATAGAAAGTGGTCTAAAGCATCTATCTTTAATCTTCTTGTGTAAGTGTTCTAGACACTGTAATTTCCAATAACAATAATGGAATAAATACCTCATTAACCCCTTTAAAGCTTCCAACACCATGACAATATCTAAATGAACTGTCAGTGGAACAGGAATTGTTCAGTAAGACAGCAGACCAGAAAGTTAATATTGAGCTATATCCCCAAGTGAAGTAACTGAAATGTATTCTCATCTTCAGCAATCTGATGGTTTATATATTGCCATGAAATGCATAAGAAGTAAGTTATTCAAAGCAAAGAGTCTCCAAACTTCATAAATCACTTCATACTTGAAATGAGCTTTGAAACAAGAGATAAAACCGCACTTACTAAATTTTGGAAGAGAACATTTGTTTAGATAGAGTTTAATTCACAGAAAAGCCACTCCTTGAACTCCATATTTACACATTTCTGATCCACATACCTATTGATATTACACTATTCTCATCATAAATTAGTGTTTTGACAGACTAATACCCTTTGCTGAGCTGAGTGTCATAGATATTTATTGAGTAGAAAGTAAAACTGTAATATCTAGTATGAGCAGAATATTCACATAACAATAAAAAGTATAGATTTGGCTTTAGGGAACAATTCACAGTGCCTGAATGCATCAAAAACAAAAATAGGAGACTTGTGCAAAAATATGAAGAATTTAATTATTACATATGGGTTGTGGTGGAAGTATCTAGATCAAAATCAAAGCCCGTGGGTAAAAAAACAAAAAAGAGAACTATATTATACAGGACACTGGACATTCTATTGACTTGAACACCCTGGTAATAGCCACTGAGGTAAATGCACCGCAAAAGGGAAATAGAGAACAGGGAAAAGAAAGCAACGAGAAGGAATTCTGCTTTGCATGCAGGTGGGAAGAACATAATATCAATGATAAATTTGATCACACAGCTCTGAGAAAAGCATTTTACCCCATAAGAGGATGCATAGATTTCCTTGAAGGAAATATGAACCAATTCTAAACAAAATTTAGAATGAGATTTTCAAAGCTACCTAGAAAAGTAAGACAGTAAAAGTAAGAAAAGTAATTCCCAATAAAATATGTGTTTTTAAAACACATGAAACTCTACATGATTTTACAAATTCTGTCTTAAATGAAATCGAATCGATTTTTCAAACAGCAGTTACTGGTGCATTATAATCTTCCTCACTCCATGGCCCAATGATTTTTAAAAGCACTTTAGGCTCCCATTCAAAGTCAAAAAGCTTAAAAAATATGGATATCCAACTTGAAACATCTTAATAGAGGATGGATTTTAAGAGTAAAAGGATCTGTCCTGCCTAAAGAATCAGGCTTTCTTTATTTGTCTGGAAATTAATCAGAATAAAATAAAATAAAATAAAATAAAATAAAATAAAATAAAATAAAATAAAATAAAATAAAATAAAATAAAATAAAATAAAATAAAATAAAATAAAATAAAAATCAAAGTGAGAATTAAGTTGTGAAAATAACCTTGGAAAAGCAAACATGACAGCCAAACACTGCCGTAAAGTGCAAGGACCACGTAGCTAACACTTCCTTGACCAAAAGTTCATCTGAAACTTGGGTCATTATTGTGAGCCCGTCACATTCAAACTCAGTAAGGAATTTCATTTCTTACCGGAAGCAAAACAAAACTTCTAGAGTCTCTGTTGATCAGATATCCTAGAAAAGTATATTTTTCAAAACATAACTTCCACTGGTTTACCGCCATGTGGTCACTCAGTTGGGCTTATTTATATTCAGACAGAAGCACAACAGCACAGAAAGTTGTATTTCATGCTCTCTTCCATTATTTGCAGACTGCCCATCTCATCCTGATGCAAATCTGTTAACTTTCATGTCTTCCAAGTTGCTTTGGAAAGCTGTTCACAGCAGTTATGCAAGCATTCAATTGAACACCATGGCATCATGTTCCTATGTATTTTTTTTTTCTCAGTTTTCTGTGGCCATGTACCATTGCTAAAACCAGTGTTGGATATGGTAATAATGGCTTGTTGGACAGAAATGCAGAGCAGCATTAGAAGCAACAGAATGAAAGGGACTGAAGCTGCTAGTCTACTGCCTCCTTGGAGCTGGGGGACTTCTGTCTCTGATGGAGTCAGACCCATCTTTGGACATTGCTCAGGATGTCCTAAGAAATCTGGCTCATTAAATCACCCCTAAATTCCCCTCAGAGAATGGAGAAAAGATGTTTCCTAGACATAGTTCATGTGACTTATTTTTGAGAGCTTCCTTGTGATGGGATGAACTCGAAGTGTTCATCTCTAAGACACTAAGAAGTGTGAACTCTAAAGGACATTTAGACAGCCAGCATGGAGGTTTACACTGGAGAATCCCACATACAGTCAGATCAATCCTAACCAGTGATTTGAACCCAAGAAAATCTCCTACAATATCTTTGAGATCTTTCTTAGAGCAATAAAACTTACATCATCCTCTCTGGCACCTCAGTCTAAAGGGTGCACCTAAAATGGTGGGTGGTCCCTTCCACTAACCTCACACTGTATCGTGTGAAAGTGTGTCCAACGTGTGTTTTCACACTAGATGAGTGTGTCCACAGAGACCATAAAATGATGACTTTGCAGAAAATGAATGTAAAAGCTTTGCGAATTGTTTCAGTTCTGACATCCTGAAAAACAGTGTTAGGGCAAGACCATGTGTTAGTCTAGACTACCACACACACGTTATTTAGAATTCATTTGACAATTTCTCTTAAGGCAGAGGAAATAGCCTGAATTCTTTTGCTAGCAAATTGACTGTCTAGAATGTCAACTCAGGCAGGGAAGTCCCCATTGGAATTAACTCTTTGCAGGTCTTTTTACACTGGGTAGAGTAGGAAACTATACATTTATATTTGTCCACATAACACTAAACAATATTCAAACTTATGTTCCTTGCACATTTCTAGCAACAAACTAAAGGACATTTTCGAGGTCTGAGGATTAATGGTACCCAAAAGTCTGAATTAAAAGGCTTGTAGACCTCCAAGCTGGGATGAGTATCTGTGACCCCGCACCATTGCTGGAGTTGTTGATGGTGACAAGCAGACACTGCTACAGAAAGCTTGGATATCTCAGAGATGGGATAACCGGGATGTAAGGTTTTATGCTGAATTCTGCAAGGAGATATTTCCACCACTCTTCTCAGTCTAACTGAAGTAAATATTTTTAGGTGCTTTGAACATGAATTTCTGACTGTATCTTTTTGCCAGCTCTGCTGGCAATATGGGGACTCATTAGCATGAACATGGGGCAAGCACTTCCTTATTTTGGGATGGCTGCATTTTGGTAGGTATCCAAGCACTGCTGAAGCTCAAAGATCACTCACCAGTTCATTGGGGGTTCATTTCCCTATGCATTCAAATCCTGCAAAATTTTGTGCCTTACATAGCACCATAGCACATAGCACTGAGCTCTTAACCTGAGATACAAGCAATATTTAATAATGCAAGCTGAAATCCAATGGCCGGAACACAGATCTAGCTTGCTAGGTCTGTTCTCTGTAGAGTCATAGTAAGACTCATGAAAATCATGTTTATACTAAGACTGCTTTGTTCCTCCTCAAGTGGGAAACTGAACACCCACAATTTAACCCTCTGTGCCCCCTGCCCTGCTGCCATCACAGGGAAGGTGTGGGGCACAGACCCAGGCCAGAGTACCTCTTTTCAGGGTTTGAACCATAGTCTGCAATGTTAGATGACGAGAGATGTTTTTTAGACTTCATTATTTGTATCAGATATACTTTTTTTGCCTGAATTCTGGGACCTGGTCAATAAACAATTAGTATTTTATGACAAAGTGCCCGTGGCAGCACTAACAGTGGTTTGTAGCTACATGCACACATGAGAGCCGAGGATAATTTTTATGACTCCAGTAGAAGTGCATGTAACAAACAGAAGTCAATTTTTATGACCATAATGATTGCAGCCTCTCAATGTCTGTAGAAAATAGCTTTACGCAAATCAGTTAATTAGTAGCAAAGTGCACTTGTTCACAGACTGTTCAGCTGTTGCATCTGATACATGGAGAACCTTTCAAAAGAGAAGTTTAATATATTTTTTCAAAAGAAAAAATGAGTAGCTGCTCAAAATTTAAAATTAAAATTCCAGCTTAAAATACACTCCAAAATAGAGTTTTGCACTTTCTAAGCCATTAGTTTCAAAATATATAATATAAGACTCTTAAAAAGAGACTTTAAAACATGGAAGATGATAAAAATGCTTGTGGCTCTTGCAGTGACACCACGAACTACCACTGACAATTTCAAACCTTCTGGATTTTAGTATTAACATTTATATTACCATCAACTTATCCCTTCAGGATTGCATACCAAACAAACGAGCTAACACTCCTTACAGCAGTGTTATCATATTCTGCTCTTTATTATTTCACTTGCTAAATGTTTTCTTTCCTGAGACTCTCAAACTGATTTAATACCCTTCCTGCTTAGCCTCTACCTTATGCACAGAAATACAAGTCTTTTGCATCAATTTAAAGCCAAAGTGATGAATGGAATTTAATGATCTTTTTTGTACAGTTCTGTATAACACTAAACAATGGCCAATGCATTCATTCATGATCAGTTTTTTTGCCTTGTTTTTAATTAGCTTCCTATCTGGTGGGGTGGTGTGAAAAATTGCACCCTGGGCCTTACTACATCTTTCTTTTATAAAATGTATGTACAACAAATAAAAAGCACATTTTAACCTACCTGCTACCTATTACGTTAAATGTCATTATTACTAAAGACTGGCAGTTCAGCTAACAAACACCCTCATTATTTTATTCCAGCTCTACTTTGGTATAGTCAATCAAATCATGCTTGATTTATGTCAGATGCTAACAAAATACAGTATAAATAGAGCCATTGAGTACAATTCAGTGATTCTGTGTTTATTCAGCTCTAAGCTATGAAGCTAAAGTGGATACCATTTATAACCAAGACATGCATTCTTCATGGCCATAAGAGTTAGCAGGCCATAGCTAGAGCACTTTTAAGGCTGAGAGAATATAAAGTGTTCCTATGAGCAGACTCAATTTTTTTTTAAGTATACAAATTAATAACTTATATAAAGATAGAAAACACTACCATGACCGTATATCATTTTTTCTTTTGATTGGGAAAGTTATTTGATGGATTTAAAATAACCTAATTTGCAGTGTAGGCCTCATTATTAATGGTCAGTGATTTTAGTACTTTCCAAAGGTGACTTTCTACAAGGAATGGCTTTTAGGAGTATGTCTGTATTACACTTCCAGTCACACAGGTTATTTACAAGGATTTTTTTTTCTGCTTTGCTTGAAGCTTTTGTACATCCAGGCTACTGACCTAGGGAAGCCCCGTTTGAATGTGGAAAATTACAGAGAGCCAGTTGTGCTCACTGAGTGATGGAAGAGCCATGAGAACCATTTGCAGGATGTCAGCTGGCAGCCTTTCCCTGGCAGTTCAGCACACACAGCTCCTCTCCTCACTGTTCCGTACTTTCAACAATTGTTTCTACGCACCAGCTAGAAGCTGAGATATAATATATAGGAAAGACTGAGGCAGACAATATTGCAGTGAGCAGTAAAACTCCAGTTTTCCTAGCTAGAAAGTTATTTTAAACTTAGGTGTTCGGTTTATGAAGTCTGTCCTGAAGTCAATAGTTTGCAAATGGCAGACACACACTGCAGAGATTGTAAGAAAAGTTCATCTTATAAATGCTCCAAATTGTGACTTTGGGTATATTTGGAGGCACGGTTTATTAGAAAAAATCAAGTGGAAATAGCTATTTAAAAAACAATTCCAATAAGAATGTGTTTGTGTCATGCAGAACCCACATCTCTTTGGTGTTTGCTATGATCTTTCCCAGAATTACCTTGGAAAGAGTGGCTAATGCACAACCTCTGAGCACACACTGCCAGTTTCAGGTCCTCAGCACATACAAAAACTACAGTCAACCCTATGGACTGAGGTGTTTTCCATGAGTTCCTGACAGCATCAGCACTCTGAGATGATAGACAAAACTGACTGATTTTACCGCTTGATTCTTTCAATATCTTGACTGGGTGGGCCACAGAGAAAATTATTTGCTCTTTTGCACTATTGCAAAGAAACATATGAGTGTCTATTACCCCTTCATCAGCTCCCTCCACTTTAATCCATGTCTTTCCCCTTTGCTCAGACCAAAACCACCAATACTGCATGGACTGAAGCACATCTGGCATTTTGAAATGAACCTGCCCAACAGGTGCTGCATCATTAGGAGAAATGTCTTTTAACCACACATTGCCTAACTTGACAACCAAAACCCAAAATCTTCCAGGCAAACTTCCAAATGAACTGCAATTACAATATTACAGTTTCCAGCTAGGCTTTAGGAAAAAAATGCAAATAACAAATTAGCAATTTCAACGGGGAAAATATATACACACATACACACACACACAAAATAGGGCATGAGTTATCCAAGCAGTGCAGTAGCAGAGGAAGATGTTGGGAACCAAGTTTTCTCCCTTGTGTTTCACTAATGCACTGAAATGTTTCATCCTGCATAAAGGTCAGAGCCTGGAGCTTGTGGAAGAAATCAAACTTTCAGCATCAAGGAATGTGTTTGCAGGATGAAATCAGAAAGGAAGAAGCAGAAAGCTGACTCTATAAATTCTACTCTATGACAGCATCTAAGTGGTACTGAAACCCTGTGGAGGAGGATTAGTGCAGATTAGCAACCTTTGATTTGATAGTATCAGATAGAAGAGAGGAAAAAACTTTTTTGGCTTATTTGAAGCAAAGACAACAAGTTCTTCCACCTGAGAAT
Organism: Crypturellus undulatus; assembly: GCA_013389825.1. Classification (NCBI taxonomy): domain Eukaryota; kingdom Metazoa; phylum Chordata; class Aves; order Tinamiformes; family Tinamidae; genus Crypturellus; species Crypturellus undulatus. The sequence goes on from VWPW01000200.1 coordinate 12,861, forward strand.
CACTGAAAATGAGCAGGTGCCAGAGATGGGCTATAAATTAAGATCATAAAGTAAAAGATGGATTTTTTGTTTGTGTTTTTTTCATTTCACCATAAGGTTAACCTGTTAAAATAGTGGCAACACAACATTGAAATGATCCTAGGTCTCTGACAGACAAACCATGGCTCGACGTATTTTCTCTCAGTTACATCAGAAGGTATGAACTTGCAACCTTGGCCCCAGCTCTTTTAATGGCACGCTGACAGGGCAAGAATAATTCACAGGTTGAGCTAATCAAAGGTGAAAAGGGAGAATCAGTAAATGTCGTATCCTTTTGCCACTTTCATCAATCCGACTAACTGAATTTGAGCTAAAGCTTGGCAAATTTTCTGCAAAGGGAAATTAATATGTAACACATCTGAGGCCTAGTGCTGGCCGGTAAAATTGGAAAGCCTGCGTTATATCAGAGGGCGATTATTGAGGGAGAGAACGGCCAAAGCCAAGATAATCAGAAAGAAGCTTCTGCGTGTCTCTCCTCTGATAGCACTGTGACCCTCCCAGCCCTGCACCTGGGTAGAAATCTCTCTACTTTTCAATTTTTCCCCATCAGGAATATATTCCATTGCCCATTTCTGTTGCCCACACATGATTGAATCAATTCAATTACCTTGGAAAAGTTGATACATATTCAGGCCATGAAGACGCTCAGGATAGAAAGAGAGGAAAAGAGACAAAGAAATCTGTATTTACCCAATAATAAGTTTCATTTGGAGAAGGTTTGAAAACAATTCTCCCTCGCATTTGTCCCTGTCAGATCACATTATTCACAAATGAAGTTTACAAAATATCAATTCAATTTCAATAAGGGAGCCTGAATCCCAACACACAAGGGCTGAATTTACCAAATCATAACACTTGAGGGGACCCTGGTGGCTTCCAAATATTTTCCAGTCAGAGGTAATCAAAAGCAGACCGCTGAATACTAATACATTCAATTTCACCCCTTTTGTTCGCATCTGTTCCCTTATAATACTATTTTCTACACTTCCAAATCACTGATGATGGCAGTTTGGAGAAAAAATAAGTGTGTAGGGGGAATCATACAGCTCAAACATTTTTGTGGAAACATTCTCAAATATGTACAAGATCCTCCTTTTTTAATCAATTTAGTGATGAGTACACAGAGCTATATCATAGGGAAAAAAATCATGCTTTCCCAAAAAGCATCCCACTGTGTTTTCTAACTAGGTCTTAGCATTAAAATTTGTTAATGAGACAAGAAATGTTGGTTCCTCATCAATCTATCTTCAGCCACCGCCCTAGTAAGGAGAAACAGAAGGAAGACCAGGTCTAGGTCTAAGAGGTGTCCAGTGCCTTCAGCTCCTGCTCCTAGGCTCAGTGGAAGATCCGTTTTCTTGAACTAGCCCTGGACTAGGCTCTCGGTGATGGTATCACACCTATATCTGAAAACAAATTACATTTTCAGAGTGTCTTACGGAACAGTTTCCTCTAGATGTTTTTGTAACAGCCACCACCACACATCTGTTAGTTAAATATATCTGTAATGTAAAAATATACCTATACATTAGAAATCACTATACTTCAGGATCTGCCCCTACTTCTAAGAAATACTGCTATAACACATGAAATAGAACTTTATTAAAGTCAAAAAGTTTCACTGAAAATGCAGAGCACCAAGTCAATATGCCGATTTTCTAATTTTATAACTTTCTAATTAACTTCAAGAAGTTTAGGAGAGAAGTGATTTCTAGATGACCTAATCTCTTTAATTTCTCTGGCCATCCAGGGTCACCCAGACATCCTATGACTAGCCTCAAAACAAAATTAGACACTTTGTCTCTATTCCTCTAAAAAAAGTACACATACAGCCAGCAGTAACCAGGAGAGGCCTGAGCCTAGGAATCCAAAATTGCTGCCGGGTTGATGATTGATGTTGAGATGATTCCAGTGACCAAATCACACAAATACTGCATAGAAAGCTCACAAAGCTTCAGACTGCCCTTCCAGTTAGGTCTGAGTCATAATTTTTCAGATAAAGTCACTTCAGTCAAGCACTTCGGTCAAGCACAATAACCATCTACGCCACCTCAGAGTACTGGTATATCTGTTTTATGTCCCCTAACAACAGCCTGTTTCTGGGACTTCAGAAGATAGAAGAACAATCTGAAGTAAAAACAAAGTTACTATGTAAATACATCAATGAAGACACAAATGACTAAGCAGAGAGCCCTCACTTGGGAACTTTACGAGCTATGATTGTGTCAAAGGTTGATAATGACAAGGATGAGCAGAGGATTCAGATATTCCATAGCTAGAAAGGACAACTGTAACAACTAGACTGTTGTTTCTGATTGCTTATGGGCCAAAGGACTGCAAAAAAAAAGAGCTAAAAGCAATGCCTAGCCCCCAAACCAACCAGCCATGCTGACTCCATTCTCATTTCTCCAGGATTTGTTCACTCACAGGTAGGACTTTGCATTTTATCTTAGTGCTGAATTTCTAACACAGTTCCTAGTCACCGAACCTCACCAAGCCTCATCTGCAAGGATGTCAACAGTCTTCTAATCTTGTGTTCCTCCGGGACAACAATAAACACAAAGTCTACAGTGATTAGAGAGTCAGTCAGTCACAGAGGTATCCTCAATTGACACTACCTGGCTGTGCACTGCACTGAAACCTCTGCCTGGTAAGGAAAGCCTTCCTATCCTCTTCAGGATAACATCAGACCTCATTACAACCCCATCAGCAACATCAGAGGACTTCCACTACGAAGCACACTCCTCTTGTATTCTTCTATTACTGTTTAATCCACTGTAGAGTGGAATTGTAGCTGTATGTATGCACAAGTTATAATGCTACAGGAGCTACACACTATTTTCTGAAATCTAAGATCAGAGTTACCTGTAGGTCTAAGTCGAAGTCTACAGGAAGATGAAGATAGCTGTAAGAGTCATTGGAGCATTCCTCGAATGAAAGATAGAATATGGAATTCTGTCACATTCATTCATATGATCCAAACAAACTGTTCCTGATTGCATAGAAACAACACTGATGCATTGTTCCCACATGGAAGGTTTTCCTTAAACATAAGTTATAACTTAAGACTTAAGTGGTAAAAAGCTAGCATCTGAGGGATGCCACCAGCCCAGGTTGCTTCCAAAACACAGTCAGACATCATTCTATCCACACAGAAAAGTAATCCTGAAGAGAAGGGTAAAAGCAGTAAGATTGGTCCAGATCAAGAAGACAGTTCTCCAAGAATGTAACTACATCTTCAGAATAAAAACTCTGATAATTTATATATGAAACCTGGTGACAAGCTCTCAATTTCTTTCTAGTGGAATGATATCAAGACAATATAGATGATTTCAGTGGCTGAACATCTGCACATGGACTGAGGAAAGCCTTTCCCACAGAAATTAGTTGGCTGTGTCCGACCATTATAGGCTGTAATTCCTAGAGCTGGTTTGGAAATCTGAAGAATCAGATATAGTATCACACCAGTAGATAATAGTATGATGAAGGAAGATACCACAGAGATAGTATTATCACTAGGGATTGAGGTATGAAGGCACATTCAGATGTAATCACCACCACAAATAGCAGAAAACCATGTCTTCACAGGAGGATTTCTCCCTAAGACTTGGAGACTGATATGCCAGGGTGCATTTCTTGAATCTGAGATGTCATCATCTGACATATGGCTATGAACTGTATAACTGGGCATGAGAAACAGGGGAAGCGATCATAAACAATTAGCAAAGAAGTTTCTAAAGTAGATTAAAGGAACCTCCCACACAAGATGTTTTGCCTGTATTCAAACAAACACATCGCAAATTAATTCCAGGACCCAAATGAATGTGGTTTGAGAAGTTGTATCCTTTCTTTTTTTTTTTTNATATGGCTATGAACTGTATAACTGGGCATGAGAAACAGGGGAAGCGATCATAAACAATTAGCAAAGAAGTTTCTAAAGTAGATTAAAGGAACCTCCCACACAAGATGTTTTGCCTGTATTCAAACAAACACATCGCAAATTAATTCCAGGACCCAAATGAATGTGGTTTGAGAAGTTGTATCCTTTCTTTTTTTTTTTTTGAAGATGGGATGCACCCCAGAGTTCTGCGAGAGCTGGCGGATGTCATGGCTAAGCCGCTCTCCATCATCTTTGAAAAATCCTGGAGAATGGGGGAGGTGCCGGAGGACTGGAAGAAGGCCAATATCACGCCAGTCTNGGAGGACTGGAAGAAGGCCAATGTCACGCCAGTCTTCAAAAAAGGCAAGAAGGAGGACCCGGGCAACTACAGGCCGGTCAGCCTCACCTCCGTACCTGGAAAAGTGATGGAACGGCTCATACTGGCCATTGTCTCCAGGCACGTGGAGGACAAGAAGGTGCTCAAGACTAGTCAGCATGGATTCACCAAGGTGAAATCATGCTTGACGAATCTGATAGCCTTCTATGATGGGATGACTGGCTGGATAGACGAGGGAAGAGCGGTGGATGTCATCTACCTTGACTTCACCAAGGCTTTTGACACCGTCTCTCACAACATCCTCCTGGACAAGCTCCGGAGGTGTGGGCTGGATGAGTGGTCGGTGAGGTGGATTGGCAACTGGCTAGATGGCAGAACTCAGAGGGTGGTGATCAGCGGTGCGGAGTCTAGTCGGAGGCCTGTGTTGAGCGGAGTCCCCCAGGGGTCAGTCCTCGGTCCAGTCCTGTTCAATTTATTCATCAACGACCTGCATGAAGGCACAGAGTGCTCCCTCAGCAAATTTGCAGATGATACGAAGCTGGGAGGAGTAGCGGATACTCCAGAGGGCTGTGCTGCCATCCAGAGGGACCTGGACAGACTAGACAACTGGGTGGTCAAAAACCTCATGAAATTCAACAAGGCCAAGTGCACAGTCCTGCACCTGGGGAGAAATAACCCCAGACACCAGTACAGCCTGGGGACGGACCTGCTGGACCTCTAGTCCCATCACTAGCCACCACTGAAAAGAGGTCAGCCCCATCCTCCTCACTGCCTCCTTTGAGGCACTTATAGACACTGATCAGGTCCCCTCTCAGCCTCCTCGTCTCCAGGCTGAACAGGCCCAGCTCCCTCAGCCTCTCCTCATAGGGCAGATGTTCCAGGCCCCTGATCATCCTCGTGGCCCTGCGCTGGACTCTCTCCAGCAGCTCCACATCCCTCTTGTACTGGGGGGCCCAGAACTGGACACAGGGCTCCAGATGTAGCCTCACCAGGGCTGAGTAGAGGGGCAGGATCCCCTCCCTCGACCTGCTGGAGACGTTCCTCTTAATGCACCCAGGATCCCATTGGCCTTCTTGGCCACGAGGGCACACTGCTGCCTCATGGTCAACCCCAGGTCCTTCTCTGCAGAGCTGCTCTCCAGCAGGTCGGTCCCCAGCCTGTACTGGTGTCTGGGGTTATTTCTTCCCAGGTGCAGGACAGCTCACCACAGGTCTCCAACTGAACTGCATTGAATACTCCAGGCCTCACTAGAGCTGAGCAGAGGGGCAGGATCCCCTCCTTCGACCTGCTGGCAACGCTCCTCCTGATGCAGCCAGGATCTCATTGCCCTTCTTGGCCATGAGGGCACACTGCTGCCTCATGGGCAACTTGTTGTCAACCAGGACTCCCAAATCCCTCTCCACGGAGTTGCCTTCTAGCAGGTCAACCCCTAATCTGTACTGGTGCCCGGGGTTATTCCTCAATGGGACTCAAATATCAGCTTGTTCCTTTACAATTCACTTTGTTGTAACCGAAGACACCAGTACAGATTAGGGGTTGACCTTCTGGAAAGCAGCTCTGCAGAGAGATATTCAGGGGTTCTGGTTGACAACAGGTTTAACCATGAGGCAGAGGGTCCAGCAGAGAGCCACAAAGAGCCTGGCACAGGCTGCCCAGAGAGGTTGTGGAGTCTCCTTCTCTGGAGATCTTCCAAACCCGCCTGGATGCCACCCTGTGCCCCGTGCTCTGGGTGTCCCTGCTGCAGCAGGGAAGTGGGACTGGATGATCTCTAAATAATTTACTCAAAAGACTTGAACATAAGTTTCATTTACAACTACAGCATGCCCCTGAAAAATACAGTGCAAATTGCTTAGCATGAAATTTTAATTTTAGTCCTATTCCATTACAAAACTCTTCAGAGTTCTTTCCCGACCTGACTTCTTCTGGCTCTACATGGAAAGCTATTCAGTATATTAGCACCATGCTGTTATAAAAATGGTTTTATTCTTTGTGAAATTATGCTAGGACAAAACCAAATAGCTCGAGTTAATTTAACATTCACACGTTATTGTGAACTATCAACCAATACTTGCAAAAAAAATTATATTAAAATGATGGTTAATCTAACAATTTACAAACCATACTCTTTTAAAAACATAGAAATTGTTGTTGTTAACTCTGTCAAGACCACATGCTGTGCAGACACCTATTAAGGAATCCAAGCTTTTCTTAATATATTAGAAGACTGAAAATATGTAATTGGAAAAGAAAGTGAAAACCCCCTACAAAAGGATTTGGCATGGACATATCCCTTAATGGATTGCTGTTACCAGCTGTACCACATAAACTAGCAACAGTTTCAAGTCTGCATTTTTTTCTAGTATATTAGAAAAAAATAAGCATTTAATGGTATTTTGAGAACATTTAAACCTCATTGTTATATTCTAAAATTGATCTTCATGTTTCTGCTTCATGCAATAAGCAGCTACACTAATTTTATGAAATGCTAGTTTTTCTGGGAAGCCAAAAGACACAGAGCATAAACTGTGGGTCATTCTGTTCTGATAGTTCATCGTACGTTCCCCGACAGACCAGCAATGAAAAGCAACATGTAAGTTGAGATGGAACCATTTGCACAAAATGTCCACAGGAACAAGATACTGAAGGGCTGCCTTCAGTGATGGGGATCTGTGACAGAAGAAGGAGACAAGATGCCTCCCTATTTTTTTGGAGAGGCTGTTATTCATCAAGGGGTATGACACATTCCCCTTTCCACAATCACAACCGTAGGAATGTACAGGTAAATTATATATTGTCCATATTCTGTGTGTTATTCCTTGCTTTTGGCAGAGTAATTACTCTGGATAGGTAGTCTGACCATCTCAGCAGCATTAGCCCTCAAGTCATTTTTTTTTCACTAGGCAAAAGAGTAAGGAAGGCCCTTTGGGAAGGCACCTTTGTTCCATCATAAAATTTCTCAAGCAAGCAGTGCTCAGTTTTGGGTTCTGTCTTCCTCCACCAGCACTTCAACACAAACACAGCTGCTCCATGGTCCTGGAAGAAACGGCAGGATTGTTCACAGAAGAGCTACAACAACCGCCTTTATTAGTGAACTGGCACTCATTTAGCTTTAGCCATAATGATCTGTGTATAGACAATCTATCCACTGCCCTTAGAAATAAAACACCTTGCAAGCCACAGCAACATCACACCTCGTAAGTGAATGAGAACATATTTGAGGTCATTTATGCAAGAATTGGCCAAAGTCAAAGCAAATCTGAAGCACAACACTTGAAACAGAATTTAAAAATATTTACTGGCAGCACTTGACTTTTAGCATGAGTTTCACTGTCCTGAAATGGGCTGGATGCCCATTTATTTTAAATGAGGCCTACAAATTTTCATACTCAAAACTGATTTCTATTTGAAGAAGTTAACACAATTCTTTTTTTTAGTTCATCTTCAAAATTTAAGTTTCTGTGTTTGAACTCCTGGGAACAGAACACTTCATAGGACTGCATGTAAATGACCAAGTTTATCTGAAAGCTTTTTAAGCATGAACAACTGTGCAGACATTGTCTATGTTTTGCATTTACAATGAAAACTGTCAGTTGGTAACTCTCACCAAGGTGTCAGCTTTACTTTTTAAGTTGCATATTTCATATAGCTTTCACAAGGTTTCAATATTTCCTATACTGTATAATTCATGTTCTTATTTGAATAAACCTGTGATGGGGTAACAAAGTAGCAAACCAACAGCCTGGTTCAAGAAAAATTACTCCTTCTGTACCATAAGTTTGTCTGTGGGGTGGAAGGAAGGATTAATTCAGGAAACACAACTAGAGATCATCCCAAGCTTAGATAACACATGGTCTTTATAGACCAGCTAAGAAACCAGAGTTGGATTTCTATATTCTGGTCCACAATGATTTAACTTTTTTCCTACCTGGGGACAAAATCTTAGAAATGTTCTATATTGTTAATTTTATTTTGAGAGATAAGAAAAGGTATTTGGCTAACATATCTTAAAAGATGAAAAGTGAACTTTCAGCAATACACTCTCTCAAATCTCAGTTTTGGCAAAGAAAAAAAGGTCCATAATATCAGCTTTAGTTTTGCTGATGGTTTCACTTTTAAGCACCCAGAGCTGCTATGTTTGAAATGCTGATACTGCAAGGGATTTTTTAAAATGTAAAAATAGCTGCTGCCACTGTAAATTGAAAGAGAAAAACCTCCTGAACCTTGAAACATTTTGATCTACTTCAAAGATATAAGTACTCATTTTTACTAAGTCAAAATTTGGAAATACAAATTAAACCGTGACTTCTGATCAAGGCAAATTGTAAAGCCAACAGCTTGAAGCTGAAGGGGAGAGACTGCTTCGCCCGGATTTATCTTTTATCATTGTAACATTGTAAGTCTTTTCTTTCCCTAACTTTTCCAAAGTTTTGATTCAAATACCTTTCCACAAGCTAAATTATATGTAGTCTGCAAGAAATCAAACAAGCTGAATAAGAAAAAAGATCATGAATCATTTATTCACCTAAATCCCTTAAACTGACATGACATTTGGAATGTGTTCAAATACAGGCAAAAAACCTACCACACCGATAGCCCTCAAGAAGCGAGTGCAGGTTCAAGCTCATTCTGGTAATCTTTTCTCCTCCTTTTACCAATGTTAATTCCATACAATGAAAACCATCCTGATGCTTCGGAGCAGCCCTCCATCCTCCTATGCCTTATTCAGCCTATTAAAATGGCAAAAAAATAACCTTCTCCACAACAGTTTTCTATATGAGAAAACTAACCTGCAATAAATTCACGGAGCAGACAAATCCTTAGATTTTGAAGAGTCCAGAGTGATTGGCATGTATTTCATTTTAGAACAACATAACAGACATATCTACAGGCCTCTATGTTAGACAACCTGAATTCCAAGTAAGACTTTTGCATAATTTTGGATGTCACTCCATTATCAACTGAAAAACTTAAAAGTATTAAGGCTGAATCAGGGCCATAAGGAAGGCAAAAAAATATAATAAACTTACACAGAATAAGTGTCATAAGCAGCCTTTAAAGGGTCTCTTGCTCAATGATCCTATTATCTGTATTTTACGTTGTCTTTAATGCCCAGAAAGAATCTTACGTATGCACGGGTCTGAGCTCACATGAAGGCGGTTCCTGCTTTATATAAACCAGGAACATGCTGAAGCACATCCAGGCCCTGGACACAGACTCTGTCTACTTCACAGGTTGGTAAAGAGTTGGCCACATTTTGTGAGCACCATAAAATTTATGACAAACACATCAGCCTCTGGAGCTGAAGGATTGGGTTACAGTTTGGAGCAATCATTTATGTAGCACTTTCCTCCGTCTTGTCTTTCTCCCTGTCACAACAAGAGATGAAGCATTGCAAAGACATTTTAGGCCAAACATATTCAAATTTCTTACTGCATATCACACAGAAAGCCAGGAGGCCCCAGTGGAAGACCCAGTGCTTAACAATCATTCTTTGCTGCCTTTTTCTCTCTGTATAAAACTGCTGTATTTGCTCTGAAATCTTTATGTCCAAGGATAGTAACTGGCACTCTATTCCCTTGATATATTGATCTTAGGACCAAAGCATGCTGTAAAATGAGATGATCATAATGGGATTTAAAGTTATTACAGGCAAAGCTGTGGTAACATATAGTAAGTTCCTGGCAGTTTCATTTACCAGTGAAAAATCACACAGCTACAGTAGATACACTGTTAAAAAAATGGAAAAGATCTTCAAGGCCTGGCACCTATATTCTGCAGTTAGCTTTACAAAATTATTTTAAGTGAACTTTTATGGGAGGGGGGAAGAAATAACAGGATATTCTATTAATGGATCAGGAGCTTCACCACAGGCATAGTGAATTAAAAAAATATAATAAATGTCACTAAAAATAAAAGGGCCTTACTCTCCTTTATACTATTACTATTTTAGATGACACCGGCAATATAAGACAACCTCCTCCCCCTGCTCAGAAATAAAATGAGTATAAATAATGCTCCCTTTAAACTACTACTATTGTAAGATGAGCTTAGTATAAATGGAAACTGGACCCAAATAATATTTTACTGATTTAGGGGAAATTTTTCTTCTCCTCCTTCCAAGGAAGCAGAGTATATCAAAATGCAACAGAGCATTAAACTATACATCAGCAACACGCAGGGAAAGCTATCGGGCCAGTGTAGCAGACGGGCTACGTAAGAGCAGGGAGATTTCGGTTCCAGCCTCATGGCACCGTGGCCAGGGAAAGACGGCGGCAGGGCCGCAGCCGAGCAGCATCTCAGCCCCACGTCCTCGCAGAGACACACGCGGATTCGACTCTCTTCTTCCCTCACCAAAGCCCCTTTCTCACCAGGTTTCTGACTCTGCTCCACATCTAAGCTCGCGGAAATGATAGTGCTAAACCACGCTGTACATATGGTACACCATGCTGTACACTCTTGGTAACGCATGTTGTCATATTTTTCCACTTCTTTAGCTTGACAGTTGGTAAGTGTTTTACTCAGACACTTACAAATTAAATATTATACCTTCTCTTCCAATAGTTTACAAAGCAGGCCCTTCTCCAACAGCTCAATATTGGGAAGCCACCCAACACAAGGATACCCTGTCAGCACTTCTGCAGACAGCCACAGGAAGGACCCTCCATCCGAAGTGATGGAATAAACTTGGATCCACGCAGCCCTTTCACTCACCCCATAGTTATCTTCTATTATCAAACCCAGGAAGACCTTCGAAGTCTGAGGGAGCACATCCATGTCCCAAAAATGCCACACAGAGAGGTCTCCAGAAGAAAGAGAAAGGAGCCCAAAGAGCACAACCACAAAGTCATCTTTACCCATCAAGGAATGTCTAGGTGCACCACAGGCCCGTTTTTCCTTCAGGGCTACGCAAGTGCTCATATGTTCTAGCTATGAGTAGTCTTGCCTTAAACTTTAATTCTGGAATTGCTCGGGATTGCAGTCACAACAAAGATTCACAACTCTGTCATACGCATCCCAAGAGCTGCCTTAATAGACCTGTCTGTGAATTTTGAGGGTTATGGTCTGGGTTAGCAGACAAAAACCTGCATCGCGACTAAAACTCAACGGCGGCCTCGCCAGCAGGCTTAGGAGAGTGGTCAAGATGACAGAGATAAATTTTTCCTCTCATGCAAAGAGATAGAAACTGTATATCAGAGTTGATACACACAGGCAAAATCCAGTCCTTCAGCTTGCGTTGCGTGAGGAATGCCTATTTTCTGGCTAAATGGAGTTTAGTTCCCATTATTATCAATGCATTTTTCATCGGTACATAGCACCTAAATCCAAGTCTAGGGAAATCAGCCAGAGGCTTACAGATCTCTGGTCAATGACACAGCTCAGATACGAAGAGTTAACAAAAAGACAGACATAGAAAACAAAAATCTGCTGGTACTTTTAACTAAATATTACAGGCACAACAAAGAATAATATCTCATTTTTAACCAGATATTTCAGGGCAAATTCAAGAATACCCCATCTGGTCATTCTAAATGAACCTTCCCTCACTTTTGAAGCTACCAAAAAGAGAGGTATTATGATAACCAGAAGCCACACTCTATATTGAAGCACAGTGAAAACACTATTTTTGCACATTTAATAGTTGAGTCAGTTGCTTATTAATTATTACTTGTGCATCGCTCCTGGATAGGTAATTTCCCCTTCCCAAGTATGGATTCTGCTCCCTCCATATTATAAAGCTGAAGTCTGAGGCATACAACCTATTTGCTCACATGAAATTCAAGCTTCTGCCTTCTTGTATCATCAGTGACTGGGTGTTTCTCTTTGCAGGTTTCTAAGTGACATTTCCCCTTTCACCTCAGAAATATACATGTGCTTCAAGGAACACTACTTATTCCTATCTAATACATCATAAACTATCATTCCCAGGCATACTTCAGGCTTATTATTGATTTCTTATTCCATCTTTCTTCTGATTCAGCATCTGTTTTGGATATTTTCTCTCAGTTTAGTATCCTCAGTAATTCTTTATTTGTCTTTGGCAAGACTTCTTGGCAAACAGGCCTTTCCACAGCTTTTTCTCCAATTATTTCATTTATTCTATGTCTTCATTTTTAAAAAGAGTTCAGCATCTCAGCTGTTTTCATCTGGAATAATCCACCACACTTCTCATTTGCATGTAAAGTGCAGTCAATGCAAATTGATCAAAACCAAATTAACAGCAATTGGTTCCAATATTTTCCCTGTTTACACATTAACTTGCTACCTTTAACATATAGATGTATTGAATTCAGCTTAGCAACCGGAGCATGAATGCTGTGGCCTTTAAAGAGAAACTTATCTGTAATTAAAATCATGCACAAGTTTTAGTGGGAATCTGTTTACTACCTAGAAAGAAAGCTGATTTTAAAAATGAATAGAATTCAGCCTAGTAGTTCATGCATTTAGTTCTGAATTAAATCTGCTAAAATTATGGGAAGTTAGCTTTACTGAGCTTCAGATCATATAAAGGCTAGGGGTTCTGGGTAGGTTTGCAGGGAAAAAAATCAAAAGACAGCCTCCTTTCCCCACAACACTACTGATTTTTTTTTATTTATTTAATGCCACAGCAAATTGATCAAAAGTTACCACAGTTATAATGATTATGTGCACTTTTTGTAAAAAAAAATTAAAAAAAAGTAAATATACACTGAAACTAAAAGAATGTAGTATAAATCATTTGGCACAGTGTTCAGATGACAAGTAATAAGGGCTTTAGAATAAAAACCAAAGCACATATACAGGGCTTGCTATAAGGAAATGATTTATACTATA
>VWPW01000201.1:0-11239 GCA_013389825.1 Crypturellus undulatus
TTCGCCGCGTCCCGGGGCCGCTCGGGCCGCGCTGCTGCCAGCTGTGGAGCAGATGTGCTCGTCCGCGAGGGCCAACACCCTGCCGCCCCCGCGCTCTTATCAGCGCCCATAGGTGCAATCGTGCCGTGGGCGGAGGGGGCATGTTTGGCGACTGGATAATATTTATAGTGTGTAAAAGAGGGAAGGAAAAGGCCGGTGGAGGGAGAGCCGCCAGCCCCGGGGCAAACGGCTCTCCCCTCTTGTCCTGCGCTTTCTGCGTCCCCTCTGCACAAGGTGACACGGAGGTGCCCAGTTGCGCCGGGGAGGCTGAGGACGGGCAGGATCGTGCACCCTCCGCAGTCCCACGAAAGCGGCCCCGGGGGCCCTACCTGCAGCTTGTTCGGCCCCTGCTCCTTCATGGCCTGGATGATCCCGGCCACCCGCGCCGGGTGCTTGATGCGGACTGTGCCCTTCTCCAGCTCGGGAACCTGCGGAAGAAGCCGCCCGCGCCGGTGACATCTCGGGTGTCCCACGCAGTCCCGGGGGACCAACACGCGCGTCCCTGGCCCCGCTCTTCATCCCCGGCCGCTCTCTTCGTCCCCGGCCGCGCTCTTCATCCCCGGCCGCTCCTCGTCCCCGTCCCGCTCGGGACCGCATCCTGCGCCGCGTCCGCGTCCCGGGGATGTCGCTCCTTGTCCCGGGGGACACGAGCGCGTCCCCGCGGCCGCCCTGGACCCCGCTCCGCTCTCACCATCTCGCCGCTCCGCGCTGCGCTCCGGCCCGTTCCGCTCCGCTCCGCCTCGGCCGCGGCCGCGCAGCCGCGAGGAGGAGCCGCGCAGGGGGCGGGCCGAGCCGAGCCGAGCCGAGCCGGGCGCTGCGAGTCCGCGGTTGCGTTTTCCCGGCGGCCGCGCAGGACGCGGAAGGCGAAAGTGAAACGCGATAAAAAATGATAAAAAAAACAGCCTGCTGATGTCGCGCTTTGCGCAGCATTTCCACAAACCTCACCAAAATAAATAATAAAGTCACAAGCCCCAAAGTCCTGTTTTCCCAGTGGCCTCATCGCTCTGCACCGCGGACCACGTGCAGCAAGAGCAGCTGGTCCCCTTGGGGACACAGTGCCAGCCGGGCGCGACGACTGAGTCCCCGTCCCCGCGTGCCCGGCGCCGGCTCCGCAGCTCCCTCCGCTCCTCCGGATGCGGCAGATGCAGGCGGGCAGATAAGGGGGTGGCAAAACATTTGCGGCTTCGTTGCTGACGTTGCACCAGCCTGTGTTGCAGCCTGGGATGGGGGCACTGCAGGAGCCCTGGGCATCCGGGGAGCTCAATCCAAATAAAAACATGCAGGAGAATCACAAAGGTTTCCTGCGCTCGGAGCAGGGATCAGGAGGGCAGAGCCGCGCTGGGAAGGATGGGGACCCTGTGCCTGGAGGAGCCCCCGGTGCTGTGCACGTTCCAGAGCCTCCCGTTTCAGTGATCTCACTTTGGGTTGTTCCAGAATCACCAAGCAAAACGCAGCTCCAGAGAAGATGCCGGGGCACAAGCAGAAAGCCCCGTATCACCTCAGAGAGAAGCTTCTTGTGCTGTCTCGGGCTTAGGCATGGATGACACCTCGGCGTCCGCGGGGTATTCCCCGCCCCACATGGAGAGGAAGATGAGTGCGATGGCTTGCACGGTCTTCAATGAACTCCGCCTGGAAGGAAAACTCTGCGATGTGATCATCAAAGTCAATGGGTTCGAATTCAACGCGCACAAGAACATCCTGTGTAGCTGCAGCCCCTACTTTAGGTCAGTGCTTGGAATGAGCCTAGAGAGGGGACAGGGACCGTGGCGCCGAGCTGGGCCCTCCCTGCAGGTCTTACCCCCGTGCTGGCCGTGTCCTCAGCCCTGGTGCCAAAACTGAGCTGCAAAGTATTGCCCAGAGCACAGCGGGGCCCTGGTTCAGGGTGGGAACACGCAAAAGGGGCAGCTCGGATGGAGCCGGACTCACTATCCCTTCGTTTTTCCAGGGCTTTGTTTACCAGTGGCTGGAACAACACGGAGAAGCGAGTGTACAACATCCCTGGCATTTCACCCGACATGATGCGGCTGATCATCGAGTACGCCTACACCCGCACGGTGCCGGTCACCGCGGACAACGTCGAGAGCCTGCTGGCCGCCGCGGACCAGTTCAACATCATGGGCATCATCCGAGGCTGCTGCGAGTTCCTCAAGTCTCAGCTGTGCTTGGAAAACTGCATCGGCATCTGCAGGTTCACGGACTACTACCACTGCCCCGACCTGCGGCAGACGGCCTACATGTTCATCCTGCACAACTTCGAGGAGATGACCAAGGTGTCCACCGAGTTCCTCGAGCTCTCGGTCAACGAGCTCAAAGACATCATCGAGAAGGACGAGCTGAACGTGCGGCAGGAGGACGCTGTGTTCGAGGCCATCGTCAAGTGGATCTCGCACGATCCCCAGAACAGGAAGCAGCACATTTCGGTCCTGCTGCGCAAGGTCAGTGTCACGGAGTCACCTCTTGGTGCCTGGTGGCACTGGAGAGCAGGGCCCCGCGCAGCAGGGACAAGAGCCGCTTTGTTCGTATGAAAAGGGCGGAAAGGACGGTCCCAGCACTCGGATCACGGAGAAGGGAGGGCTCCAGCTCAGAAGCTCTTGCTCCAAGAGTATTCCCTGTGTTTAGAGCTTAGGAGGGAAGATCCAAAGGGCTCCCAGCAGCATCTCCGCGCGCACAAGTTGAGCAGCATCTAGGGACGGGGCTGCCCCGTGCAAATCGTGGCCGGAGCAGGTTCCATCTGTGCACAGGAAAGCACCAAAGGGGTCATAGGTTCCATCAGTGACTTGGATGATCTAAGCTCATATCTGCAGTGGCCAAAAGCAACACATTATTTAATCGTCCTTTAGACCTCTCTCAAATCAAACCCGTCCACATCCACAGGGATCCCCATTGGGCACTACCAGTCTAACCCCCTCTTTCCTCTTCCAGGTTCGCCTGGCGCTGATGCACGCCGAATACTTCATGAACAACGTGAAAATGCACGACTACGTGAAGGACAGCGAGGAGTGCAAACCCGTCATCATCAACGCGCTCAAGGCCATGTACGACCTCAACATGAACGGCCCGTCCAACTCGGACTTCACGAACCCGCTCACGCGGCCTCGCCTGCCCTACGCCATCCTCTTCGCCATCGGCGGCTGGAGCGGGGGCAGCCCCACCAACGCCATCGAGACGTACGACGCGCGCGCGGACAAGTGGGTGAATGTGACGTGCCAGCAGGAGAGCCCTCGCGCCTACCACGGCGCCGCGTACTTGAAAGGCTACGTCTACATCATCGGCGGCTTCGACAGCGTCGACTACTTCAACAGCGTCAAGCGGTTCGACCCGCTGAGGAAGACCTGGCACCAGGTCGCGCCCATGCACTCGCGGCGCTGCTACGTGAGCGTCACGGTGCTCCACAACTTCATCTACGCCATGGGCGGCTTCGACGGGTACGTGCGCCTCAACACGGCCGAGCGCTACGAGCCCGAGACCAACCAGTGGACGCTCATTGCGCCCATGCACGAGCAGAGGAGCGACGCCAGCGCGACCACGCTCTATGAGAAGGTAAAGGCGACACGGGCCGTGATGGTTGGAGCGTTCCCTCCTGGGGAGCAGGACGAGGAGCTGAACCTGAGCCTGGTTTGCGGCATTTTGGAGCGAGGAAGCGCCTGGTGGTTCCTCATGGCCCGCGTCGCGGTTGGGTTGTTCACAGAGCTCTGGTTGGGCCATGTGCTCCCGTGCTCGGCCACCACTTAGACCTCAGATGGACTGGGGAGCAGTGGAAGCAGGAATGGAACAAACGCTCCCCTTAGCGTGGCAAATCCCTTAAAATAAAGGGGGAAAAGGTTAATATAATCTTCACTCATGAGATGCTGGTGCAGGTACCGCGTTCTCCGAGGTGCCGCCAGTGATGGGCGAGGGAGCGGGGCAGGCGGGAGCATGAAGGCTCCTCCAGAGCCGCTCATCCCCAAGAAGCTCCTTCCCGCGGGATCCTTCTCCCAGCCCTGGGTCAAGCACCATTTTGGGAGCTTCTTGCAGTTCAGGATGTGGCAACTCCAGGCCCTGCTGCCCTGGATAACTCATTGCTCTTGTAGTACTACAAACCCTGAACTGAGAGGTCTCCCCAAGGAGAGAAACGCTCTGGGCCAGGTCCCTCCTAGGTGCGTTCAGCTGCTGGTGACACAAACACAGCCACATCTCGTCTCTGAACAGGTTTATATATGCGGTGGGTTCAACGGGAACGAATGCCTGTTCACGGCCGAAGTGTACGACGCCAAAACGAACCAATGGACCCTCATAGCGCCCATGAGGAGCAGGAGGAGCGGGATCGGCGTCATTGCCTACGGAGAACACGTGTACGCGGTAAGGGAGACTGGGAAATGTGGGAAACGTTTCTGCCGGCTCCACAACAAGGGAGCGAGGTGGAGAGGGGGGCAGCGTGGTGATGCTTTGAGACCACGTTGTTGCTCCCAGCAATAAATTCAGTCCATGAAACAAGATAAAATCTTATATGTGGGAAAGAGGAATCAACCGCGCTCTTGGGGAGGAAAGGTCCTTTCAGCTCCGCTTCTTGATGTTTGCAGGTAGGAGGCTTCGATGGAGCCAATCGACTTCGGAGCGCGGAGGCCTACAACCCCGTGGCCAACACGTGGCGCACGATCCCCACCATGTTCAACCCGCGCAGCAACTTTGGCATTGAGGTGGTGGACGACCTCCTGTTCGTGGTCGGCGGCTTCAACGGCTTCACCACCACCTTCAACGTGGAGTGCTACGACGAGAAGACGGACGAGTGGTACGACGCGCACGACATGAGCATCTACCGCAGCGCGCTGAGCTGCTGCGTGGTGCCCGGGCTTGCCAACGTCGGCGACTACGCGGCCAGGCGGGACAACTACGTGGAGCCGGCGCAGCGCGACGAGGTCAAGTTCACCTCTTCAACGAGTACCCTACCTGTGTGAGCAGCTCTACTTAGCTAATAAAGTCTTCTAAGCAGGACGTGAATGTATTCACTTATTCTAAAATAAAAAACAACTGATACAAGCCTAAAAGAATGGTTGGTGTTTGAAGCTTTCGTCCTCTGGAGCCACAGTTGGGATTTGCAGGTACCGCTTCCAGCCTTGAATAAAAGGCACGAGGTGCAACACAATGCTAGAGAAATAAAAGGTTTATTTTCAGTAAGTCACTTATAACAATAAACTTTAGTACAGTGTATTGAATGTAAGGAACATTACAGTAACGTGTTTCAAACAGCCTACGCACGGGTATTACTTTACCTGCCCGGAGTAAGGAGAGGAGTGCGGCTCGCCCGAGCGCTGCGCTGGAGTCTACGTTAATACTGACAGGGAGGAGAGCGGCCGCACGCAGACACCGACCCACGAGGAGCATCTCACTATTAATGGTCTTCACACATCTAGTTAATTCTATATTTTACACTCATATTAATAACAGGATTAGACCCTCAGGAGTACCTGTATGAGCAGACTTCCACTTAGGACATGAAAGATGCGATATTCTAATATAACAAGGACAGAGCTGAAAATAAATTTAAGCTGTAAAACGCCTGTTTTCAGCTTGTTTTTTAAACCCACTGAAAGCCACAACATCCTACTGCAATGACAAATTAAAAATAACCTTTGAAAAAGTTGTTATTTGCTGCAACTTGGTTTGACAATAGTGATCGAGCTGTTCTGTGACACAACATCGAGGCGACAGTTCTGACCTTAACATTTATGGTAATGGAGAAGAAACGATACAGCACGGCAGAATACTTGGAAGAATATTCAGAATGCATGCTTAGAAAGCTGGCATATTTTCTGCATTTCCAGAGCAGTGTCTTACTATGTGCAAGAGGAAATCTTGTTAAAAAATACATACAAAACCAGTATACTAATGGAGTATTGAGGTTGATATAAAATATTATGTACATATATGGCACCTAGAAATGATTACATTACCAGCCTCGTGCAGGGCAGGATGTGTCCTACTTCACTCAGCTTCTGAACAGAAAGACAGGACAGGAAACATGCATTTCATGGCACAGGTTTAGTAGGGGTAAGATTGTCGCAAGGAGGAGGAATGCTCCATCTTTTACACAAGTGAGGCCCAAGGCTGCCTTGGACTTGCTGAATGCACACGAGGATCCTCATGACATTGAACTAGATGCTATAGACAAGTGAGAGAACTCACAAGCTTTTGCTTGTAGGTGCATTTTATAAATACTCAGCAAGTTACAGCAGGCAAGGGCCATGGGGAATTTGTTACGCGATTCGCAGGCGAGAGGGCTAAACTACTCCCACTGTCAGGAACTGAACTTTTCTGACATCTGCTCGTGATTCAAGGGATAGTCAAGACTCGTCAGCTCAGAACTGTGTGCAATGCAATTGGTCCACTTAAAGTCAGGGCAAAACACCCAACTACTTAACGATTCCAGAGAACTGGCATAGCAAAAGGTAGAGCAAACTGATTACGTTCACAGCACCCATGCAGAGAGGACATATAGGGAGATACAGTGCATGACACAGAACTACGGCGGGTGTTCGCCCAACTATGAAGCTACTTTGACATCAGTTCTGTAGTGGAATGTATTTAGTAAACTACACAACTTGGATGGTAGCCAAAAGTTCTCATAGTAAGTGCAAATACCAACTTTGCTTAGGAAAAAAAGACTGCAAAAAGGTTCTCACATCTCTAGCGTCATGGCACACTGCCCTGCTTGAAACGAATGAGCTCATATTCCAATTGAAATAATAATCTTGGTATTTCCCCCTGCAAACTGTTCACTGTTTATTAGCACGCTGCCTACACAGGGCTTTAGTGCTCTCACGTACCAGCATCCTTCAACTGCTGGTTAAAAACCTTAGAGGAAAGTCAGTGGAATGAAATATGTGACCTCTTCTCAGCTCCTCCTGTGTGAAGTCTGGGAGAGCATCTTCAGCTCTGGTAAGTTTAGGTAAAAACAGTGGATTCTGGAATGAAGCCATGTTTTTTTTTCTCACATTTCATTCACCAACTGTGTGGTTGGGGCAGTAGTTCTTAAACTGCTCCAGCCAAATGTGCAGGACCTCCTCCACGTGCCAAACTCAAGCAATTATCACTGCAGCAATCGTCTCACACAGGCTGTTTAGCAAGCGCCACTTCTAAACGTCAGCCTGGAACCCCAGCAAGTTTCCCCATTTCCTCTCTTGCGTTAGGCCAGCCTCACACTATTGAATCTGCCCTTGCACAGCAACTCAACAGGCAAATAAAACCAAACAAGGTTACTAGAGATGAGTAAATTGGGACTAAACTGTTAGATTTTCAAGATAAAAAACAACAAGGCTAGATTATTCTATTACAAGCCAAGTTATTGATATCAGAGTGTCAAGTGAACTGCAAAGTGGAGCATTCCAGGACACACACATTAGAGAAACCTGTACAAATTGTGTGGTTGAAAGACTTACCCAGTGTTTCAGATATGATCTAGGTTGCCTGCTGAATTGGAAAATAAGAAGTATCAGTTCACAAAGCTAAGCAATAATAACAATAATAAAAAAAAAGTTTAGATGATGTTCTGCAAAGAAGCTGCCCACATCAAAGACCCCAGCAAATTATGACATGAATCAAAGACAGCAAACAGCTTTTCCAACAATGTTCATCCACACAAGTTTTGAAACACCCTGGTTATTCCTCCCTTTCCCTTCCCTAAGATCCTGAGTTAGGCTGTAAGTGAAAACCTGGAACATTCAAATAGAGGGAAGGATGGGGAAGAACAGGAGGTAGGAGGGAGGCGCTGAATCCACAGGTAGCCAAGGCCTCCCGGAGCTCTTTGGAGCCGGGAGGAGTGCTCAGCGGGTCGATTCACTCCAAGGCAGTGACACTGAGATGTCCAAGGGGACACTCAGTACACTGCTCCGTGTGAGCTGCACAGCAAACCAGAGCCCAGCAGGGTTCCCATGTACAGAAAACCACCCCAAAACCCCCAACGGTACTTAAATCGCTCCACGTCATCACCATCAGCTTAAACCCTGCAACCACGTGAAGTGGGCAACACATTTAGAGACTGAAGACTTGGATGCCTCTAAAATCATCATCAAGAGCCAACTCTCCCCCTTCGAGAGAAACACGATGCGCTGACTTAAGGAGCATGGCGGCACATGGCTACTCCGAGCTTCCAGGGAAAACACATTGAAGGCAAAACGTGTTGATTGTCAGGGACAGGCTGGAAACAGGTTCACGGGGCTCCTTTAGTCACGTCCTCACTGGAATTAAAGGCCTGCAACATTTGAGAAAGGATCTACAAGCTGCTTAGCTTTAACATATTACTGGGAATAATCCCTCCCATTATTCCACCCTGACCTCCGAAGTGAGCGCTCTGCTTTGGCAGGTGGCTACTCGCCTGGTTTTACTCTTTTCATCATGATTGTTGACCACGTTTCTAATGAAGCCGTCAAAGACATCTCCAGAGACACCTGGAAAAATCTACTGCCTCAAGCTCTCAATTTTAGCAAGTGTCTGATGTTCTACTCATCATCTGTTTAGAAGCAAACTCTGCAGTCTTGCTATGCTATATATTAAATATATATCTATATATTTAATATATTTAACAGAGAAACATTCTGAAGCGATTTTATAAGGAAAGATTGTGCTTTTGTTTTTGTAACAGATATTTAACCACTGCACATGCTTTCAAATTGGGAAAGCCAGGTGCACTGACACTTGTGAGACGTGGGGTTTAACCACTGAGGAAAGAATCAAAGGAATGTCAGTATCTAAGTGCAAATAAAACAGGTGCTTTCAGCACACACTCGAATGTAACCACTAAATTATTCAGGTAGAGATTTTTGATTTTCAAAGCAGAACTGTTAGACAAACTCTACAAAAATCTTTGAAAACAAAGATCTGAGGAGAGAATTAACAGATTTCATGTTCCTGGAGATATTTCACAGCCCATTAATAGGAAACCAGCTTTTCTCTGGGCACAACAGGCAATATATTTGGATTCAGACAGTTTCTTACTTCCTGTCCATCCTCAACTTCTGAGCTTCTTAATTTTCAATATTTAATAAAGAGATGCTATTTTCATGCATCAAACCCAATCAAATGCTAGCATCTTACAGAAACATATCAAGCCTTCAAAATGGCTTAGTACAACATGTGTTAAACCAGACCGATCAGGAGTGATACTGCAGAAACTAGCACTCAATCTGCGAGCGGGGCATTCTTCGTAAGCTTAGAAAGTGTCTGTGGATTTCCTGCATCTGTCTTTCCTGCATTTGCCTTATTCTGTCTTTCTGCCACATCAGGTTCTGCGGCATGGGGTACCTCTGGGTTCCCTGCAAGCACCTGAAGGGGATGCGCACGTGGCAGGCCGTGGCCCTGCAGCGGGGCTGCGGCATCGGCGGCAGCAGCATCCAGCGCTTCCTCTCGGCGCAGTACCGATACGCCTCCTTCCTGTACTGCTTGTCGATATCGTCGCTGTTCTTCCACCCTCCGATGATGAAAACATCATCTTTATAGTAGCAGATGGCTGCCCCTTCGATGCTCAGGACCTCGGGGGGTAAACTTTCCAGGATTTCATCCGAGGCCCTGCCCGAAATCTTCAGCTTTGCTTCCTCGTTATCGATAGGGTAACTCTTGGGGCAGCAGGACGCGGTATGGTAAAAGTTTGTGTTGGCAACGGACATCTGGAAGGAGCAGTAGTTGTCAATGAGGGGCAGAGACTCCACGTCCTGCCACTGCCGCGTTTCTGCATCGTATCTGATGATAACCGCCTTCAATCCATCCTCACTGTCGCTGTCCACTGGGGTGCGGGCAGCAACATAAACAAACCGATCTTCTACAGAAACGGCCTTGACATCACGCAGAATCTTGGGCGCCGACTCCAGGTTAAGCCATTTGTCTTCCTCGGGATTATAAATGGCTACATCTTTAAAGCCAGGACTGAAATTGCCGTGCCCACCGATGCTGTACAAGTTTCCCTTCACTTCGGTGAGGCCGAAAGAGTGTTTTCTGGTTATTAAATTCGACACTTGCTCCCAGATATTCCTGTTTGGATTGTACCTCTCAACAGTCTTGGCAAAGCCGGGTTCCATGGAGCCAGCCACGTAAACGTAGGACTCTGTGACAGCGACCGCGTGCCCGTCGAGGTGATTGTGGATGTGCGGCAGGTTCACCCACCTGTCCTCGTCAAGGAAATAGCCCACGCACTCGCTCAGGTAGTCGCCTCCCTCCGACACGCCACCGATCACCATGATGACATCCATGTTCTGCCCAAAGCGAGGCAGTGACGCCAGAGGACAAGCGGAATGCTGTAGATTCCCGGACTGCAGGTTCTCCGAGCGCAAGGCATGGCTTTCCACGGCTTCGGACACCAGCTTGACGCAGGCTTCATTGCTGGACACCAACCTCTCGGATTTGACATGGCGAGTGAGGTACGTGGGCTTCATCTGCGACAGCCTGAGCAGCTTGAAGAGCTCCTCGAAGTACCTCTCTCTCTCGCTGGGGTTCTTCTGCACCCACTTCAGGACGGTCTCAAAGAGGACTTCTTCCGAGTCCACCGTGATCTCCGAGTCCGAGAGCCAGTCCCGGAGGAGGTGGAAGGGCAGCGTGTAGAACTCCTCGTCCTGGATCACCCTGTGGAAGTTCCTGCGGATCATGTCCTGCGCTTTGAGGGCCAGCTGGTTGAGGGAGTACATGTGGGCCAGGCTGTGCACGGCCACGCAGTTGGAGAGGTTGAGCTTCTTCTTGAGGAACTCGCCGCAGAACTCCTTGAGCCGCGTGAGCAGGAACCTGCGGAGAAAGGCACGGCCGTGAGGCACGGCGGGGCCGGCGGGCGGCCCGCCCGGCCCGCGCTCACCTGTCCGCCATCTCCAGCACCTCGTGGACGTTGCCGGGGCTCACGCGGATGGTGCCCGTGTACATGAAGCCCACGACAGCCTCCACCGTGTCGGGGTCGGGGCCGCCCTCCGAGCTCCACTTCTGCAGCTCCACGCGGCCCGAGCGCGACTCGGCGAAGCCGCCCGAGAGCAGCGGCGTGAAGTACTCGGTGGCGGCGGCCAGCACGGAGCGGTGCGCCCGGTACTCGCGGGCCGCGCCGGGCCGCCCGCCGCCGAAGGCCAACGTGATGTCGCAGTAGAGGCCGTGGCGCCGCTGCTCGTTCTGGCGCCACGCCAGGTCGGAGCAGTGCGCGGGGCAGCCGAACTCCTCGGCCTCGGCCTCGCCGTCCGCGCCGCCCCGCGCGCCGCCG
>VWPW01000201.1:11619-29945 GCA_013389825.1 Crypturellus undulatus
GCTCGGGAGGCGGCAGGGCGGGCTGAGGCGGCGCCATAGCGGGTGAGGGCGGTGCGGGCGCTCGGCCCCGCTCCGCGGCCTCGGAGGGCGCTCGGGAGGCGGCAGGGCGGGCTGAGGCGGCCGCCCATGGCGGGTGAGGATAACGCGGCCGCTCGGCCCCGCTCCGCGGCCCCGGAGGGCGCTCGGGAGGCAGCAGGAGCGGCCCTCGCCCCGCTCTCACCCATCGCTTTTCTGGCCCTAGTGGGGAACGGTTACAGGCAAGGGCGGCCTGGGAAGGGCACCACTGCTAGGGAGAGAGCCCATTACTGCTCTGCTACAAGCCCCAAATTGCCTTAATTGCCTTAATTAAGACAAAACAAAGGCAGGGCAAGAGCTACTGCTCTGACTTTAGCAAAATGCCGCAGTCCTATCCAAACTTGTCACAGTTATTAAGCTACAACTCCTTTAGGTCACTCTAGAAGTTTCCCCTCTTCCCCTTCGTCTCCCCCCACTTTTCTTTACAAAAAAATACTTCTTAATAAGGGCTAAGTTATTAGTGTATCATTTATTTGACTTAGGTTACAATACATAGACAAGGAGAAGGCTGAAGTTATTACCAAGATTATTTTTGCAGCTGCAGATAACATGGGGGACTGACATTCCAGAGCAGCGCTCCAAGAGAATGGGAAGTTGTTTACATAAATACGGACACTGGAATACACGTAGTTTCACAGTTTGAACAGTAGTAAAGTGTAAAGTTGTAACATATAAATTACTGCAGCGGAGGTCGAGTAATATTGGTTATAAATCCGCAGTGGTCCCACTATTGAGGGTACAATTAGACTGTGGAGATGAACACAGAGTAAGCAAAGTGAATGCCAACAAAATTGGAAAAAAACATATACAACAAAAACTTATGGTATGTGCACTTTCCCCTAGGAAAGTTCCAGCTTAGACTCATGGATCTTATACAAAGTTAAGAGCAAAATTCTAGCCCCTCCCAAAGAAAACTTAAAAAAAACTTTAAACTCTAGAAACGCAGAAGAATAGAAAAACATAAGAGATGAGTTGAGCTGCTTCCAAGTATTAAATAGAGCAGGTAACATGGAATATCACAAGTTTTGGTTTTTGATTAAGTTTCTCTTACAAGACAGTTGCTTGCACAGTTTAACTAGGCAGCTCCTAATGCCTTTACACATCCAAGTCCCAGTTGTAGCAGTCCTCTGTGCAGGCTTCTGACTTCTTTAAGTGACATTCTGAGGCAAAACGACTTGTTATCACATAGTCATGTGCTCTGGTAAGACATAGGATATGTCATCCCAGGGGTGACGGTAGAGGCCTTGCTTCAACCTCTTCTGATCCAGGTAGTGTCCTAAAACAGAAGTGTCTTAGGTTAAGATCAACACTTCTGGTTCTCTTAATCTTACTTTTGCTTTGAAACAACTGATTTTTGGACTTGTACAAATATTGTACAACCCCAAAGCTTGGTACTAGTCTTGCATTTGCAGTGACAGAGCATTTCATAGTAGGATGGAAGGGGAAGAAAAAAAAAAAAAAAAAAAAAAAAAAACACACAAACACACACAGAAAACTTACCAATGAATCCCATACTCCTGCCTAGTACAAAGATGCCATTAAGAGCTCCTATATCAATATATTCATCTGCTTCTTCCCTGCAGAAGAAAAGAAACAGAATGCTTCTTGATACTGGCTCATTTAGGGAGCAACTCTTAAAAAAAGGCTATGAAACAGCTCTAGTGTCAGTGGCAACACTGAATTCATGCAAAAACTTCCTCCCTGCCAAGAAAATCCAGGCTACATTTCCTTCGGGGTCCTGAAGTCATGGCCCACATGAGCTGGCAGTAAAGCCCCTTTCATTTTGATAGTCCCATGATCCAAGAGAGCCCAGTCCAGACTTACCGTGTGAAAGAGCCACAATTCCTGAGTGCATCAACAAAGGCAACTCCAATAAAGCCATCTACATTCAGGATAAGATTTGGTTTCTAGAGGAAATAAACACACACTCCAAATTAATATGGTTTGCCATTGTGAACATCTTCACACAGGTGATTCCTCCTTCAAAAGAGGGCTCAAAACAAGGTAAATCCCAGCACATTTTACCTTGGAAGTTGTAATTTTTTCTACTTCAAGTGCATAGTCCAACAGTGGGGTGGCAGGGAAATGCTGCTTCACATAGTCTTTGAGAATCTGGACTCTCATATCTGGATTATTTATCTGCAAGTTAAAACACACCCACACATTATTTACACATCTTTCTACTTTGTCAAATAAGCTTTATTATTTACATATCTAAGATTTGAAACTTGAGATTGGAGCTCTGAGTATCTAGCTGCTTTTGAAAGGTGCTAGTTGTCCTTTTTATTTCCCTTCTTCCCCCAGCCCCCAAATTAAACTCCTCTAATTTGTACCTGCAATACAGATATCTTACCGATTTGACTCGGTGTCCAATGCCCATGATAAGTCTCCCTTCCTTCTTCATTTTATTCACAAACTCCATAGGGATGATGCCACTGTCAAAGGCTTTGCTGAACATTTTAGCTGCAGCATCCAGTGCTCCTCCGAACCGGTCACCCTGGGTCCAACATACAAGGGAGCTTTAGCAGAGGACTCTACAGTTAAGCTTCAAAACAGATACAAGACAGATCTTCCACATCCTTCTTGCCTATTAACGTGGCAATCATTAAGCTAGCTGGACAGGCATCTGTTTATCGCTGACAAGTGTCAACAAGGAGCTAGTGGAGTCTCTAGTACAGAAAGAGAAATGCAATCTAAAGCCCATTTTATTCTAGTATTATACACTTGGAAAAGACTTAGCAGCTGTTCATGGATTGCTTCTGCAAAATATTTGTAGATTCAAACGTAAGTCTTGCTTAAAAGTGGAATAGATTTTAAATCTAGAGCAGAGAAGCTCAACAGTAAAATTTTCCCAGTAACTTCTCACTATGATCAAGCTACTTGCCTATGTATTAGTGTTGAATTTGGCAGAAATTCAAAGTGTGAGTGAGCAGACACAGTCTAGCCCATGACTGTGTAGTCAATTCAAATCCTAACTCGCTAGTAGTAAAACCTAGACTGATTACTGAGTAATAAACTGAACCTCCTGGATAATAAGTACTCACAATAGTAAGGAGGCCTGAAGTGAGACTTGAGACAAGATCTTTTCCTGCTCTTGCACAGACAATAGTGTTGTGGGCACCAGACACAGCAGGCCCATGATCTGCTGTTACCATCAGGCACATCTCAATAAACTGACAGGCATATTTTGGTAACCTGACCAAGAGAGAGAATGAAATCATTTATCAAAGAAAACAATAATCTGGCACTTCCATCTTACACTGGACAGTAATTTCCATTTTAGGTTTATGTGATGCAGATTTGTATTCCATCTAGCTTTCACAGGAGCTACGTAGCTCCCAAGATGAGTTTACACATATTCAGCTGGCTGATCAATAAGCTCAGAGTTCCTCTCAGTTGAGTGATAGATTTCAGCAAGTGTCAAAAATGCCTCTAATGAATGTGTGATCAGCCCAGATGAAGGCAGAAAGAAGCTTTGCTATCCAGAAGTTTCCACGGAGGATATTAAACAAATATGCACAGAACTGCCAGTTTCTCCAAGGCTGAAATATGACAGCTGTAACAAGTCAAATGATGGAAAACAAGACTAGAATGGAATTTTTCTCAGTGCATCACAACACTCCTGGAAAGTGTTCTTCCCAAAGCTGAACTACACTGTGAGAAGTCTTGAAATGCTGATGTGGTCTCAAAGGGAGAGGATATAGGCATGATACTTCCAATGAGTTTATGTTCATGGAAATACCCTAGAGTTATTGCTGTCTATTAATAGAAGACAAGTGTCAAGTCAAACAATTTGGGAGCTTTCACAAAAGCTGCCTTACCTCCTTTGAAACCAGAGCAGTCCCAGAACCCCTCCAATTCCCATTTCTTCTTTGAAGACCTCAGTGATGGGCATCCCAGCATAAATCAGTTCCTGACCTCTCTCATCACAGATGCTGGTCATAAAGGAGGCTGGCTTGCGGATCAGACCCAGCTCCTGAAATTGCAGCAGAGATGGCATTTTAACAACCCACCCCTTAAAAGCAAGGGACACCAGGAGGCAAGTACAGAGTGACCAAGCTAGAAAGTGTTAAATTTGCCCTCAGGCATCCACAGCCCAGTAACAGGGGCAGCCAGGGAGGCCACAGACAAACTACAAAGCATAAAATATAAATTCCACGGATAAGTTATCATAAACATCTAAAGCCTCAGCAAACATCTGGCCTGGTTTCCAAGGAACCAAAGTTGGGCAAAATAGCATAGCTCACCCTTGCCCAGGAATAGTCCATTGGCACAGTGGGAGGAGGCACTTCCTCAGCTGGTTCAATCACTCTTCTGGCAACAAGATCCTGATAGACAGACCTAGGGAGAGAATTCATTTACCTCTCTTCAAAAATATAATTGAGGTAGTCTTAATCTAAAAGAAAAACCCAGAATTGATAGGAGTAGCTTTTCTAAAGCAGGAATTCCTGTATCAGCTTAGAGTCAGTGCCCCAGGTTTATATGCCCTGCTCAATGCGACTCACTGAATGACCTCTCCCAGCTCATCAAAACTCCGGGGAACAAACACACCAGCTTCCTTCAAAGCCTTATTCTTTGCAACAGCAGTTTCAGAAGCCTGGTTGGCACAAGCTCCTGCATGGCCAAACTGCACCTATAAAACAAACAAAAAAAGTGATAGTAGGAGGGAATAGAAGCCTTTAATTGCAGAGGAAGAAAGCAGAATACAGATCTCGCCAACAAACTGACTGTAACACAAGTGATTGTGTGTCTAGCTACTTGTTTTGGTGAACAGATCTGTTGTAGCTGGTCAGTGCTGCAATAAGAGTGTTGCTCATCTAGAATCACTCCAGGCTCTTCCACTGACATGATCTTCCTAAATTCACCCCCTTCTCCAGAGTTCCTTTACATAAGCACCTTCCTCATTCCTACTTCTGAATTCCCCCAGCAACTAAAATCTGTTGCATTCCCCAGAGTCTCTGGACTCCTTTGACTTGGAAGCAGATTACTTTGCAAGTCTCCAGTGACAAGCTCTAGAAGTATAGAAAGCTTTTACAATTTTAAAACTCTGCATCTTAAAGAACTACTGGCAACTCTAGAAGGTTTAAGCAAGTTGGAAGAGCAGGATATTTTCCTCCTGCCTCAGATACATTTACTTAGTTTATGCAGTTGAACCTGTTTATGCACCTACCTCTGAAGAGAACATGGTAGCACAGGTACCAATACACCAGCACACCACTGGCTTGGTGATACGGCCTTCTTTAATACCCCTGCTGATCTTATACTCTTCTGTGCCTCCAATCTGCAGAAACAAAGAACATCAGCTTGTCTCAGAGCTTTATACTTGCACAGAAATCAGCTCTGAA
Source organism: Crypturellus undulatus (assembly GCA_013389825.1). Taxonomy (NCBI): domain Eukaryota; kingdom Metazoa; phylum Chordata; class Aves; order Tinamiformes; family Tinamidae; genus Crypturellus; species Crypturellus undulatus. Next base: position 17,040 of record VWPW01000201.1, read on the forward strand.
AAGGACACAGAAGCATTGCTTGCATTGCTCCCACCTCCCCACTTTTTCACCGGGCAGGGCTTGCAGCCTGGGAAAACAAAAACTACAGCTTCCTTACTCAAAACCACCAATATATAGCTAGAAAGATATTCAGAAACAGTATGAATAGCTGCCACGCATCTATGGGTGTTACTTAGCATTCTTGCAGCTAGGTCAGATGCTCCCAAGTGCCTTACGAGGGCAGGGGAACCACAAACACACACTTGAGGATTTCTCAAATATGAGCAGTCTGGTTTCACTCACCTCCCCAAGCACCACAATCATTTTCACTCCTGGGGTATCCTCATAGCGCAAGACATGATCCATAAAGGTCGAACCAGGGTATCTGGATAGAATGCAGGAAAAACGTCAGGAGTTAAGTTTGTTTCCCAAATGTTTCTGAAGGTGGAAGTGTTAACAGACAACTAGCCTTTTCGCCTCAAAATCACTAACATTCAGGAAGTTTCTTCTGCTGACTGACCTCAAGTGGTGTCTTTGAGGCTACAGAATCTCACCTGTCTCCTCCAATGGCCACCCCTTCATAGACCCCGTCCGTGGTTCGAGAAATTATGTTGTTGAGCTCGTTGGACATCCCTCCGGAGCGGGAGACATAGGCCACGCTGCCAGGACGGTAGAGCTTTGATGCTAGGATGTTGTCCAGCATACCTCCTGTGTTACCTATTTTAAAGCAACCTGGTTTGANAGCCTTTTCACCTCAAAATCACTAACATTCAGGAATTTTCTTCTGACTGACCTCAAGTGCTGTCTTTGAGGCTACAGAATCTCACCTGTCTCCTCCAATGGCCACCCCTTCATAGACCCCGTCCGTGGTTCGAGAAATTATGTTGTTGAGCTCGTTGGACATCCCTCCGGAGCGGGAGACATAGGCCACGCTGCCGGGACGGTAGAGCTTTGATGCTAGGATGTTGTCCAACATACCTCCTGTGTTACCTATTTTAAAGCAACCTGGTTTGATCCCACCAACCTGCAGGAGATTTAGAAAAACATAAAAAGCCCTTTAAAACATACACAGGGATCTAGGTGCATTTCTGTAAAGCTGTCTTTTCCAATCACTATTTAGACAAATACTAGGACAATAATAATAACCTTCAAACTGGTAAAAAACTGGTGCATTTTAGCTGTCTAAAGAGAAAAGAGATTGTAGGATATACACATATCCTTCAGAGAAAGCTGATTTGAAGATTAAAAATAGATAGGCAAGAAGAGAAAGAAAAGTCATCACTCCTTACGGTTGCAGGGCCAATGATGGTGACTCCTTTCTTATCAGCAGCCTTGATCAGCTTGCGTGTCAGTGCCTCGGGGATGCCCTCAGCAATAATAGCAATTGTGCGGATCTGCAGGGAGACAGGGAGTGCTCAGTGTCGTCTTAACAGGTACAGAAGAGCAGAGCTCCCTTTACACAAGTTTTAGAAGTTTATCCACATAATATCACACCCTGCATTATAGAGTTTGCTATACAACTCCAGTATCTTCCACAGAATCTACAAGGAGTTAAATTGCAATATGCATTTGCCAAGCTATCGGACCCCAACACAATCTGCTAGCGTTGCTCTGGTTTCAGAAACACTGGTCTCCTCAACAATTTGGGTAGGAGCTTCCTCCTTTTCCTGAGCTTTTAATTGCTTACTCACCTGGGGATAGTTCATCGTTTCAACAGTGCTGTCGTAAGCAGAGCGCAGAGATGCAAAGTTGATCAGAACATCCACCTCAGGGTGCTTCCTCATCGCATCAGACATGTTCTTGTACACTGGGATCAGGATTTCTTTGTGGCCCCAGTAGAACTTCTGCTTGTGGTCACCACTATGAAAGAGAAGACAACAAAGCCTTAAGAAGCTTAAGGCTGCTGCAAAGACAAGGAGATATAATGCATGCAAATAGAGAGGGGTTTGCAAACCCCAGTTCTCAGACACCAAAACTGACTGCAAGACACTCACTATCACATGAGCGTACATGGGAAGAGACCATACTAACAGCAGAAGTTCTTCAGAGGATAGAACAGAGCAGCGTATGGAAGGAGACAGGCTAATGGGGACAGAGGCATTCAGCAAGATGAATAAGCTCTCCCACAGTGAAGTTACCAGAGCCTTAATTCTATTCCAAGCTGGAAGACAGAACGAGGCACAGAAAGAGTAATGAATGAGGTGCAAGCAGAGCTGCATTACTGGACTGGAACAAGCCTGGCCTGGAGGAACAGGGAGCTGGTATCTGTGGTGAAGAGTCAGAGTAGTGATTCAAGGACCAGGCAACTCTCCAGGTCTGCCCCAGTTATTCCACCCCGCACTGGAGGGGATGCACCTGGAAAAGCTTTTCTGCAAGTGTTTTTCATATAGGATAAACTTTCTGAATGGAGCTTCACTGTACCAGTCCTGCTCAGTTATTTCAGAGCCTAGAGATACTGGCTGCATTCTCATTCTGGCATGAATGTTACACCGTATTTCCCAGTTTCCAGTCTGGCTTCCTCCAAAGGTCATGCAGATACAACATTGTTCCTTTCTCGCCTAAACTTTTTATCCCTATGGCCTTTTCCTCATTAAACAGCTGCCACCCTGCAGTGCCCGCGTTCAGTTTTAGTACCTGGGAATAGGCACTTGCTGAGAAGGGATCAGAGCTGCAATTATCATCAGCACTGCAGGCCAAGAGCGCAGGGTGCTTAATGGACAGCTGAGGGGAAGAATCCTCTGCATGACAGAGGTTGATTAATCACCCGTTACCCTGGGTGTCCGTGAACACCACAGGAATGAACTAGCCTCCTGGCCTTGCAGGGGCTCCCACAAGGACCCTCCACACTCAAAGCAGTTCAGTACATTAAGAGGAGAGATTACGTGGGGTCAGTTCTGACTGATGGCAGTGTGAAATACTTAATAGTTTCTCCTCACCACTGTTCCTCAGCATATTGCCTAGCTCTAGCAACGAAGACTAAATAAGGTAAATAGCACAAGAGAACTCTGCATCAGACCATGGGATCTGTAGACTTCCTGCCCTCTGCAAGAAACTACTGCCACTGTCAGTCTGTATAAACAAGTACAAATCATTCTGTTTGCTTCTATTATCAGACAGACGACCTTCAATCTGATCAGTAAAGCTGCTCTGATTCTGAGTGATATTTGGAGGGGAAGTTCCAGCAGGCACAAATTGATTCGCTTTAGACCAGTGCACAGCAAATACCAGGCAAGTGTAAGAGACCTAACAGAGTCTTCCTGCCTCCATTAAGCCGACGGGCTAGTGTAAGAGAGCCCAACTAGTATTCCCTTCCTCACCTGTTGTGCAGAGAAAGCAAATTCAGACCCTCTTGAAAAAAAAGGGATGAAATGGGACTTGAAACAGCTGAAATAGCTCTATTTTAGCCATGAAATTTCACAGAGCATCTTGCAATCAATGGCTGAGGGAAACAGAAGCAGCAGCCTGCAAAGCCAGTCTGATGGCAGGAGGGAGCAAGGTGTAAAGCAGAGATGTAGATTAGGGCAGAGCTGTGCTAAAGAATAACAGCAGCTGGAAGAGGGGAAACTAAATGAAGGATTCAGGATAGGCGGCAGCCAGAGTGCTGGTGCAGTCCAAGGCCACTTACGTGAACGGATAAACCATGGCAGCTACTGAAGGCTCATCCCGGGAACAAACATAATCAAAGTCCAGCATTCCTTGCACTGCCCGTGTCTGCATCCCCCAAATGATGGCTTTGGTGTGACGGCTGAACAGCGTCGTAGCTTTGCCTGCCCGGAAAAGGGAAGAAAACAACACAAACACACCCAAAAATGTACCTCTGGACAGGACAAAATAGGTATGTCAAATGCCAGCTGAAAGTCTCCAAATAAGCATGTTCCCCTCCCTCCAGATCAGACCCAACAGCTCAGCTGCAGGGGGTAGTAGCCACACTAGCCAAATTAAGGAAGAGACTGCAGATGAAGCAGCATCTCCCTTCCCAGGATTCTGAACACAACAGCCAGGTTTTGGGTTTCACAGAATGGCAAGTGCCTCCTCCTCTCCTCAAGAGGTCAATCATTTTCTCCTGCAACTGGGTGTTTTCTGCAAAGCCATAAAAGGAAGCATTTCCTTTTATTATTATTAATATATAGCCCATAAAGTCCTTGTAAGAGGACCACACAAGCCCTGGTACACATATGAGGAGGCCAAAACAGGAAATAGAAAAACAGCAAAAAATCATTTGCCCCCCTCTAGCTCTTTTTGATTTTGAGAAGTCAGTAACTCTTGGGACAAGCAGTTAATGCAACCCAAAACGTGGCTTTGGGGGACAGAGTCACAGGAAAGGCAGTAGTTCAGCTAGTGAAGATGGACTAGTTGCTTGAAGTACATTTACATCATTTGTCACAGCAAAACATTGAGTTTGACTCCCTCTGATTCCCCCAGTTTGTTTCAAGACTCTTAAGAAGCCTGAGCTGATTCCTTAAATTGGTGCTGATCCAACTGCTGAGCACAACTCAGTTTCTTTCTGGGTTTGAGTCGCAGACAGAAAACATTAAGGATTCTGCAAGATACTGTTCTCTTCCCTTAGCAATAAATCAATCAATGATTCCCCTGCACGGTCACAGTTTATGTGAACTGCCACACAGCTTGTATTTAGGAAGCTCACCTCCACTGAAAAAAAATGTGTTTTACTTGCAGGTAACTGCAATGCAGAAACACCCCTATCCATAAGGAGGAAAACGCAGGCCCAGGAAGGTGATGATTTTTGCCTAGCNGAAAAAAAAAAAAATGTGTTTTACTTGCAGGTAACTGCAATGCAGAAACACCCCTATCCATAAGGAGGAAAACGCAGGCCCAGGAAGGTGATGATTTTTGCCTGGCTTCACACAAGGAAGAATCTGCTCTGCCCTCCTCCTCTGTTTCAAAACACAATGGGAAAGGGCTCAAGGCTTCACTTTGTCCCAATTCAGCATTCATTCCTACCCAGCGCAGAGCTCAAGGACATACATAACGCCCAGAACTTCACTGAGCACCAGGTTTAATGGTTTGCTAAACTGACACAGCCACAGGAACGCTTGGTTCCTTAGGTGACTTTACTGCACCCTCCAAGGCTCATACACACCGGGTCCATGTTACTGGGCTTCTCTTTAGAACAAGGGACCAGTTATTCGAAACAGTTAGTGATTCTTTCATTTCTGAAAACATCCAAGAGAACAAAGCTTTGCACAACATGCTGAGACTTTCTCTAAAGAATAGGGGAGAGAAAAATGTTTGAGGCCTGTCTCTCCCTCCCGCAGAAGCAATGAATCTCTTTTTGGACCCAGGTATGCAATGTGCACTTCAAAACCAGCTAAAGAGTTTGTGTGGTGCCAACTACGTATGCTGGGCAGGAGGGAAGGGAAGGACCAGACAACACTGCAAACTTTTGGAGAGAGAAAACAGCAACGAAAACAAAAAACTAAAAGTCAGCTGCCAGCAAGGCCAGACACATTCAGCTCGTCACACGTGTCCTACCTGGACCAGGTCTTGGAGCTGGGATTGAATCTGTTAAAGAGAGAATCACTCATGCAACAATATGACACAGTTGTCTGCTGTCACCCAGCAGCTCACCAGGGCATTGGTGACAGGGTGCTGTTATCTCCCTCCTCCCACAGGGCTCAGGGCTTCTGGCATTTGCTTTTGTTTAAAGCAACAAGTCTAGAAAATTAGAGACTCCAAACGAAATGCCTTGTCTTTTTTTCCTTCCCCGAGTACAAAGGAAAAGCTACACAGCTCTTCTTTAATGGTCAGATTCTGTGTTATGAGATAGACAAACATCAGTATCTCCTTGCATCTACAGGAAGAGCAGGACAGGATCACATTCTCTCCCTGACCAATTTTGCTCTGGCTTTCNCTTTAATGGCCAGATTCTGTGTTATGAGATAGACACTCTGTTAATGGTGACAGACAGATCTGAAACCCTCAACTGCACAGTTCCTTTTAAAAACAATACCAAAAGAAACATGGCTGGGAAATTTCAGCAAAATCGGCTTGTACAGAAGAGCTTGGAGCATTCCCTATTGTACTTCCTCTTCAAGTGCCTGGACACCAAGCTCTGCACACTGCCATCTAAAAGAGTTTTGCTTCACCCAAGGAAAACCCATTTCAGGCCGAGGCGACAGCTCCCTGCTCTGTAAGCTCCACAGTTCAAATCTGCATGAGCAGTGCTTTAAAAAGAGCTCTAAATCCTGCTGCCATGATGTCACACAAACATCAGTATCTCCTTGCATCTACAGGAAGAGCAGGACAGGATCACATTCTCTCCCTGACCAATTTTGCTCTGGCTTTCCTTCCCCTATAAGCAAGCTCCTACCCTGTAAGGCTTCCAAAAGCACAACCAAAAGGCTGCCCAAGCTCTTGCAAACCACCACGCCAAGGCCATTTCCTGCAAACTTGGCACAAAAAGCAGTAGCCCCGGATCCTAGCTGTTTGAGGAAGAGGTCACAACTCTTGACCTGAGGTGGTTTTCAGCACTGTTTTTAGAAGGTTCTTCCTGGAGAATGCACACACCAGGAAGGACATGGATTAGCTACACAGTTCCAACCACATCCCATAACATCAACTCCCAAATTGTTAACCAAAAGGCAGGCCTCAGTTCAGCAACCACAGTCCAGGGACTCCAAACTCTTTTCCACTGGCCTTGCATGATGAGAGACAGGAAAGCTGGAATTCTCAAGTCACACTGTTCCCTTGAAAGGGACATCCCAGTCCAAGGCTACTCAATTCACCTTGTTTAAACTAATAGCACACAGGTGACAACACTGTAAACACACTAACTAAATTAAAAAACAAACAAACAATCGAGACAGCTATCACAAAATTGTTTTTCTTTCTGACTGCAGAAAGCAGTAGTTAAATCTCTATTTTCCAGTTGAGCAGAATGCACTAGGTCACACTGCCATGACAATCTGCAGCAGAAAAGAGCTGCTAGCAACCACACACAGTGCTGCACTTACCAAGAGGTGCTGTTGGCTTTGCCTTCTTGGCTGGAGCAATGTCATCTGCTCTGGACTCAGAAAAAGAAGCTGTTCTGCTTGGTGCTGGAGTCTGAAAGATTTAGAAGCCAAGTCAGTAGGAGACTGTCAGAAATGGGGATGGGCTATTTTCTTCATACAGTTGTGGCTTTCAAGCACTGCTGCAAGGCCTTAAAACTGGCGAGTTTCTGCAGCAGGGGAACTCACCGAGGGGCTGCCGCTGGCGTTGAGGAGAAAGTTGGCAGTGTGAGCCGCGGCCGGGGGCTGGTTGGGGATCGGCCGGTGGCCCAGCGCCATGCCCACGATAGCCGTCATGTGGGTCTCCGTGCCAAAGACGTGGATGGGGATCCCCGTGGTCTTCCCTGGGGATGCAGCATGCAGAAACAGTCAGGTTTGAGGGGGAAAAAAGGGACAAGAGCTTCTGCTGAGATGTGAGCCCTGAGAAGGCACACCAGGAAGCAGGGAGGAGACATAAGGTAAGGACAAAACTTAAGTGGATGGTTCTTACCCACTTCTCCCATGACACGCAGCCCTTCCTGGTAGTTTGGACCTCCCCTTCGCACAAAGATCCTCACCTCATGCTCCTTCAGAGGGCCTTGATAGTCTCTAATTGCTCTCACAATGCCCTAAGAAAGGAATATATAGGGTAAAATTGTACTGCAGCAGCCTTTAGAAACAGTACAGCTCGTGCAAGACAGTAAAGACCTTCTACCATCTCTGTCCCTAGCACACACTCCAATCTGTGCTCAAAAGTAATTGAGAAGACAAAAAGAGTAACCAGCACTTGGTCTCTCTGCAGGGGAAGGAAAAGGGATTGAACTGCAGAAAAAGCTTAAAGCCAGAGTGCACGCCAGGCTCGTAGTCAAGAGTCACTTACTTTAAAAGTGGCTGCCACATTGGTGAAGTTAGCAATGCTGCCTCCAATGATTAGGATTTTACCTGAGGAAAGAAGCACTAAGTAAAATAACCTGCTTTAAGAACCAAGTTACTTCTAGACCACGAAGCAGTCTAGAACATGAAGTAAAACAGTTCTGTAGTTTAGCCTAACCAACAGTTCTGCTGAGAGGGTACTGAGCAAAGTCTAGATAAGAGTTTTACACCAAGCAAAAAGTTTTCTGGTAAAAATCTCTTGATCCACACTTATATTCTTTGTTGCATGGAAAAATACAAGTCCTGTCTATAAAGTGAGAGCTGGAAGAAGCCCACTGCTATTGCACCCAGAAAGAAACAACACATTAACAAGCTCTTCCAGGCAGATCTAAGCATAAAAACACACCAGAATCCTTCAGTTTTCCTCTAAATGCATCCGCACATCTGAATTTGAGCCACACACCCTTCCCAACTAGTTAATTACAATTGATACAGCCCAAATTCCAGCAGCTTTCTTACCCTCGGGATGTTTCTCTCGGGTCATGAGGGAGAGAATAGTCTTAGCATAGTCATAGGTTTGTTGCTCACTTGGGGCTCCCGAGTATTCACCATAGTTTGCCAGTTCATTCACACCTCCCAGGTCACAAATGGTGTCACTGTAAGAAAAAGTCATTTAAGAGGTTACTTATCAGGGCCTTTATAGTCACTTGAGAATTATAAAGCATTCCAAATTCCTAGGAAAGGGTAAAAGAAGAGTTTCTGGTACCTGTAAACCACAGAGGCTCCGCCACCAGCCACCATGGTCCAGATCCTGCCTTTGGGATTGAGAATAGTAAGTTTCAGGCTGGCTCCACTCTTGGCATCCAGATCGGCGATGTAGGCTTCCTGCAGATGGAGCAGAACACGGTTCTGAAACCTCCATCCCTCTCTGGCCAACTACCACATCCTCTTTATAGAGCAAAGGGCTGTGGTGCCCAAGTGTCAGAGCTGTAGCACTCCCACATCTCTCTTGATGGGGACTGGAGTCACAAATGTGATTTCCATAAGGGAAGGAGACCCAACTCCTCTCTCAGGGTCCATTGTGTTACATGTTCTCCAAGACAAGAGCACTCAGAACGGATGAGGGCAACTCAAAGGAGAAGTTGTCTTGAGCATACACTCATATTCTGATTTTTCTTGGGCAAGATCAGACCCTCCAAAGAATACTTGTGTCTTCATAAGGCAGGTTGCACTAAGCTGCACTGGCCTTTCCATTTTATCAGGCTTTTCCATTAGAGCTCAGCAGCTCTTAAAAGCCCCCCACTTCCATGGCTCCACATAGCAGAGTCACAGGAGAAAAAAGAAATACGTGTGTCTCCCAAATCAAACATCTACCAATTGAAAAGCCTTGTTCTGACCTTGTCAGCAGCCTGAGACCAGAGGAAATTAAAATGGGAACACACAAGGGCCACGCTCTGGCTGTGCTGCAGCCAGGAACAGTCACCCAGAGCACTGTCATTTGGCTCACCGTGGTGTCCCTGTCCCCCAGCGGGCCTGCCTGGTGAAGCACTTTATTGGGAGTTCATTAGCATTCTCACTGAAGACATCATAACCTTCACAGTGACTTGTGGAGGGATGATTCAGAGACACTAAAACTGAACTAATCCATTAAAAAGCAAATTGAGTTAAGTGCTGGCATCCAGCAAGCTGCAGGGAGAGAAGCAGCTAAATGGATCTCTTGGCCCTGTTACAGAAACCTGCCCAGTTTACACATAATTATAATTACTAAAATGAAAAAAAATCAGAAGGACAAAATCCCTTCTGGAGACAGTAAAAGGGCCACCTGCAGTAAGTAGGAGCACAATTAAGGAAAGAGCTCTGCTTCCAACAGCATGAAGCTGCTGGGAGCCTATGCATGAAGCAGTGTCTGCGCCACTAGCAGTGCAAGTCCGGGTAATTCTGAGAGGGAACAGGCACTTCTGAGCCTTAAAACTAAAAGCTTGTCCTCAGGTCACTTCACATTCTTTGCTTTCCAAGCCAACAGGTGGATTAACATCTTAACTTCCTCAAAAATCTTCAAAATGTGGTTGTGGAGAGGATCTTGCTTCCATGTGCACTCCTACAGCTTTTGCACCCAACTGGGGTCTTGTTCTCAGGAATTAAACTAAAACACTGAGGAAGTGTCAGCCCACAAGCCTGCCAGCAACCAGTGCTCCTCCCAAAATAATAATGCTGACGGGGAAGCAACACAAGCAAGAACCAGATAAGGAAGACTCTACAAGTGCAGAGCTTCTGGCACAGAACTCAATGAAGTTAAATATAAATCCTTACTTAAAAAAGAAAACTCAGACTTCTAAATGAAAGACCTGAAAGAAAATCCAAAGATAGTAAATAATCACCAATCAAAATGCTATTATGAGAAATACTAGCACTACACAGGTTTGCCCAGGCTCAATGCTCTATTTATGAATGAGAAAAGCAAAGTACTTGAGACACAGGAGCAAAACCCTGACAGAGAGGANAACACAAGCGAGAACCAGATAAAGAGGGTTCTGCAAGTGCAGAGCTTCTGGCACAGAATTCAATGAAGTTAAATATAAATCTCTACTTAAAAAGAAAACTCAGAGTTGTAAATGAAAGAACTGAAAGAAAATCCAAAGATAGTAAATAATCACCAATCAAAATGCTATTATGAGAAATACTAGCACTACACAGGTTTGCCCAGGCTCAATGCTCTATTTATGAATGAGAAAAGCAAAGTACTTGAGACACAGGAGCAAAACCCTGACAGAGAGGATAACCCCAGTGTCATACACACAGTGACAGGGATCTCTGCTCGGGGGACATGGGCCAAGGGGGTTGTCCACTTGCCTCCGGATAAGCTTCCCTGCCAAAGGGAGGGGGGAATTCCACATCTCCCCACTTCACTTTGCAGATGTAGTCAGCAGTCGCATCGATCTTCGCAGCCAGGTCAAGGATGTAGACACCATCGTTGGTTACAACTGCATTTGAGAAATAAAACACTTAGCTGCATTTTGTACAGAGGGAAACTTTACAGACTTGCTCAAAAAAAAAAAAAAGAAAACCCACAAATGAAAAGCCATCCAGGGATCATTACAAAAACTAGATCACATTTGTTCCCCTATCTCCACCCTTGTTATTCAGCAAGGCTTGCCAAACCCTGAGAAGTCTCTTAAGAATCAACTCCTGACCACAGCCATGGACCAGGCTCAAGCTCAGATGCTGTTTTGTTCTGATTCAGCAGAGCAATTTCAATGTTCTTCACCTCTGACTGTACATCAGAATCAGAAGTTTTTGTTTACACCAGGAAATTAGATAGCAGAACAGCATCTAGTAACTGTCCCCCTTTTGGATTCACGTAATTGATCACTCCAAGGGACACCACAGTCACTTTCATAGTTCTTCTTGGCACCACCTAACACTTTTGCAAACTACATAAACCACAGGAGAGTAAAATATGCATTTCAATATTTTAAGAACAGATGAACAGGAAGTCCTGCATCTGGGCTCCAAAAAGCATTAATTACCTAATGGATTGATCTCAAGGTATGTGAAATACAGATCTTCATAAAGGTTGAACAGGCCAGAGATGAAGCTAGCCAAGATACTGAAAGAGAGAAAAAAAAATGAAATACAGATTCATTACAGCAGCCAAATATAAAATACAGCCTGCTCTGCTTCATTTGTATTAGTGGCCAACTGCAAATTTAGTCTGTATCAATTTATTTCACTCTCATTCATCTCTGGAAGAAGTCTAGGTGATGACTCAAGGAAAGGAAGACCTTGATGACTCATCTTAATTACCCTCCAACCAAACTCCTGAGAACACAGTTGCTCAACTATCGCATGAATGTTCAGTCTATTTAATCTCAGGGAGACTGAAATAGACCCTTGTTTCTTAATGCCAGACATGCATCTTTGTCAGATCTAAGATTCATTAGGTGGGATGGGGAAGGGACTGGAATAAACTGCATTAGTGACGGGATACTTCAGCCTTCTATTGCCAAAGTCAGTCACGACGACTATCGGCATTTAAATAAAGGGAACGTAGAAGAAGCTGAGACCTACAGTTCAGCTTGCAGTAAGCTTAGGAAAAAAATCTAAGAAAATATTCTCTTGAAGTAGCTGAATTGGGTAAGACACAATACATTCCTGAATTAGCAGCCAGACTCCCATCACGTTACCACTGCTAAATAAGTGAAGCTTCTATCCCAGCATGAAGGATCTAGATGCTCTCCCTGTCCCTGACACCGCACAGGTCACAGCTCTGCTAGACTGCACAGAGTGCTGCTGTCAAGCGACGGCTCAAAGTGCTTGTTTTCAGTTCTCCAAGAGGCTCAGAGAGTGTCAAAATTTGAATTTATGATGCATGGCACATTCTTGAGTGTCAAAATTTGACTTTATGATGCATGGCACATTCTTGAGAGCAACAACAAGGTTAGGAGAGTGACTGTTAGGGTGGAACATTGTGAAAAGAAGCTGCACTTAAAAAAAATGGGGGGAAGAAGGTCTTTCTGGGCAGCTAGCAGTGCACAGAGCTCACAGGGTACCGGACACCCATACTTACTCTTTTTTATTTGCTGGTGCATGCTGCAGGAGATGTTTCTTTATATCCGATTCACTCAGCTTTTCATCCACCCCCACGAGCAACTTTTGCGCTTTGGCATCAACGTCTCCCACATCCACACCTCCCTCGTGGTAGAAAAGGACATAGTCTCCCTCGCGGGCAGCGTATACACACACGTAGAACTCTTCCTCCTGCAGCACAGCAAGAATAAGTCACACGAGGAGCATGCGCAAAGAGCCTGCGGCGACGCGAGGCAGGGAGAGCTGCTGGGGAGGATGCAACAGGGCACATTTCTGGGTTTTCCAAGGAAAAATAGCAGAATCAGACAGTGCTGGCCTGGCAGGGAAGGCAGCAGGGCCCAGAGTGCTTCATCCTGGGAAAAACTGCCACAGGAGCAGCACATTCCACGTGTGCAAGATGGGAGCAGTGGTGGTTTCTTCCTACAACTGAAGTACAAACCTCAGGCTCTAGTTTAGCCGCCAGCACCATCCTTCCCTG
>VWPW01000207.1:0-34448 GCA_013389825.1 Crypturellus undulatus
ACTGGCCACGGGCCTCCAACCAGACTCAGCCTTTTAAAAAAGAAAATAAATAAATAAATAAATAAGGATTTAAAAAAAAAAGACAACTCAGGAAAAGTCCATTTCTATCTGTTCTATCCCACAGCTTACACTTAATACTCTCATCAGATACATTATTATTTTGCTATGTATTTGTATATTGATCTCTCTTTTCTTTTTGAAAAGAGAGTTGTTTTTTTTTAAGTACACTTGCATATGTTTGCATATGCATTTTTATACAAATATGTGAGAGACATCTCACCTAATTGTAACCTGTTACCTAGATCTGGCCACCTTTTCAGAGAAAAGGACACAGTGAGAAAACAAAAGGAAATGTTGAGTAGGGATTTAACAATCCACAATATATATGAATTAGACTCATGTACAGCAGGCAAGTGAGACCAGTGAGTGTGTGAACAAAGGAGTCTCAGTCAATAAAGTCTACTCAGACATACAATAGAAGTTTACAGGAATTCTTTTGACAAAGAAACTTAATGGGTTGAATTCAGTTCACCACAAATGAGTAATTAGTGCCATTTGAGAAGTTCAAAGTATTAACCATATCAACCCCTATATACATCACAGAACTTATGGGAGAGACACATCTTTCTGAAATGGAAAGTAGAGGCAGGTGGGATATTGGGGATTTCAAATGGCAGCAGGTTTCATCATTAACTGGATTCTGTGGGTGATGAGATTCAGTTGAAAATTAAAATACATAAATTTAGATGTTTATATGAAGGTGTCTACAAACATGGAAAGTGTTTCAGTGCCTGCTGTCTTCAGGGGAAATCGAGGATTTATCTAATTGGAGGCTAAGTCATTACATTCAACTCAGCTAAACTAGGTACCTGGTGGCTGCTCATAAGTGGAAATGTCTCCAATGATTGTACATAGAGCACCTTAGGAGCTTAGGTACCTTGATCCCATGGAGAAACTTACACATAAGATATCTAAATTTATGTATCATAATCTCTCACCAAATCACCTCTGAAACTATGATGGATTAAAAGAAAGGAAGAAGCAGAAAGTAGAAATGAATGGACAATTATATTACCAGTGAATTTCCACCATGAATTTTGGTATTCAGAATATTGACATATGATCTGAAAAATCAGGTGAACAGTCATATGACACAAGAATGGGGTGAATACTCCAGGAAATGGCATTCTACATTTGCCATGTATCTTCTCCCAACTCATATTCTTAAAGCATCTATCAACGCCTGATCAATCATTGCCCCAACTCAGATGGAGCACTGGCTCAACTCAGAGCAGTCAATCTCATGCTTTTTTTTAATTTGTTTTTGTGTAGAAAATAAAGATATAAAATTGTAAAGTATTTAGTTTATACCTAATTCATCTTAACCTATAAAGAGATTTACATTATGGTCACCCTTATTTAAATAAAGATTACACTTTTCTATCAGCTTTCAAGGCAGAATATGTTAGGTATTTATTAATATGCTCAGAAATGTATTTGCATTATATCCCACAAAGTGATCTCAATCTCTGCTAGGGTGAAAGTAATTTAAAAACTACTTCTTTATAACGTAGTTTTACAGACTTATTAAAGTGATTAAATATCTCAGTGAAGGAGACAGAATTGTTCTTATATTAAAGCCACATTATAGCTGTATTTCTTCACTAGGATAGTGCTTTAAATCAATTATATCCTGTTATAATGTTCATTTTATTAAAATACATGTTTTGTGGAATTTCTAAAAAAGCAATTAATAGTGGCCTTTTAACACAAGTCTGCATACTGTATATGTGAATGTGTGAACCTTACTACACCTTTATGCAACATTTTAAAATCATTTAATTGCTGCAATAAATCATTTAAATGAATCTTAGTTTGAGTAATTATTTTTGATTGGTTCAATGTGCTGTTTTACTTAATACATTGTGTTTTTCTAATTGGCCAAGATTTTAATAACAAATTACAAAAGGGTGTGGGGGAGGATGAGCAGTGCAACTAGCAGTTTTAATATATGTGGTGTCCTGAACTCAGTTAATTAATCCAAACAGTAATGTTTGAAATGGCATCTGGTTGATGCAACTGGAAGCACTTTTATAATCCTAAAATACTCTTTAACTAATCTGCTCAGGCTTCTTAAATCTGTATTTTTAATTACTATTATTATTTGAAATAAAACACATTAGGTTAAAGATATCTATGGTGATTGCTGTCTTCAGGGTGTACTCTTCTTACAATTTTTAATTTCATTTGGAATAATTTTTCCTTAAATAAATTTGGGAAATGTTGAAATTTAACATTCTGTCTTGAGGGAAAGAGCAAGAGTATAGCTACAGTGTCCTTGGAGTAGATCAGAGAACTTGTGACACTGAGGGTTGGGCTCGTCACAAATGTTGTTCTGATATAATTATGCCCATTCTATTTCTTTTGCATATAGTCTATTCTCAAATATTTTTTTTTCCATAATAAATAGTCCTTCGTTCAGGCAGAGAATCAATTGGTCTACAGAGGACAAGCCATTTGGGACTGTGATTCTGGAAGTGGTTATATCTTTAATATTCTGTTTTCAATGTTCCTTGTGGACTTTTTTTTTTTGATGTGGACATCTTTTTTTTCTCTTCTCACATAAGTCTTCTACTTTGTGAAAATTGAATTTATTTTGGTTTGGAGAAAAAAAAAAAAAAAGGTTTTCCAGCAAAAGGAGCACTGCCCATGCTAATACTACTTCCATTCAGGACCCTGAACTGAGACCACTCTGGAGGAAAGAGATGCCAATCGCCATAATTTTACCTCATTCTATGAGGTCCCTCTCTGTACCCTGGAAAATTGAGAACAGATATTTTAGCTCCATATAAGCACAGTTTATGGATAAAACAAAGGATATATATCCCATGCAAATCCCATGGTCATCGGAATTATGTCAAGAGAATCACAACATATTTCTGGAGATTCTTACCACAGGTCAAATGCCACTGCCCCGTGCAACAAGCTTTCCTGGTGGTTCTAGAGACTGTATTTTTGTCAGACATCAAGGTGATGGGGGAGTATGGCTTGTGTTGCCTCCTAAATATTGAGCAAGAGTATTTAACATAAATACCTTTAGTGACTTTAAGTTCTTATGCTGACTCACTTGTGCTAAATGGATGTAAAACATTACCTGTGACCAAGACAGACTCATACAAGCTTTAAACCAGGTAGCACAAGTACTGGTGGTGTCCAGGTAGAGCAGGACACAACTCAGTTCATATCAACAAACCCATCCAAGAAATATATATTAGCATTCACACCCCTGTCCTATGCTCTAAGTTTCAAATATCTAATGTGTCTAATGCTATTTCCATTTTTAAATTAATTTAATTGAAAAATTGATAAAACACAACAAAATATTTGAGATAAAAATCTCATATTTCAAAAAAAAAATGTTTCCCTTTCTAACAGGGGGAAGTGCTGACCAGAAACCATGTCATCAGTATTTATGTTGGAGTTTTAGCTTCATTTTCTATTTTCTGTTCCAGAACATATTAGAGAAGTCACATCCATAACTTACTGAGTGGGACTTCAAAAAAACTCCTAGGGAAATACGGGCAGGTAGTTACTAAAATAGCTTAAAAATTGGTCCTCTGTTTCCAGTGTCAATTATACTTCAAAAGAGTGCTATAATATTACATGAAATTAAAATCATCAGATGTGCACTTACTGTCATAGAGGCTACCATCACTACGATAAACATCATACCGTAGTGGGTACCTTAAACACCATAGAGGTGTTTTTAGGTAGATGTTTTCATACACTGCCAATTTGAAGATCCAACACTTCAAAATCCATCTGTCTCCTCATATACAGTGCTGCTCTCACTACATCTAGATAGTCATGAAGCAAAAGAAGTTACCTTAAAAAGATCTGGGTGGAAGTATATCCTTTCAGTGTCATGATGTTCATTTTTAGATGCTAATGATTACCAGAGAGTTTCAGTAACGACGTTTCACTCCACCCGCAACTCTCTCAGGACCTAGTTAAGGAAGGTTCTCAGAAAAAATGCTGTGATCTCATATAACATGACCATCCAGAACAGGGACTTCAGACAGAGTGGAAGTCTTAGCTTGGCATTTTCTGGCTTTTATGGCTAGTTAAGGGTCCGATGATTAGAGCTAGTCAATAAAGTTTGTGTGTGCAAGTTGGTAACAGACTCTTGCTTCTATTTTGTTGCTCTGTACAGTATTGTAGTCTTTTCTAATAATTACAGGCTAATGTTGTAATTATAGATTTCTTTTTTTTTTTTTTTCATGACAACAGCTCTGGTGAGTTTTTCATTTAAAAAATAGAGTAAAAATAATGGGTATTATGGGGGAAGATAAGCAAATGGATTGGCAAAACCACTAGGTGAATAACACAGAATACTACAGACCAAAAAAAATCCTCCTTGAACTAAAGGTTTTAACAGTCAGACAGCAGTAGCTCTGTATGTCTGTAAAGTGACAGCTCAGCATCCTTAGCTTTCACTGAAATAAAACACTGGCCAGCATCACACAGCACTGGGATGGCAAACTTTATACTCATCCATCCTGGATTTCTTTCTTGAGGATATGCTACAATGAAACACTGAGTGAATAACACAGCCCACTTATTACAGTAAAAAAATCAATACGTGAAAGCACTTCATATAAGTAACTGGGAAATCTCCCAAAAGATTGATATCTCTTGCAAGTATATGGCAACCTATATTCTGAAAATATGTGTATATATATGCTTGATTTTATGTGCTTTTTCATGAGTATTTGTTCTGTCATGAGACCCGAGTTATATCTGCAGGAGGTTATCTGAAGCTTCTTCTTTCCATTGTATACGAGGCCAAAAATTATCAGCCCTGAACACTGGGCCAAAACCTTAGTACATGTGAACACCTGGACTGAATGTGACAAAAGTCACTCCATCAGCAAAACACAGATAAACATCCTCCATATGGCAACCACCTGCGTTGGAGGATTGTGCTAGCACAAGGTGGATCACTAAGATAATTAAGTTGAATTTTTAACAGGGAATTACGTTTTTTGTGCAAGACTACCAAATCAACTACTTTCTCAAACTTTTTAAGATTCATTTGACAGATTTCACTCTTGATTCAATAGACTGACTTGGGATTCAATAGACTAACTTGGGTTTATATATATATATATAGACAGGTTAGAGCCTCAAAAAGGGCTTTTACCTGCTGTATTTGTTTAATGGCAGTCTGTTTTATTCTCAGTGGGCTTTTGTCCCATTGACTTAACCACAAATGAATATCTTCTATTAGTAATATTATGATGGGACTAACATCTGCCATATTTGCTGGACTCATAGAATGGTTTTCCCAGAAAAAAATCTTTCTATTTAAAAAGCATGCCAAAAAAAGGGACTTTTCACTATATTTCTCTCCTCTCCCATCTTCCAATACTCTGTGGGTGTTGACTGTATACACTACATAGTTTGATCAGAAAGTATAAAACTTGGACAAACAATGTAAAGACTACAATGGAACTGTCCATGTGACAGGAGCTTTTTTCCTGGTAGAAATACTTTGCATAAAACTGACCATCACAAGATAAAAAAGGATAAGTTTACATTCTAACATGATCTTGTATTATATCATTAAACTGTTAGTACTTTGTAGACTTAGCAATTAATTAATGTTATATACAAATATAATTTCTTCATACAAATATCACTTCTTCTACCTCCAAAAGTCAAACATTTCTAGGGAGCAAGAGGCAATTTTTTCCCAACACAAGATAACATTACATACAGGTTTAGGGAAGAAATTAAAAATTACATTCAATTGAAACAGCAAGGGGAATTTAGATAGGCAGAACGCAATTACCCAAGCTGGAATTTGGCCAAGACACTGGGGCTAACACTCTTTCCCTTTTGAAAAGTGCCAGGAGATCTTTAATGAGAACAAGTGCCAAGGGATCCCTAATGAGAACAGGTCAGGACCTTTGTTTGATATCTCAGCTGAAACATGGCAATCTCAGCAGCTCCATACTACCTAACACAAGGCTGGGGCATAAGTTCAAAAAGAAGAGAGACACCAGAGGATCATCTACGCCTTCCTCCTTTCATATACTGCTTTCCATGTTTTCCTCCCATTCCACAGCCTACCAAAGTGTTGTTCATCGGGTAAGGAGAAGAATACAAGAACACCATTTTTTTTAAAATGTGTTTCACTCAGCTATCGTTGTTCCTCTTTGGTAATTTTTTCTGGATAAATCTGGACTGGGTACTGGCTGGCTAAGAATGGTGAGCTAATCAAGGACAGTAATGTGGAGCCTCCTCCAGACATGACAGAACACAAGTATGACCAGAAATAACAAAGCAGAAAGTGAACCATTCTGATCAGGGATGTGGAACATCTACCCTGTGAGGAAACTGAGATAGCTGGGCATGTTCAGCCTGAAGAAGAGAAGCCTGAGAGGGGACCTGAGCAGTGTCTATACATAAATTAAGGGAGGCAGTCAGGAGGATGGGGCTGGCCTCTTTTCACTGGTGGCCACCGACAGAACTAGAGGAAACGGCCACAAACTGAAGCATCAAAAGTTCCACAGGAACTTAAGGAAAAATTTCTTGACAGTGAGAATGACAGAGCACTGGAACAGGCTGCCCAGAGAGGTTGTGGAGTCTCCTTCTCTGGAGATCTTCAAGACTCGCTTGGATGCAGCCCTGTGCCACGTGCTCTAGGTGGCCCTGCGTGTGCAGGGGGGTTGGACTAGATGATCTCTAAATGTCCCTTCCAACTTAACAATTCTATCATCCTATGATTAATAAAAGTCCTTAAAAGAGTATTGCAATGACAATTTTAGATTGTCAAAAAATCTTTTCAATTTGGTAAAATATTCTAAAATGTATTTTGTCTTTCTGGCCTTCCAATTTTGGGGGATTATAAAGATGAGCCCACAGTTCAAATATGACATATTCTAACTTCAAATAAATAAATAAATAAATAAATAAGGGAAAAGTGAGCTTAATTTTGAAACACTATTGCACTATTCTGCATATTAATAAACAGTCCAGCTTTCAGATGCACTGAGTAGGCTCAGCTTCTGTTTGTTTCAGTTTATATCTACTGACGGCACATGATCACATGCTAAAAATGTGCTTGGCAGGATTAGGCCCCAAACCCAAACAAATTAATTTAAAGATATTTCAATAGTATTTGCAAAGACAGCAAATATAGTCATACAAAAGCCAGTTGCTCTCTATTTGTCTTCCATTTATTCCCATCAGGTCAACAACTAGTGCAGCTGGTCCCAGATGGTTCATGGCTTTTACAGTTAAAGAACACTGACTTGGTTTGATTGATCAAGCTACAAGAAACTCCAGTGCTACAGGTGGCTAAATTTGCTCTCAGCTTTCAAATATTAGAGGCACCACCATAAAAAATGGTTTGATGGAGCTTATTAAGATATCGTGGTTCCCACTCTTTTGTGCTCAACGTGTACTTACGAGTAGATCCTTCAAAGGAATAAAAGTCTCCATTGAGGAAAATAGTCCTTGATGCTACTGCATGAAATGGAAAGATAGATTCCTCAATTACATCAATCCATTGATGGACTTCATGCATTGCCATATACATAGCATACTTTCACTTTGACTGCTTTCCATGCCTAGCAGGTCCTGCAAGTCCTCTTTCTGGATTACTTAAACAGTACACTGTACATTCCCTCAGAACTAACTTCTTTGTCAGCTAGATAGTCTCTTGAGATAAAAATGCACAGCAACCAAAAGTTGTGTAAGTAACCCTTGTTTTCCTTGGCATAACAGTATGATTTTGAGCAATGCTTCTTAGGAACATAAAATAATTTGTACAGTGTGTAAACTACTCTTATTAAACATGAGTTCACAAAAGAACCGAAGAGACAGAATAATTTGTCTCAAAGGTCTCCTTTGCTATGATACTTACAATTATTGTCTTATCTGACATCTTCCTAATAATGACATACTTCGCACCTAGTAAAACAGTAATTACCAGGTAATTCTTTGAAAATACAGCCCCTCAAAGACTTCAACATGAAGAGATTCAAAGTGCATCTACCATGTGCAGAAGGAGCTTATCATGACAAAGAATGAAGAGCTGTACTGGGACAAGTAGAAATGTGAGATCACCACCTCCTCTTCCTCTGACTACAAGTGATGGCACCACATCACAGAGGTGGCTGGATTGGGAGAGAGTTCAGACTCACTCCCATACCTTCCTCTCCGTGAAACTGCCTCTGAGCGGAACATTAGAAATCAGCATAACCAAGGTCCTTTGTCCAAAATTCGAGGAGGCAGTTCAGCAAAATCAGGTGGCTGGCTTAAAAACTATGTGACTTCATTTGTCTTATTGGAATTTTAAGTTGTTAAACTTTATTACTGGCTCTTTTCATCCACTTGTATTACCTCACCACATGACCTCAGGAATTGGAACTTTAAGAATGCTTGATCCCAGGAGAGTTTTGACAATCTCTAGAAAATTAAAAACCTGAATGCGCGTACATACATACATAACAGAGGACACAAATGAAGCATCTGAATGTTCAGGGGTCTTTGTGTTCCCATTATTTAGCCTTGTTTCATGATTCACTGTATGTCCAAACAAATACTA
This sequence comes from Crypturellus undulatus, assembly GCA_013389825.1. Classification (NCBI taxonomy): domain Eukaryota; kingdom Metazoa; phylum Chordata; class Aves; order Tinamiformes; family Tinamidae; genus Crypturellus; species Crypturellus undulatus. The sequence continues at coordinate 8,618 of VWPW01000207.1, forward strand.
AATCTATTATGATTAATTTATAACAGCTTGGAGCTCTTAGCTAGGACAGCACCCAAATTTCATTGAGAGAGAATCTCAATGAGAGATACATACTTGAACCATTACAGCTGACTTCATTAACAGTGTGGCAGACTTTCTCATTTCCAAGACAACATCTCTCAGACAGCATTTATATTTTCAGCTTGCATCGAAGTATGTTTAGATACATAGTTAATAGAATATGTATATAAGTATATATTTGTACTTTCCAAACACATCAAACTGAGACCTTTCAGATAAACAGGAAAATGTTAAGAGGCTTAGTTCAAATGAGCCTCTGAAAAACCTGAGGGAATCAAGAGTAAAAAGGAAGACAAAAAGCTGCAGAAGTAGGGAGATTTTTAGAGAAAAATGTCTAAATGAGATTCTCGCCTATCTGCACAAAAACAGTAAGAAAAGTAGTGTTATCTAAATGGGACTATTAGTTTCCCCTGGCTGATTTATGGCAATTACAGTTAATTTATCAATAAATAACTTAAAGAACATAGAAAGACCTGTTCATGCAAGAACTGTATCCCATTTTGGAGGATGACACTTCATGGCTGCCCTTTTCCTCAACTGTCAGTTCAACATGGAAATGCTGGGAATTTTAGGCAAATTTGCTTTCTATGATCAAGGGTTTGTCATGATTCCTTCACTTGTGTCTGGGGTTTGCAGGTGGTCCCTCTTCCTCATTCTTATGATAGGTTGAACACAACTTTGCTTCCAAGATTAGAGGCATCAACCCAGTGTGGAATACACCTCAGAAGATACGGATGTTTAATTAAGCATAAACTTGCTGAAATATCCAGTATTCCATGAGCCACTACTAATAAAAGTTTAATTTAAGCCTCATTTAACTTCCCTGGCCACTAGCCAGAAAACCAAGAAAGAACTTTTAATATATGGCAAACCAAGAAGATGTATGTAAGTAAATAAATAAATAATTAACTAAATAAACCACTAACCATGTCCAGCTTCTGGGCTTGGTTCAAAGAAAGGATTTACCTTAGTTTACATTCACCATGACACTCAATTTGTCCCGTAGTGAGGTCTTTTATAACTTTTGTGCAAGCTGGCTGACCAGAGATAAGAACTAATAGTGCATATTTTTACCTGCCCTTACATACAGAAGATTAGCAATCAACAAATCCTAGAAGTGTTGGGCCTCTTTCAGATAACCCTTAGTACATTGGCATGAGTATCTGACGTTTGCTAAAATTGCTATAATTTCGTCATGCAAAATTGGCCTAGAAGTAAAGACAGTGTGTAATAACATATTGCTGTGAAAAACGAGAGCCAACTGGACATTTCACAGCCTTCTAAAAGATTCAGCTATGGCAGTTTCCAAAGGGTTAAGGGGAAAGGGAGTTTGTATTTTATGAGCATTGCCTCACCCACTCTTTGTCAAGATACTGACTAAGCCTCAATATGATAGAAAAGAAACTGAAGAGGTCTTTGCTTGGCAGTGGGTTGAGAACAGCTGTGAAAATAAATGATGACTAGAGAGAGAGAGAATATGAGGTACCAGTATGCCTTACTGTATTTTTAAATTTATGCTGCAGATGGTGGAGTGTTTTCGAACCTCAGCACTCTGAAATAACTAACCTGGCAGGTGCGCACCTGGTGGACTTCTAGAGGGAGAGATCCAACCATTATTATCATAGAAGATCCAGTTGTTAAAGCAGAACTGCATGGCCATGCATTTTTTTTTTTTTTGCTGCATGCCAAATCTACATATCAAATCACAGGCAGAAATTAAAGAGTGCATAAGTATTCATACACAGATATACACATGCCTGTCCATGTGCATTTCATGTGTACATACTTTTGTGTGTATTTGATGTTAATGAGAGATTAGGAAATTCCAATCTTTTTTTATTATTTTTGTTTGTTATTTTTCACATTTTTCTGAGTGTTATTACCAAAAGAAATGGTAACAGGAAGAACTGGTAACAGGGAGGAGGCTCTACCTCTGGTTACAGGAAAAAAATATCCCTCAACCCATGCAATTCTTTTCAACATCTGTTTCTTTTCTTTTCTTTCATAGAAAGCATGCGTGAATAATCAGACCACAGAGCTGCTGTTAATTGTAAAAATCATTAGTAAACTTCCAGGTGCTGTTTACTATATAACCATTGTAATTTTCTATCCTAAAATCAGCATCTCACCAACATCATTGTCTGCCCTGGGGCATGGGGATTGTGCAGCTTTTACATTGTGAAAGGCAGTTGCAACCCCATTTGCTAGCAATGAAAGAAATGGATCCACACCTGCAGTGTTTGAGGCAATAATTCCTAATATTAGACAGACCTCATGAGGAGAGGGCTTTTTTGCCAATCCTTTATGATTCAACACTTTACAATCCATTTGAAATCATTTAAATATTCTTTTATTTTGTTACTCCTACCCCATGTTTATTCTTCCCTTCATTTCTCCCTCCTCCTGAAACAGACCTATGAGCAAGAGACAGGCACTATACCATACTGTACCTTTTGTAGCCAAAGAAACTTAAGAATTAAAACCCACATCTTATTTTTGAGTAAGAATTATTAGACCTATCCAAAAAAGGTCACAGAGACATTATATAATACATTATGACTAAGTACAGATGAAATCCAAATCTCACTTGGAAATAATACCTAGTGTCTACAAAAAAAAAAAAAAAAAAAAAAAAAAAGTTATTTCAAAGTCTGAATGCAATCTTTGGGCCAGAACAAATTATATCCCATAAAGCAAACTACAGCTAACAGGACCTCAGCTGGTTCAAATCGGAATATTTTCCCTGACTTCAGGAGGGCTGCACCTGTTCACACCTGCCAAGTCACTCCTGCCCCTCAGTGCTCTCAGAATGCACCAGCTTTCCACAAGTTTGTTGGCTCTCAAAAACCACTTTGCAACTGGCAATTTTTATCAGATGTATCTGTGTGTCTGAAATGTCTTCTGAATTGTTATCTTCAATCTCTCAGCAAGAGACCCTGCTCAGAAAAAATAATTCAAAGGAACAAGTCATCTCAACCATAATGTCATTTCTGAGAAACTTTATATTATTGTGCATGCCAGTACAAAATTCAATACAGATTTTATTTAGTAAGTTTCATCTTCTAGCAACATGCATTCGGCATCATATACATAGCAGTACTACTAGGTCAGAAATAATGTTAAAAAAAACAATCATCATGCTTCTTTTTGCCATAGCATACTTCTGGTAGTACCAACTCTGGAGAACAGCCACCTGAATATGCTCAATTAGATGCAGTATAAAGATTGCATGTGTTCTAAAAAACCCTCAGCTTTGTGAGCCATCTTGGCACCCAGTAGAACTGCTGGGAAGGAAAAAGAATTGTAGCACTGTAGCCCATGAAGAACAGTGGTGGCTCTAACCCTTACTAGTGCTCTGCCTCCATAAACCTTATTGGAGTCCTTAAGAATTGTTGAGCTCAACCCACACAAAACAAAGGAGGCTGAGAAAAGAAAAATAAAAGATTTTAAGCAAGAGTAACAGGGGAGTAGGCAAAAAAAAAAGAAAAAAAGAAAAAAAAGAAAACGGTAGACTGATGCTGTATTCAGCATAGTGGGTTTTAAAACCAAGCCTGTTCAGCAAAGTATTTAAAAATTTGTTTAATGGCTAATGAATGACTAAAATCAAGTCCCAAGCACATAAACCCCTTTAGATTTAAAGGCTGACACATACTGAAGTGCTTTGTTGAATTGAGGCCTAGACAATATTTACTCAATTAGGAAGCAATTTTAAACACTCTACAATGTATTTTTATCTTTGTAACAGACTGTCTTGTTTTCCATAATGAAGAAGGTTCTTCATTCTCATAAAATAAATAACTGCATGGTAACATTTTCATCATAAGTAGACATTTGTTTTTGCTTTTGAGTAGCGCAGCCACACAAGCATCCTTCTAGTAACTAGGAGAGCTGGTCATACAAATATGCTATTTCAAAGTATACTTTATTTTCTTAGAAATATTTTTTTCAGAGTTCTCAATGTTGACTTGTGCTTTAGGAATCTTTCTTGTGATCACAAGCCTACACAGGATGCTTCAAAAATTCTGACAAAAAGTCAGAGTTCACTTAGAATCCTGAAATCTTCTAACTTCCTGAATCATCCTATGGTAAATATGGAGTATTCATCCCTACTCTTACTTTTCACTCAATGGTAAAATGCCTTGAAATGTAGGTTGAAATTGTCTGAGAGGCCTAAACACATCCGTGCATCTGTGAGGCCTTAATATTGCTTCTCAAACCCATTCAAAGCACTTTGAAGTAAATGGAAAAAAAAAGCTTTAATAGACATCAGTAGACATTCATTCAGGCCCACCTAGTCTTCAGAGATCCTTTCTTTTTTTTTTTTTTTTTTTTTTTTTTTTTTTGGAATAGAATAGCTTTTGTCCTCTTTACTTTTAAAATTGACTGTCTTTGCATCACTAGAAATTTATCTAAAATCTGCTCCATAAATAATCTGGTATTTACAATAAGTAATATACAATATCATTTCCTTTTTTAGCTTTCAGATTGCATTGTTCCAGATACTCGACTGGAAGTTTTTAGCAGGTTTAATTTTCATAACTCTATGAAGTTTGTTCCAAGATTTCCAGGTGTGTCTGATCACTGAGTTATTTGTCTTTAAATCTTTCAGGGTGAATTCTTCATAGGTGCCAACCTTGCATGTGTCTGTTAATTGATGCTCTGTTTTCACCCATGGCAATTGCACTTCATCAGCCTGCCAGACTCTGAAAGCTTGAGCCAAATTAAAAGCCCACTGCTAGAGCTTTACATTTGGTAATTCTAAACCTCCATATTTAAGGTTGGCAAAATGTTTTGTACTTCCCCTCTTCAGCCTATGCTTTGTAGAAAGAAAATAGATATGGCCGTAGTCACTTGCATATAAGCTATGCAAAAACAATTTTGGAAATACACAACTAATTTGTGGAGCTATGATAATCTGAAACATGACTTATAGAGTGAGCTTGGATAGATACTGGTGCCTCATATCTCGATATATATTCTGCTTTATATGTACAGATATTATCATTTTAAAGATTTCTTTCTGAAAATATTTTCCTATCCTCCGTGTATTAAAAAAAGGTCAAAGAAAATACTAGTTTCCACTGCAAACCACTTTAGTTGGTGGCTTGATACATAGCTAAAATTAAATACCACTTTCAGATGGTATTTATATGCAAGCACTTGACCACACGTCTGTAGCATCCAGAAAAACTATCTACCTTCATCAGGTCCTCTTCTTTTAGTAAATCACTTTTGTTATATCATATTCACTAGACTTCTTTATAAATGGGGTGCTAACAGACCTTCAGACCATTAATTATTTTATTTTAATAAAAAAAGCTTCCACTAAAAAAGCATTAGCCCAAACCACCATGGCCAAGATTTTATTTCTGTGTGAATTTCTGCTGGGTTGTGTCGTATTCTTCAGAGATCACCTCCTCTACTAATCTTGGAATAGATCAACATCTGTTGGTCTAAGTGGAACACAGATGTAAATATTACTAACACTACTGCTACAACTACTATTACTAATAGCAAGACACCTCTCAACTGTAGTCATCCAAATAAACTTGTCAGGGTGCCCTAGTAGCCTCCCCGTGATCTCCCCTGATTTCTGGCCAGGAGCCCAATTTCATCTTATCCCAGGGCTGTAAGCCTCTGGCACAGTAAAACTGTAGGAGTGCCAGTCTCCAGTCCCATCTCTGGGCCCATCTCCTTTTGATCTGGGATGGAGGTCCTGGGTGGCTCCCAGATCTGGTTCATCACAGGCCATGTCACAGCTCTCAATGAATCCATTACCAGTTATGATTCTACCTCGTGTTTGCCTGTGAGACTCCAATCATCAGCAAGGGCACGGCCAGGACACCCTCAATCCTAATCCTGGGACGCAGCCTGGCCTTTGCTGCACCCTGGTAGAAGCTTATGATATTGAATGAAGATTTAATTCATTTATTCATTTCCTGAATTGATTCTACAAATAAGCAGCACCTACCAAGCAGCACCACCAAGGACTTGAATCTTTATCCATAAAATCCTGCAGTTTCATAAACTAGCATAAAAATATGGGTTTACAGAATCTCTGTGGAACAAATGGCAGAAACTTCTAGCAGTAACGTACTCAACATAGATAACCTCTGCTTTGGAGTTACTCTTCCCTTCCATCCCAAGGCACTTAACTACTGTCAGTGCTGACTGTACTAGGCATGATCCTGTAAAGAAGAGTTTCTTGGGGAATGAGGCCCTGATTTTTCAACTTACTTAAAAAAAAAAAAGAATTTTCAGTCCACTCAGCAACCTTATGACGTACCCTGCATGCTGGGCATGTTTACAACTGGTTTTATGTCAGTTTCGGAGCTAAACTGTGTAAGAGGAAGACAAACATTCGTCAAAACACTGATTCAGCCCACAGTATCAGAATTTCAGTTAAAAACATAGGAATACAGTAGCATTAGATCCCATGCAGTCAGTTAAGACAGTCATGTCAAAAATGCAATTGTAAAGTTAACAATCTGTTCCCAATGTGACTGGGATTTGCAGGAGAAAGGTGTGCTTCCCTTTGGAAATCAATCACTACCATAAACATAGCTTGTTGCAGAAGACAAGCTTCCTAAAGGTCTACCTAAAAGTGTCTGTGTCCAAGCAATCCATTCCCCTTCTCTGATAGCCTTCTCACAGAATCACTCATCACTTGGGTAGATTTTCATAAGAAGCACAGAGAGAGAAGGTAGGTGCTGACTTTATTGCTTTTACCAGGACCAGGCCTAGAGGCCGTCAAATCAAGCTGGTAGGAGAGAGGGTCTGGGCTAACAGTAGCAGATTGTCCTGCCTTCAATGTGGGGTCAACCTGTGTAATTCTTTGCTACAGGAACAAGAATGTAGAGCATTAGAGGTATGTGAACCCAGGGGGCTTTGGCACCTGTGAGGATTTCTCCTGTCCAGAAAATGAAGCTGCTGCAGCCCAGGTCCATCCAGCAACGAGGTGACTGAGGACATAGTCACATGCACAAAGACCACAAATGGCCATGTGGATCAGCACAAACAAGCAAAAGTGCCTTTATTTATGTAGGTACACATAAATATGAACAGCACAAGGGCTCAGTCCAGTTTCTAGACTAGACTTGAAGTTTAGCTGTGGAACAAGCACACACACATTTTCCTATAGTTGGTCTTAGATGCTAAGTCTGCCCACTAAGTGGCCCCCAAACTCTTGTCTGCTCCGGTTGCTGGGGCATGGACCCATTACAAGTTTTGCACAACCTCAAAATTCTCTTTCTCCATCATTTAATAAGTCAGTGATGTCCCTTCAGGCAATAACCTTCCTGTTTACCTGGCATTACAGGAAGACAGTGTCTTTTACTGGCATATTTCCTTTTGCTGGGTTTCACATCAGGAAACACAGTATAATGATTCTCCTTAGACAGTCTTAGGAAAAAACAGTTCAACAGGCTTCCCATTCATTGAATCCGTCAATGGGCTTCTTTTTCCCCTTATTGTTCCGTTGGTCCTTGTTTGGTCCTTGTGTTCACTGTGATTAGCTTTTAATCACATTACCTGAAAAGATGTGCTAAAAATGGTTGTTGCTAAAGTTTAGGTACGTTCAGGAGAAGAGTGGTCAAGCTCATTGAAGTTCATTGAGAGTTAGCATATATATAGAAACCATCCAGCTCAGGAAGTCCGCCCGTGCTGTAAATGATTGAAGGCTAGGAGAATGCCAGCAGGAAGTATCATATTCACTTGTCTTGTTCTTAAACTCTTCCCTTGACAGGTGCTTTTGGTTCTGTCCTAAATGTGATAGTGAAAAATATGAATGTTGAGTCTTCTCAAGATAAAAACATAGATGGCTGTTTTTATAAGGCACAGCCATGGCTTTAAAGGCCCTTTCTGAGACAAAGCTCTGCCTGGAAGAAGGGCTTACTTGACATTGTAACAAGTATTAATCTCTGTCACGCCTTTTTCTTCTTTAGACTATTTGAAGAGACCATATGTCAAATGTGAAACCCAAATGAAATTGCAGAAGACAAGGTATCATTCATCACACAAAATACTGGCAGAAGCAAAGAGGACCAATTTATTATAATGCAGGTAAGAAGCATAAGAGATTTCAGGAATTTTACCCATGTTGCTTATTTAAGACCTCCCACAATAAGCTCTCATTTTTGTGAACAAAAATAAAAGATTTGGCCTTTAACGCATAATTTGTCTTTTTTTTTTTTTGTAAATCTTCATTTAGCTGAAGTTATCTAAGGACAGATCAAGACAACATACAACACAAGGAAGAGGAAAACAACAGTAGAGATGAGTTATTCTGCAATCCATAGATCTGTTATCACAAGCTGTTTTTTCATTTAGCATCTCCACTGTGTGTTTCTCCATAAAGCACTATGTTTTTGCTCTGGATTAAACTAAACTATTTGCTGTTTAATATGGGGCTTTTTACAGATTATTTAAGGCACAATTTCTGTTTATGGTCCCAGGGTACATTCTAATCACCTTTGTTTACCTCATATTCCTTTCCTAATTAACTGACAACCTATTAGCATACATTTTTTTTTATCCCTGGAGCATTAATTATACATAATTTATATCATAAGCATTTATTCCTTATCAGTTGTCTGAATAAAATATTTACCTGTTTATAGCTACTTGAGGTTAACACTTTTATACAAAAAACTCACCTGAGACTTCCAATCAAATTATCAGATTTTTAATTTTCTGTTACATAATGATAGTATATTAGTCATTGTAGTATTTTATTCCACTCTAGGCTAAACAATCATTTAGTGCAGCAGAATGTTGGCAGCATTAATTAACCAATGATACATGCTCAGTTGAACAATAAGCTGCAAATAATAAAAATGCAAGATGAGATAATGTATAGACCTTCAGTGTTAATTGTATATTGGATAGCAGCTCTAAATCCTGCTCAATTGTACATGTGTAACTCAGTGAGAGCTGTGGATCTGAAGGCACGTCTGGCTCACAAACAAGACTGAACACTGTCACTCTCTGGCTGAAAAATCCATCCTAACAAATTTATCTTGGCCCTGAAATATTTGGACATTTCCAAATTCAAAATATGGAAGGACAAGGTAGAAAAATGTGCTCTTTTCTCAACTCAGGGCAAATAAATTGATAAAGATACAATGGCAAAGAATTAACATAAACAAAAACAAAAAGGAAGGGAGGAAGGAAGGGAGGGAGGAAGGAAGGAAGGAGAGAAGGAAGGAGGAAGGAAGGAAGGAAGGAAGCAAGGAAGCAAGGAAGCAAGAAAGAAAGAAAGAAAGAAAGAAAGAAAGAAAGAAAGAAAGAAAGAAAGAAAGAAAGAAAGAAAGAAAGAAAGAAAGAAAGAAAGAAAGAAAGAAAGAAAGAAAGAAAGAAAGAAAGAAAATGCAGACAGATCACATGATAACCTTAATATAGGACACTGGGCCTTTATAGGACAAGTAGTTTGTTCCAAATCAAATACACTTTCTGCCTTCATGATATATCATGGCTTTGTTGACCAAAGTATTTTGCCTTTTTTCATTGCTTACCTTTTCCCTTCCATTTTCTTCTCAGTTGCTGGGTTTTTTTTATCCACTTGTGGCTTTCTGAAATAATTCCATGGTATTCATCTTCTATTCTTGTTTTTATTAAGTATCTCTGTTCCTGTTCAGTTTTTATGTTTCATTCCTCCCACTCCTGTTGCTCTGTGATTTTCAGTCTCCAGGTCCTCTCTATATCTTCTTATTCTTTTTCTTCCCTTCTTTTCTCTGTTTTCTTGTCTTCTGTAATATCATTGCCCATATAGTCCCCTCTCCCTTACCATAATTCTCTATTTACTTTGCTCTTTCTTCATTTACTATTCATTATTCCCCTATTTTTTGTACAATCATTGTGCTGGTCATTGGAGCAGGGTCCATTACACTAGACAGTATAGAAACACAAAGCAAATTGTGTGCCTCTGACCCAAGCAGCAAGATACAAGAAGAGAAACTAGAGGAGACTGACTACTAGATCAAAAGAAAACATACTCCTTTTATCCCTGAATATAGATTCTTCAATTTATTTTAGAAGAGAAAGAATGAAAATAGGTTTATTCTCTTAAAAAAAAAAAAAAGGTAATCAAGGTTGGAAGCCCATGTGCATTGGGGAGCGACAATAAGAAAATAAGTCAGAAAAAAAAATGCTGATAACTGTCGGCCAGAAATTTTCATGCTGGAAAGAAAAGCATCTTCAAGGGGAAGAAGTGTATAGGAGGACAATGAAACATGCCATATATATAACATATAGTTAAAATGACACGTACAGTGACTCATGATTACTTCTATTTTAAAGTCTGTATTCCTCTGACCAATTTAGACATCTACATTGAAGTTAGCTTCTAGATTACTGTATACTCAACAGACAAAGGGAGTTCCTGAACTCTTTTTGTCTCTAAAGAAAATGTCTAACATAGCCAAGGTTGATTGATCATTAAAAATATGTTCATCTTTCTCCATTGACTGGAAACAAGTCTAAGTAGCTCAAATATTGACACTGTAAAATATTAAAACATTAAATAAGGTGAACTTTGCAGGCATGTCCAGCCTTGATAATAATCTGGGCTGAGTCCTGATTTTGTCCTCTCCATGTGATCCTCTGTGCTCCTCTGGCCTACACCTGCTGTTAAAACAGATCCAGAAAAGCCAAGACTCTGCTAACCTACCCACATGCTGGGGATCTTTGTTAGCCTTCCCAATAAGCATATAATCATATATAATAGCAGCTCAAGACCATGTTATGATTTCCCTGGCCTCCTCCTTCTCCTCATTCAGGAAGGATGGTGACTGTGGCCTCCTAGAAACCAGGTCAGGAGAACTGCCTGTTGCTTTCTGGGCAACAATAAGCAGCTTCTAAGACTGTCAGCCTCAGACTACTTGTAAGTTATTGTTCACAGAACTACTGCACTCATCTTCTGGAAAAAAAAAAAAAAAGGATATATAATGTTCTTAGCTGTCCTGAGAAGGTAAAGACCTTGGGAAAACATAAACATTCTTCTGACAACTTATAATACAGCCCTTTTGCTTCTTAGTATCGGTTTTTTGTTTGTTTGTTTGTTTTTCAGCACCTCTGCAAGACTACATCTTGATTGCTAGAGATTGGTGATAGGAAGATTAAACAATGTTTGAAGCAAGAGAGTTTCTCTACTTCCACAAATTGGCTGAAGATCCTGATCTCCAGAATGTCAGAGATCTCCATGTGTGACTGAAGTGGAAGCTCTTTGTGGAAGCCTTGGCATAAGTAATCTATGCTGAACAAAATTCTCTCACTTCCTTGGAGAAGAGAAAGTAGCTAATCTGCATATGCTGTCTGTGGGTAGCATTTGTCTGGGATACAGAGTGGGAATCATCCGCATTTTTGTTCTCTCTTTTCCAGGGATGGTCATCTTGACATTTTTCTAGTTAAAAAAAAAAAAGATTCTTTCATGTTTACAAACATGTTTGCATTGTCTGTATTCAGTACTCAGACTACTTATGAATAAATTGGTAGAAAGGAGAGAAAAGTAGTGCAAACTTATGGTAACGACCTGCTGCTGCTGTGTACTGAAACAGACTGCTGAGGCCACCAAGAGATGAGCAGAAAGGCTCTCACCTCTGGCAGCCAGATATAGATGCTGGTTCCAGAAGCTCCACAGGATTTTTTACTTTCTCTCTTCTTCTTGCATTAAACAGCGAGATAATGAGCGTGAAATGGGGAAAGAAGTTTTATCACTGGCTTCATTGCTGACCCTGTGGCTTCCACAGACTCCCTGTACCACTGCCAGGCCATGAGACTTTGGTAATGATCAGCAGAAGCCTACTGGAGAACAATAATTGGCCATATCAGGTTGTGCTCAGTAAAAATATAGACAAATGGAGTGACAATGGTGCACAGGAGTGCCTTATGACTGACAAGAGTGTCTCTTGGTTCACAAGAACTGTTGAGAGTTGACAGTAGCTTCTTGGTCCAAGAAGTGAGAAATTCTCTTTCAAGATGCCCAATTGTTTTAAACTGCAACAGATAGCACATAAAATGGCAGCTTTTCACTTAACAGTTTTTCTGCTATGTGTTTCCAGAATTTCTTTGCTCACTTTGTTGGTAACTATAAAGCTTCCAGGGCTTCTCAGTCATTTTAGCTCTTCTCATCCAACTGTTTTTTTTTTATTTTATTTTATTCTTCTGCTGTAACAACTGTGTCTTTGAAGTAGGAACTACTCAGCCTTGCCCAGGCAAACTACTGAAAACACTGAGTCTGAACCAGTGGAACTGAAGACTCAATCTGTTTTTCCATAGCTTTGAACCAGATGAAGGCAAGAAGACACCCAATCTCCTTAAGCCCAGAGAGGGTGCACAAAACAGAGAGCTAGAAAAGCAAACTTTACCTGAGCACCTAGTGCATTCAACACACAAAATCATTTGGTGCAATTGGTGCAACTATCTCTCATGAGTAGTGAACAGAGGTAGTATTTAAATACACAGAGAGGAACATCTTCCTTTCAAAAGGAAGCTGCAAGGTCAACTTTTTCAATTTCAGCTGCTTAAAATTAGCAGCCTTTCCCTACAGCAAGGCATTTAGGTGGTTTCGCTTTTACCGAGGTGCCTCAAATAAAGCAGCCAAGACAACAACAGAAAGATCTTGGCTCAGATCCCAATATGGAGAGAAAGCCTGAAGCAGTTTTATTCAGGATACATAGACGCTGGAGATATCAGCTGAGTGCATGCTTGATGGAAAACTCCAGAGGATTTTTGTCTCCTGGTAAAGACTGAGCCCATTCAAAGCAGTGAGGGACTCTTTGGGCACAGCTCTTCCCTCTCGCCCATCCAGGGCCTCCCAGCAAGAAGTGAAGGTGCTCTTTCTGCTCTCTCAGCACCCGCGTGCTGACCGGCACAGCAATCCCCGCCTCAGCATTGAGGGCCTTGGCAGTGGCGTGGCAGCAGTGGCGGCGTGTGCTCCTCCAGGCCAGCGATGGCGGGCGGCAGCTGGGCAGTGCTGCCCACCAGGCCCGATGCCCCGTGGCTGGCTGGGGATGCTGCCAGCTGGCGCCACCGGCAGGCTGCCCTCCCGCCGGCCCTCCTCACGCTGCTACAGCCTGGCAAACTGGCCTGGCCAAGGACAGAGGGATGGAGGGAGTCTGCCTGCTGCCCAGCCCCTCCATCCCCATCCTTTTCCCCACTACGACAACATTTTCCTCTCTTCTCTCCTCCTCGCACTGGGAATGACTTCTCTTCTCCTCCTTACTCTTCCATCTGCCTTTACCCAGGATGCCAGAGACTCTCCTGCTTCCCTGTAACCTTTTCCTGTCCCTCACTATTACCGTCCTGCTGCTCGTGCGCAGCGTCTCCTTTCTACTGAGCATCTCCAGCAAGAAAATTCACTTCTTACATCTATCTCCATCACTATAATTTCTATTACCATTTTCTCCAGCTAAATTAAAGAAAGAACCATATAGAAGCCGCACTCTGGGGAAAATGAAAGTTTTTAGGATCACTGAGGCATCTGAAATATCTCATAATGGGTAATGGGAAGTCAAAACCTGAACATTCATCTCTCAATAGCCAAGCTCATTTGAATATCGTCCATGACTCGGTGCTCACTACTAGAGACCTCTGGGGAAAGAAAAATAATGAATAAATAAACAAAAAAAAACTTCTACAATTTCAGCCTTCAAAGGCATAGGTCAGAGCCCAGGAATGGAGGAACCTCAAACTTTTGGTGATTTTTATCATTACAGAATCACAGAATGCTTAAGGTTGGAAAGGACCTCTAGAGATCATCTAGTCCAACCCCCCTGTTCCAGCAGGGACACCTAGAGCACGTGGTACAGGGAAACCATACCATAATTACAACCATATCATAATTACAACCATATCTTTAGCATCTTACAGCACTTGTGTTAGTTCTCACTAAGGCTTTCACACAGGCTTCTGCAATCAGAGCCAAAAGTTCACATCATTTCCAGAGAAATCAAATAAGTATTTCCCAAAGGAAGAAAATCCACAACTTAAACAGAAGGGTTTGCTTCCTGTAACAGCAATGCTTCTGGCCCCGCTCATAATACATCAGAAGAGTGCAACAGTGTGAATTAACCTGACCCCATTCAGTGGCTGCAGTATGCAGACATAAGATATCAGAGTGATTTCCTTCCCATTTTTACTGCTACCTTAAGTCCTATGTAGTAAAATAAATATTTGTGTTCCAGAATCAAAGCCAAATTCCAAAAACATCCTACAAATTAAACACTCAGATTTACAGCATGATATTAATTAACTATTTAATGATCAGATATACCATAAAATATAGTATTGAAATACCTTATAATATTATGGCTGCTATGATGGGATTACTGAGTGAAATAACTTTATCGCTTCCACTGTTAAAATCAGCTTCACCTAAAGTGTCTAAAGGAAGCATTTAATTCATTGTTTCTTAAGAAACAAAACTCTTCCAAGTCAGTGCTTAAGGTATGAGTTATAAAGAGAAAAGTGTCTTATATAACTGAAAAAAAAGGAAGCAGTTGTCACAGAAAACTATCAGCTAATAAGAGGCTGTCCACAAAATGTGTGCAGCAATTTGAGATGTCTTCAAAAATCAGGAGGTGTTGTGCAAGCAATTCATGAATTAACTATTGTGGGGGTTGCAGCCGTACTGTTAACAAGACCTGTTGCACGTTGTGGGAGTTGCAGCAGTACTGTTAACGAGACCTGTTGTACGTGACAGAAGCAGAGATAGGGGATGGCGGACGGAAGATNTTTATCGCTTCCACTGTTAAAATCAGCTTCACCTAAAGTGTCTAAAGGAAGCATTTAATTCATTGTTTCTTAAGAAACAAAACTCTTCCAAGTCAGTGCTTAAGGTATGAGTTATAAAGAGAAAAGTGTCTTATATAACTGAAAAAAAAGGAAGCAGTTGTCACAGAAAACTATCAGCTAATAAGAGGCTGTCCACAAAATGTGTGCAGCAATTTGAGATGTCTTCAAAAATCAGGAGGTGTTATGCAAGCAATTCATGAATTAACTATGAGTACTGAAGTATTTGGCATTTTTCTTGAAAAAGTAATTCTTGAAGGAACATTGCTTAAGTGGAAATCTCAATTTACAGGATTTAAAACATTAACTTTCTTATCTTCACAGCTGTGGCAAATAGGCTTAAACATGCAACATGAACAGAAACCAAAAACACACAAAACAAAAAAGACATTTTAACTTTTTGACTGATAAAATTACATAACCTTGAGACCACTTCCCTAGAGAGTATTGTTGAAGGTACACAATACATAACAAAGGGGATGATACTCATCCATAGCATGCTGAATTTTCAATTAAAATTGCTGATTGTCTTGTATAGGCTCCAGGGAAAACTAAGAACTTTACCTCAATGCCTCAGTTTATACTGAAGTATGGTTATAGCAGTGCATTTCCAGTACTGGCAAGTTGTCTTCAATTAAAAATTGTGACAATAAGTTTGAAAGCTTCCTCTACGTCCTAGTCTACATCTAGATTTTAATATTCACCTCTTTTAATAATTGTCCATTTTTCCTTCTTCTTGAAGATTTCATATTCTTCTTCCTCTTTTACTCTTTGCTTTCCAGCCTTATCTTTCAATATCAAACAATTCTAAGTTCTTTGGTGAATAGCTTTTAAAATTTACCATCGAACAGTAGCTCTCATCTTTCTGCTAGCTGCCTACAGGAACTGGCACTAGAGCAAGCCACACAAAACAATTGCAATCAGATAGGCCTTTTGGATTGTATTCATGCAAGAAGGGAATCCCAGTAGCCACTCTGGAAACTCTAAGGGCCTTTCAAATTCCCACTGAAATCTATGAGGGGACTCCAAAGCCCAATCCATCAGAAATTCATGTTAGCAGCTGCTGGACCACAAATGTTTGGCTGCTCTACAGACCACATATGGTAGCTGATGCTCTGATAATGAGAGAGAGATCTCTTGTCCACATCAGCTGTACAATGCTTAATTATATTCCACCTTACCCCTTGCTCAGAAATAGGTCAGCTGCATGGAAGATGAACTAATATCTCTGGACATAAGATGATGGAAGAGCATATAACCATTGCATATATTATTAGAAACATGATATAAAATTCACCATTTCTAATCAACATCTTCTGACAATTTTAACTCCTCTGCTGAAGAATAGGTAAAGATATATCTTTCTGCTGCTCTTTTTTTTTTCTCTGCAGCATTCTCTGAGTAACATATATTGCTGTGTTGTTTAGACAGAAAGTGTATTGTCCTATTTCTTGAAAAGTTACTCAGTTTACACAGGGAATTTCTGTCTATTCTGATTTCTGTTCCAGAACCACTCGAATTTGAGAGAGCTGAGTACATTCCTTTGTATGAATGTATATGAAGCTAAACTGGGGCATGATGAAAAGCAGTTCATAAAGCCAGTGGAAAGCTATATATAAAATGATATTCTCATTTCACATAAAGCTTGAGACAAAAGGCACATAGGTAAACACAGCTGCAACATTTTTAGGCATATAATCAAATCCACCAAAAATATTGGAAAACTATGCTAATTATTGTAATTAAATTGTGAACAGTATTGATAGAAAATATCTTTAAAGCATATAAAATCAAAATGAATCTTATAACATAGGAGAATTTATTCTAAAGGAAAGATATGCCAGGACAAAAGTACCACTTACCTACTTGATGCTTGCTGCAAGTGGAAGTTGGAACTTAGGACAGAAGCAAGGAATGAGAAATATATTGTTTTGTACTGGTTCACTAAGCCCACCAGTTTATGAAGATTTAGAAAATTAGCAACAAAACAATAACTGAGGGTTTTGTTTTAAACATTCTATGTTAAGGCACTTCATTCTCCATCTGCAGATCCCATATTATTCTATTCTCATACCATGTTTCTGTAACCTTTCAGTTTCTTCCTTATAACCTTTACAGTCTCTAATCTTTTCTTTATTCCATATAGATATTTTCTCCTTTTCTCATCGCCAGTTTCATAGAACAGAAGACATTACTCAGCTTTCAGATGGACCTGCTTCCACTGGACTTAAGCACAGCTTAAAATTGAATTTGTGAGTGAAACACCATTAAGTTCCCTATGAAGTCTGTGGAGGAGGTGAACTCTCCCAGAACGGATTCATATCCATAGCAGAAGTCAAACCAAGCAGTCTGATTGTCTTCCAAAAGGTGCCATGACTAAGATAGTCATACAGCTGAAGGAGGTCTCCATTAGCTGTTTGGGTTCAATGCTTGTTCATGCACGTTTTGCAGTTTGAAGTGGGTGGCAAATTTGGTACGAGATGAATCCCCTTGCATTCCAACTGATCCTCAAAGGTTAGAGGGACTAGTGGCAGCTGGACTCTTCTCTTAATACAGATACCAAATACTGTGTTAGCTATATGCCCAACTCTGGCGCTATTGGATTCACCAACAGTCTGAGGACTGAGGACTGTTGGTGCGATCGCTTTCCTAGGAGTGAATCGAGTTCCCAAATAGTGTGATCAACTGTAAGCTTGATTCTGGCAGTATCGGATTCACCGACAATCTGTCGACTGTAGGTCCGATGATTTTCTTCAAAAAAAGTCATCGGGTTCATGAATAGCACAATTTATTCAAACGCAACATTTGGAAAACAGGTTGTGGATGTCAGTAGAAGAAATTTTCTACTACAGCGTGGGGTTCTTAGCTAGTGCCTAGTGTACAAATGCGCAGTCATCACTCACCCAGAAGATGGGAGAGGACTCTCAATCTTGAGGAGTCCCCTCAGATGGAGTCCTGACCCAAGGGGAGGAAAGAGATTCAACCTGTTGACTGATCCAGAAGTTACACTGGAGTCTTCCCTCTCTCCTCTTCCTTCTTCCTTAGTTCCTGTTCCTCTGTTCTTACGATCACATTCTTCCTTCCTCTCATATCTCTCCTTATTTCACCTTTTACATTTAGGTGGAGCTTGAGTGACTCTAGTCATATTTACTTTCGTTATTCATTGATTTGAAAAAGTCTCCGGAGTTAATCGAATATCTAGAGACCATGCTCAGTGAGGAGTTGTGTTTCAAGTCACAGCTGGTCCACTGTGCATTCTGGTCTTGCTGCTCACTACTCAGTAGATCAAAAACCTTACTCAGAGGGGAAAATACATGTTCCTGGGGGGTCCATTGGCTGAGTGCAAGCCTCAGAATCTCAGGAGTCCTGAGCATAAGGCATGGAGAGGAGTGAGGAATCCACTGTGGAGAGGTCAGGCTTTAAAGTAGAAGCATGAAGGCAGCAGCAGATCTGATGAGCTTGCAGGTAACTGGAGCCTTTCTTTTTCTTTTTTTTTTTTCTCCATTCTGAAACCCTTTCTTGATTTATTGTTTGAAGGGAGGAAAGTTGTCATTTTTCTTTCACATAGGAACATTTAATTTTAAGAAAATAATTTGCTTTTGCATTGCTCCAAACAGAACAATTTCCCATTAAGATAAAGCAAGAATGAGCAGACTGTGGCCACTAAACAGAGTGTGCTGGCAGGGCAAAACGGCAGTATAATGACATTAAGGCTGAGATTTTTAAAACATTTTAAAAATAAATCAAATTACAAAAGAAAAAAATACTCAAAATCATCTGAGCAGCATAGAGTCACTTGGAGGTCCTTCTCAAGTGCAGAACAATTGGCTTCATATACAGAACTTAACTGCTCCAGCTGGTCATTTCCTGACCACTAAAGCCCTTTGGATGAGTCAATAATGTTTAAATAACCCACATCCAGACACTGTCTTACACCTTCCTTAGCGGACTGCAGTGCAAATGCATGGTACAATTAATTAACTCTGGGACCAAAATCAGAGTCTCTAGCTTCCAAAACAAATGCTCAACTGCTTAGCCAAAAGCACAGCTCCAATGGCATAAGCCAATTTACTTTCTGTTTTATTAAACTTCCACGGTGTTTAGAATCAGTAAGTCACATTGGATCTGGCACTTTATATAATGAACCTTGGTGAACACTTCCTTATCTACTCTAATTCAATTATAAGCCTGTACTGTGAATTTCTGTATTTGGGGCATTTCTGTTTTACTGCAAATCCTATGTAATGATGCAAAATCTGGCAACATATGTAACAGTGTCTGCACCCAATTAAAACATGTTTCTGCTTGTATATGTGTGTCTGCTTTATTTTGAAAAGTCTGAAACTTTCTTTTTGGCCTATGTGTTTCTTACAGTACTACTTGAGAGCATTGTTAATGTGCAGACCTTCAACTGGAGATAACTATATACAGCTTGGTCTGGTAGAGACAAGATTTACCATCAACTATTTTAAGTCAACCAAAAGTTAATTTTAAAACATGATCTTATCATCCAGGCTCTGCATGATTTCCTGGAGGCTGTTGGAGATTGCAGAAGGATTCCTCTGCAACTGGAGGGTGCCTGCTCCCGACAGGTAAGGAAAGCGAGATAGTAACAGACACAGCAGTCTATAACTTCTCCTGGGAAGCTCTAGCAAGTCTAGTGGCTGCTGTGGGCTGCCCCTGATCAGAGGGATTTGAAGATTTTGTTCCAGCTGAGCCCTGATTAGGATGGCTCAAGCCTTTTAGCCAGTGAGGAGGAAAAGGTCATGCCTAGAGCATAGCTCACAGAGGCAGTTTCTTGTTCAGAGGGGTGCAACAAAAGAAGTCCTTATTTCAGCTCAGAGCAGAATAATACTCATTCTCAAATAGAGTGGTATATTCTCTGGTGGCTGACAGAGCAGCTGTCTCTGCTATGTTGAACACTTTGACTCAGACAGAACTTCATATGGAGGATGCAAGTCTGTAAGTCTCAAGTTGCAGGGATTCACCTGAAGGGATGCACTTACAAGTGTTGAAGAAGTTAGCCAATGTCATTGCAAGGCCACTCTCAATCTTCTTTGAAAGGTCCTGGTGATCAGGAGAGGTGCCTAAGGACTGCAGTAGAGCATATATTACCCCTGCCCTGTCCTTAGAAAGGGCAAGAAGGAGGACACAGTGAACTACATGCCAGCTAGTCTCAATGGAGTTACTTATTCTGGAAACCACCACCATCCACATGAAGGACAAGAAGGTGATCAAGAGTAGTATAACCAACCTGATAGCCTTCCACAATGGCATGAATGGCCGATTAGATGAGGGGAGAGCACTGGATGTTTCCTGCCTTGACTTCAGTGATGTTTTCAGCACCGTCTCCCATAATATGGTGGTAGACTGTCTGCTGAAGTACAGCATAGATGAACAGACAGCGAGGAAAGGAATTGAAACTAGCTGAATAGCCAAGCTCAGATGGTTGTGATCAGTGGTGTGAAGTCTAGTTGGAGGCCAGTAGCTAGTATTATACCCCCATGTGGGTCCACATCTGTTCAATCTTACTAGTGATCTTGATGATGGGGCAGAATGTACCCTTAGCAAGCTTGCTAACAATGAAAAACAGGAGGGAGTAATAGACCTTGACAGACGGGAGAAGTGGCCAGAGAGAAACCTCATGAAATTCAACAATGGGAAGTGCAAAATCCTGCAAAAAGGAAAAATAACCCCATGCACCAGTACGAGCTGGGGCTTATCAGCAGGAAAGCAGCTTTTGAGAAAAACATCTGGGAGTCCATGTGAACAGCAAGTCAGCCATGAATCAAGAATCTGCCCTTTTGGCCAAAGGCATCTTGGGCTGCATCAGAAATAGTGTTACCAAGAGGCCAACGGAGGTGACTCTTCCCCTCTGATCAGCCCTAATGGGACCCATCCTGGATGCTCCTTCTAGGCTCCGCTGTAAGAGAAAGAAATGGAGCTACTGGAGTGTGTCCAGCAAAGGTGTTTTAAGATGATTAAGGTGCAGGGTCATACATGGAAAAGCTGGAAGAGCTGGGAATCTTGAGCCTGAAGAATAGGGCTCAAGGGGATCTTATCAATGTGCATAGATACCTGAAGGGAAGCTGTAAAGAAGATGGAGCCAGACTTTTCAATGGGGCTGAGGGACAAGACAAGATGCAATGAACACAGATTGAAAAACAGGAAATTCTGCCTGCATATAAGGAAAAAAAACTTTACTGTGAGGGTGATGGAGCCTTTGGAGGAGCCTTTTTCTCTCCAGCTACAAAGGAACCCCACAGTGGCTGACCCAGATATAGAGATCTGCTGGTAGACAGCAGCAGTTCACTTAGCAAGTCTGGGAGTCATGAGGAAGGATAAACTTATTTCATGATTTGTAAGTGCATTTAGGCTAATTAAAATAGCAACCACACAAACACTTTTCTGAACCAGACAATGAGATTTAAGTTGCTAGTTTTCCTAAGAAGCCCTTCAGCTCATGAGAATGGACATCTGCTTGCGGGTGAGCTGATGGCTAATTAGGTTTCACTGACTAAATCGTTGTTTGCTCTTACTTATCAGGGCACTTTGCCCACCTTTAGCCACAGTGGGAGCTCAGACACCTAGTTCACATGTGGACAGTACACTGAGGGAACTGAATCTGAAGCTAACCATGTGTTTTTAAAATGTTTAAATATTGCAGACCATGAGCACCGTCTCAAGAGACCTAAAAGACTAAATCCTTTCCCTGAAGATAGCTGTTCTATGTGATTACATACATATGATAATGATAATACATTTTACTTTTCATATTAGTTCCTCTATATAAAAAACAATGCATAATGCAGTCATCTCATTACAACATATAGATACACAGAGGAGCCTTTTTTTTTTTTTCTCACCAGGGATGAGCTGGACTCTTTAAGTCACCCTATCTCTCCCAAAACAACAGTCCTATAAAAAGCCCTTGCTAGACTAAAGCAAAGCTGTGATTGATTCCTAATTCACATATACTTAGAATTTCACAGGTTTTTGAAACAGGATAAGCTGCCAGTAACTGTGGTCAGCTGGCATAGTGCTAATTCCATTTATTGTTCATTTCTAGCCTGTACTTGTTTGTAAAGCATCTTGTTGTTTTAACATCTGCAGCTTTCTAGATATAATTATCACTTCATTTCTTCTTATTTCAAAAATAATCTTGTGCAAACAGGGGTTATTTATTTGCTCTCCTTTTCTTTTCATTTTTGTAGGTGACTAATAGTAAACCAAATTCTTCTCCATTTACAGTCCTTGCTAAGCAAAATCCTCCCATTGCCCACGTTTGACAGAACAGCAAGATTTGGATTTTTGTTTCTTTAAAACTTGCCATGACTGTCCATAAGGCTTGGCTTCCTCTTCTAATTCTATGATATAAGAGTATCTTTCTTTATAATTTCAATATTCATTAAAATGATATTAATACTTTAAAGCCAAAGAATGCCTTCGTCAGTATAGCTTGTTTCTTTTAGTGAATTTATGTAAGTTATATCATCAGTTTTCCTAGTGGAAGCAATATCTTTGCTAATAAAGGTTATAATATCCTGGCAAATCCGTTTTATGAAAATCGGGATCACTTCTTATAGGAGATGTTTCAAAGGCTTCACTGATACCTCTAATGTACATTTAATGCAACTATTCCCTTAAAATTGCTGCATAGTTTTAGGTGGTATTCCTGAAAATTGTGTTTGGGTTGTTACTTGCGGAAAGCAAGAGAGAGTGAATGAGATCTGTCTGGAGTAAAACTGGGAGCTGTTAATTTCTAACTAGTACCTAGCCTAGAGCCCCAAAGGCCTCCAGCAGCATCCAGATTACTTCAGATTATCAGACACTCTTGGAGTGAGTAGAGGCCATTTAGCTCATCATGTCTCATTCCCTTTTCCATCTACAACATGATGTCTTCTAATTGTTTCTTTAATGACCTCCGTGTTTTTGCCTTAACTATCTCGCCTAGAAAGCCATTCCACACATTTATGATTCGCTGCTTGAAAAAAATGCTTCCTGACATCTGTTCTGAATTTGTTTTTCTTTAATTTTCATTTATGCCCTCTCGTTCTATCATCTGTGTTGGTCTGAAAACAGGAACCTATGTTGACATTTTCTGAACCATTTAAATTTTATGTTCTTTAATTAAAATTTCCCTCTCAACTAGATGGAAGACTAAGTTGGTGACAGAGAATGCAATACTGTATTTAAAAAGAAACATTACTTTCATAAATATCAAAATTCATGGATATGTATTTTAATATTCCATTTTATGAATTTCTCCTAAAAAGAAGATTTCTGCTTTATTCAAACTATAACTTTTTCACAAATAAGGGAGAAAAATGTTTAAAATGAGTCAAAAAGATTTAAGACCTAAGGATTTTTTTCCCTTATTCTGTCTATGATATCTCCTTTTAATTTATGGTTATATTTTCCTTTAGATTTAGATGTCCCAATGTTTTGCACATTCTTGGAACTATAGCTTTCCTTTTGCCAAATTTGCACTTTAAAAATGCAAATTAAAAAATGGTGAATCTTCTGTCCTCTTAAAATTAGAAAAAATTGATCATTCACAGATCATGACCTTTACACTGTAAGCTTTTCTAACTGATGAATGCTGTGATTTTTTTAATATCTTATTGTTCAGTATGTGTTTGCTTCCAAATGTTAATTCCTCTATTACTTTTTTTCCTGTATACCTTTGGCAAAACAATGACAAAAGTGTGTGACCTCAGTACTCCAAAATGTCACACATCACATTCAAGAAAAATATTGTCTCTAAAACGGATTTCATTTTTAACCATTTGATTTAACTAATAAACGAATTCTTATTGTCAGTTCTTACATTTGGTATCGTCAGATTAACCTCCGTGCCCTAGGTCCTATGGAGCAGCTCCTAGTCTGGGTCAATGTGCAACCACTGTTCTTGGGAAGGACTAAAACAGTAACCTAAACTGTAGTTGTGGAGAAATATAATGATGATGAAAGTCCTCTATTGGGACGCAGTAGCTTTTTGATAACTTTGAATGTTAATAAGAAGGTATATACTACTTAGATAGATTCCACAGCAAAAATCTCACTTGCTCAATCATGACCACTCTTTACACCACACCAATTATAGAGAGAACAAGTAAAGTGAAGGTATCTGGGTGCCATTTATCCTCCACAATTTTATATTTTCTGCTAATTTCAAGGCCAGCTGAGTCTATAACACTGGAATTTAGCAAGGTTTCAGAAACTTACACTGAAACAAAAGAGTGCAGAATCAGTTCAACAGAACTAGAAGCAATAGCCACCTAGACAATTTTCCAGGGTAATTTGGCTCAATATTTATGTCTAAAATTCATTTTGTTAGAGTGACTGATCTTCAGGAGAAGTGTGTAATGAATGGACAGCTAGGTTACTGTCAATGTGCTGTTACAAGCAGAAGCCAAAAAATCCCTTTAATGTCATCTCATTAGGAAGCCCCCGTGTAAGCATCTTTCCCGGAATACTGTGAGAATCTGTGCGCCAATGCTGGTGGGAGGGATTCTACACCAGCTGCCAAACATGACATTTCTGGACAGGCTGCTGAACCCTCAGCAGGTGACATCTGTGAAGCAGCCTTTCATCTTCCTGCCTCTCAATGGCTGGATACCTGCATGGGGCAGGGATCCCAGAGAGGCTCTATGAATGCAGCCTGTCTCTTTCTCCCAGCTGGGCTTCCACATACACAGGCTGAGGATCCTAGTATTCGAGCTTCCAGTGTCAACATCTGCTCTGAGAGCCTCTTTTGTCCATTTCTTTCTTTATGTGCTGACAGCTAAAGCCTCATCCAGCCAATATAAACCGTCTGTAATCAACAGAACACAATCTACTGACTGTTTACAGCTTACAAGCAATAGGTATATTTTTTCACTTCTGTGGTGTATTTAACCGACTAGGAGAGTGGTGAAACAGCAAAACAGTTTGAACAGTTTACATATTTTTTTTCAATTTCTGGGAAAAAAAAAGAGCTTCAAAGCATGATCTAAGTGAAATTTTACTTATAGAAAATAATAACCTTAGAAGCATTTAAAAATTTAAAGCATTCATGTACAGCTTCTGATTTTCTCACACGGAATATAGTTTTAAATAAATTATTTTCTGAGAAGGAAAAAGTAGACCAAAATGAAAAAAAATAGAAGAGTGGTTTATTTTTCCCTCTTCATAAAGCCATCAAAAAGGCAAAAATGCCTTTCATAAAATTCCAAGTGATACTAAATATAATTTATTCATCACAATTAATATTATCACAATGAATACCAAATGAATTGCTAATCATTGGCCACCCTGTTTTAAAGTGTCACCTATCCATCTGTCTGTTTGCTAAAGGTACTTTTCACAGCATATGTTTCTGGCTCTTTGAGTGCCACTAGCAAAGGCATAGTCATCTATCAGAAGGACATTCAAATAAATAATAAGCAGAAAATTGCTTAGGAATATTCTTTTATTAGGTAGATCTGCTTTCTTTTCCTTTAGGAAAGAAGCCAGGTTTTACCTTGGTGGGGGATTAATGGAGTCCAGAAGATTATTTCTTGTGGTCAAAATATAAGTATAGAAAATATGAGTCTAGATACACTACTACTGCCACAGACAGTATAGTCTGTATGACCTTGCATTATTCAGAATAGAAGGAATATTTGGTAGTTGAAATGTCGTTCAATTTCAAAGTATACTGAGTTTCTAAATCTTCTAGTCATCTTTAAAATACCAGCCATGACCTTCTGGTTTCTTTTGATTTCTAAAGTAAGCATTCTTTTAACTGTGCTGACTAAACTATGGCTATTCACAATATCCATTGGGAGCCTCAGACTAAATTTGAGGTAGGATCATCATCATGAGATTCATTCTCCTGAATTTGCAGATTGATTTTGTAATGCAAGATATGTAATTATTTTGTCACTGTGATGTTCAGTACTTGAAAAAAATGCAGGAAAGAAAGAAAAGGGAGAAAGGAAGAAAGAAAAGGAAGAAAGGA
>VWPW01000212.1:0-17884 GCA_013389825.1 Crypturellus undulatus
AATACCGCCAAGGCCCCCACACTTCTGTACGTTAGTGATGTTTATAGGTGTCTGTGAAGAAGTAAACAAAAATCCTTATGCCTGGGTCATACATCTAAGATAGCTGTGAATAATATATAATGGAAAAGAGCAGTAGTTTCATGAATTTTATGAATACGTGTAAGAACATATCCAGGGAACAGAGGCCTTCCCACGAGAAGTGGCTGCAGGGAGCTGAGCTTAAAGAAGATAGCGGATACTCCCTGAGTTAAAGGAATGTGAACAGTAGTCCTTGAACAGCAGGCATGAGAAAGTTGGGCGAGACAGAACCTTGATTAAGCTTGTCAGTAAGAAAGAAGGACTGGTGCACAGACCTATGGTGTGAATACACGCCGTTATCCACGACCAACTGAATGCGGTAGAAATGCATGGATAGTAGCCTGTGACNAGCTGTACGCGTGTAGAGAGCTTGCTTCTGCTTGTGTATATAAGTATGCTATTCGGGCTAAATAAAGGATTCACGGATCAGAAGCTAATTCACATGGAGTCTGCGTCTGTGATCCCCTCCCGATTCCTTGGGCCGGCAAGAAGTTTCCAACAAATACGTAGGAAACAGTGTGCATTAATTCTTTAACAGTGTAATCTGTATTTCTGATCAGTTAAGCCAGCTTTGTCAAGACCCCCTATAAATGTGTATGCAGTGGAAAAAAATGTACTGGGTGTTGAAGAATAGTATTCTGTAAAAGAGGAAGACTAACAAAAATGCAGATAGTATAAAATGGAAGATTGACTAAACATCCATCTTGGAGGATGGGAGAAAAAATGAGAATGAAAGTGTTGCAAGAATGGTTGGAGAGAAAGGCAGACATGAAGACGCCCGTCGCTGGCTGTCCCAGCGAGGCGTCCGCGGGCTGCGGGATCTTTTTCCGTCCTCAGCACTGTGGCGCCGGATTCCCTTTCCACCCCCAAGAGGCGAGGCTCCCTCTTGTAGCTCTCGGAGGAGTAGCTGCGAGGGGGCTGCAGCTACTGATGATCTCCTTCCTGATCCTCAGATTCTAGGGTTCCGCGATAGGTGGGTACCCGTAGGGTGCGTACCCCCGACGCCGACAGTAACACACTCGATACGAGCTCCGGTCGATGCCAATTTATTCAGGAAGTAACACAAACTTTTATAACTTTAGTAGAGGGAGGAGAAAAGGGAGGGAACAGGGAGGAGCGAGGGCATGATAGGTGCTATGCTAATGTGGTGGTCTCTCCGGACTGGTCAAACCCTGTTGGTGGGCGGACAGTCCTCCAGGGCAGACTGCTCCTGGCCCCCACCACCGGGATTCTAGCAGCTTCTAGAAAGACCTACGCACTGCTCAGTCAGGGGCCACCGGGACCCCCCCCTGTACAAGATCCCGGTGCGCATGCCCCATTACAGGGTAGCTCTACTCCCCGTTTATGACTCCCAACACAGACAAACCTTTGATCTGTCAAAAAAAATGACCATACATGGGGGAGGGGAGTAAAAATCAAGGAAGAAAAGAATGTTGTCTTTCCACTTGCATCTCACTTTTGCTTTCCTGACTATGCATCATTTAACTGGTTTAGAAAGAATTTGTAAGCTACAAGACAAATATGTTTTTCATTGTGTTTCTTTGCATATAGAGGGAATGATAATGTGAAGATAAGCAAGGACTAACTGTAAGGGATAACTTCTTGATTCTGACCATATATTCATATTCTGCTTCTATTCTATACCTTACTATATTTTGGCTAAGACTAGGAGAATTCTACAATGAAGGTTGCTGTTTCTGGCAATGTTAGTTGAAAAAAAGAATAGAACGCTCATGGACTTTTATAACATGTCTGCTGCAGCCCTTAAAGACTTCAACAAATTAGCCAGCAGTAGTTTAATGGAGAATTACTTATGCAGGTTGTTAGATGGCTGTGAATTTCTATTCATAGTTTAATACTTATGAATATGGTAGTATTTTAAAACACCTCTCTGCTTGCCTCAGTAACTCTTTGCTTGCCTACAGTTGGTCATTTATAAGTAGAAATAGATCATAGCTTCTGAGAAAAAATAGCTATTAGAAGGAAATTAAATTTTTTGAGTACAATGACACTTTTTTTTCTCCTCCTAGAAGGAGAAAGGTTTTCTCTAATGTGACTGTTCTACATTGTATTGTGTTGAAACTTGTCACTTCTATTCAACTTATCACTTCTATTCAACTTCTATTTGGTTATTCATTCTGAAAGTTAAAGTGGTCAAAGTAATATCCTAGAATATAAAATAGACTTGTTCCATGGCTCTTTATTGAGGCTTCAAAGGAAAAAGCTGTATTGGGTGGTGAAGGCATCTGTAGTGTGGCAAGAAGCGGGGGAGGGCCTTTTTCTCATAAAGGAGTGTAAATGCTTTATGCATTGAGTCTTGGATTAAGATTTTTACCTATACCTTTTACAAAGGTAGAGATGGTTATATATTGGACTATGTTGCAATGTTAAAATAAATACACCACTATTTATTAAATGTTAGGATTTGGTTCTATATACACTGTATGTAACAAAAGTAGGGTTACTTGAAGACCCACAATGTATAAAACAGGTTGCAAATAATCTTTTTGAGAAGTTTGTCTGTTTCTTCTAAAGTAAAATTTGGTAATATTAGCATCTTTCAGCAGAACATGGAAGTACATTATTTTACTCCAGACTTACTCCATTTCTTTTCACTAAAATAGTTTTAAATGCTATTTTAAATAATGCTATTTTAAATGCTATTTTATTAAATACCAGGAGATGAGGGATAGCCCAAGAAGCAGCCATGGTGGTAGCTCTTATGGGTGAGAAATAGAGTTTGCTTAGGGAGATTGTGTTAGAGAAGTAGCAACAGCTCAGGATAAGATGGCATTTCCTGGTGGTTCTCAAAAGAGGTAGTAGCAGTCCTGTGTACCTACCTAGATACCTTCTGATCAGAGGCTGGGAGCAGGAGCTTTTGGAAAACTGGCAGAATCTGCAGCTTCTGCAGGAAGCTCCTCTTCTTCTCAGAGCTGGCAAACACTGTTCCTGGGCAGTTGTGGAGGAGCCAAAGAAAGGAGGTTAGCTGCTCCCAGTGGGCCATTTGTGCAAAAGGGGAGCCAAGGGCAATCTTTCAGGTGTCCAGGTCCCCAAGACTGCAGGTGCTGTGCCTGATGCTTTGATTAGACTCCATTAGCCTAGTTTGTCCCAATTAGCTAGACTTAGGTTTTCTGTCTTTTAACACCCACATACTTTAGTCTCTTCTTAAGTGAAGCTGGAACAAAATCTTGGAAAAATCATTTATTTGGGCAGGAGATTCAGCATATGTTCTACATGCTCCCTAGAGACTGGTCTGAAAGACTTTCTTTTGTTTCACAGGCCCATAAGAGAAGGAGGCTGCCCTGCTCCCTCAGCATCTTCCCTGTGCATCTTGCAGGTTAGAGTTGCACTGGCCCTGTCACCGAAAACCGTGAATAAACCTCTTAACACCATTGTAGTATTAAGAAGCAGGCATTCACTTTATTGCAGCACTGGGTGCATAGGGGACAGCTCCGCCTATCATGCACACCCCAAGGTGCACTAGCTAAACTTTTATTTCTCTATTATCTACATATGCATTAAGCTCTAGGAGTGATTATACATATTCATTCTATTTCCCGGAACTAATTATAGTATACTCCACCCTCCTGCGCGTGCGCCCTCTGTCCCTTTGGTGGTCTCTGGTGGTCTTTTGAGACCCCCTGGTGGTCGTCTCGCTGTGTCCACTTGATGTCATCCCGGAACTCACTTCCATATACGGTCCTATTTTGGCTCAGAGGCCTTGTGTAGGTTTCACTGCCCAGTTCCAGACAGTCCTTTGAAGATACGGTGGTCCTTATCTTCATCCTTAACTGGTCTTTGCTGTTCTTGTTCATATTCTCTCATGATATGAGAGGAACATCTGCTGTTTTGTCTGTACCTTCCAGTGACGACAGCCAAAATCATGTCCTTGGGCACATTCTCCTCTGGGGTTTCTCATAACAGCCCTATGAAAGGTTATAAATTCATATTTCTATATTTTTTGAGACAACTTTTAGCTATGATAGGGCTCAGAACATATGGGTGACTTTGAGCAGAAGGGCGTTTCACAGAAACTCATGAATACTTTGGATGAGTGATTTCAGAAGGTTTCTTTGCTCTTTTCAACAACATGAATGTCATGATTACTTTTTTCTCCCTGCCACAAGAAAGTAAAAGAAAAGTGCCTAGCTGTAGCTCAATGTTATGGCAATCCCTTGAGATGTGTTTGGATCTTTGCCTGATAATACCATATACCGTATCTTCCAGACAGTTCTTTGAAGATATGGTGGTCCTTATCTTCGTCTTCAACCGGTCTTTGCTGGTTTTGTCCATATTTTCTCATGATGTCCCAGGAACATCTGCTGTTTTGTCTGTACCTTCCAGCGACAACAGCGAAAACAGGTCCTTGGGTGCATTCTCTTCCGGGGTTTCTCATAACAATGCTATGAGGGAATAAAGTCATAAATAAAGATGTATCTATAAGAAAACACTTCTTTTGCAAGTATATGCAGCTCTCAAATGTAGCAAAAGTAAAATATCTTGCAAATATAAAACACATTCTCTCCAATAGCACAAAGAACTCCCTTTCTGGAAAGTTATAGAAATATCTATGTGATAAACAGGGATGTAATCCATGACAAAGCAGTTTGTGCTGACTGAGTCATGATGAGCAAACGTGAGGGAGTACAAAAAGTTCTGTAAACAACTGTCAGAAGTTAAAACAATGGGACTCAAAAAGGGCATGCCCGTTAACTTTAAGAAGGGAAAAGTTCACTGAAGGGAAAAGTTCACTGAGGAAGAAGAGGAGCCTTCATCAAGAAGACCACCAGGGGGGTTTAAAAGACCCCCCTAGCAACAAAGAAGGACATGCGCAGAAGAGGAGGAACTTTCGGGAAGGACATGTGCAGAAAAGAAGGAACTTTCAAGAAACAGAGATGGGAAGGGAATAAAAAGGCGCTTCCGCGGGCTATAGGCGCGTGCCGTTGGTGGAGCAGAGACTCCCCGGCCGCCCAGCGCTGCTTGCTTGCTATTTACAATAAAGCATACTGGCAAATCAATTGGCTCAGAGGATTTGTCCGTTTATAACATCTATCTCATGGTCTGTGCACCCTATAAACTTCCAATGATTCTGATAATATGAAAATTTCAATAATTAATATGAATACAAAAGATATATTACAATTGCTGATGCAAACAATTTTATATCAAAATTCTCCCAGGAACAGGAGTCTAAATTTTCAACATGATATTGTCTGTGGACTTTCAAGAATTCTACCCTGGAATCATGTGACTATGAGAAGATTTTCTTCTGGAGACTGACGTATGGGTGAGGGAGTGGGGTGTGTGTGTGTTTGATCAAATTCAAATCAAAACTTCAGTGGTCTGTAAGTAGCCATATAGTCCGCAGATCTTACAGGAAACTAATTCTAGTAGTCAATCCTAAAAGTAGGAAACCTTCTGCCCATATAACTGTTTCTAATAAAGCAGAACCATTATTGGGAAATCAGAAATTAGATGGCTATTTGGATGTAAAGAGCAGATTGCATGATGAACTAGATGAGTAAGAAAAATCATGTAAGAATTTTCTTCTATAGGAGAACCTGGAGAGCTGACTTGAAGAGCCAGGATAGCACCTTAGATGATTGTTAAAATACATAAGGAACCACTTCAGCAGTGAGCTAGAGAAATGTTTAGGCTCCTGAAGGAGTTTTTGTGGTGGGATGGGATGGGATGGAGGTGTCCTAGTAGAGAGGAAGTGTTGAGAGCTTATTCTACGCTGCAAATTATCTTTATAGGGTTTGAAATCCCGGTTAACTGGAGCAGAGTGCCATGTAAATGGATACTTCATATGTTCATGTGGGTGAGATGCTTTCCTTTTGATTATTGGAATGAAAGAATTGTCTGACAGGCTATCATCAATTATTTTTTGAAGAGGTAGAAGGTCTGGATTCAAGAATTACAAACACTTTTATTCTATATTTGGCATAAATCAACTTTGTAAGATAATTATTGCCTTATGCTGTGCTTTGTGCCCCTTTCATTATTTTTCAGTGTAATACCTAGATTATGAATATCATGAAAATGAGGGAAAGGGTAAGAGACAGACACTGAGACTGCATAATACAGTCTATACACTCTGCATAGTTTATGTGTAATGTAGTAAACAACAACTGCAAGAGTCAGAAAATCTATAAAGAAAGATTGGATATTCTTTGACTTTTCATTTCTTTAAAGAGAACTAAAGTGCCTATCCTTTTGAACTTTCAATAAATGAGCTTAAGGATTCAAGCCTTAATACCTCAAATTTAAGAGTAGAAATATGCATTTCAATAACATAGCACTTTCACTTCTAAATATGCCATATAATTCAACTCCCACTATCCTGCAGAAATAAGTGACTTAACAGGGTACAGCATTTTTTGCACACTTAAACTTATGCAAATTGAGCTAGAAGAATTTTGCAAAGTAATCATACTCATTAAAAGCCATGAATACCTTTGGATACAATTTGTATGGGTAGATATGCTACAGAAAAACAACTTTTTAACAGGAATGCTTTTGGACAACTGAAATCATAGTAGATTGAAGCTAAACTGTGCAGACAGACAGGTTCTATCACCAGGTTTATTCAATAGATAAAACCTACTAGTTGTCAGATCAGTATGCCTGACCAGTCCCATTAGACTGTGCATTAAGAAAATTGAAAGAAGGAATGGGCAGCTTGAGTAAGAACTACTTACTGATAGTTTGTAGTGAAGCAGATATTCTGGCATAACTTTTCAGTAAAATGTCATCCATGATGTCTTTGATACAGAATAAATCAGAGTTTCTTCCCTTCAGACCATGAGAAGTGTTAAATATGCTGGGTTTTCTCTCTTTTCAACCTGTTCAGTGTAGTAAGTCAGAACAACCCTACCAGGGAAAGGCAGGTGATGCTAAACACCTATTTCTAACAGTAAGGGCTAACTTAAATTTCTAGATCTTTCTTTAGCTTCTGTTATTTGTACAGATTTAATTTTGTGGTGAAATTAGGGTTTTTTTACCAAGTTGTTCAAACTGACAGTTTAATAAGCACCTAGTCTAGCTGTGGAGAAAGAAATGAAAGTTATGTTTTAGTGCTTTCTGCTCTCTTCTGAAGTGCTGTTAGGACTGGTAGGATCTTTACTGCTAAGGGCCTGCAAGAAGATAATTAAGACAATCATCCCTGGATTTAAATTCAGTAGTCAGAGGTCTCTGTGCTTTTACTATACAGTGGTGTGCTAATCAAAGGAAGTTGAAAATTGCCCTTCTAATGCAAAATATCCTTGTGCAAATCAAAGGAGCCTGGAAATATCTTTACATTTCTGTGTAGTACAAACAATCTGGGTTCATATATTCTGTATCTTCTTCCAAATAAAACTATGGAGGCTTTTAAGTGTGTGATTGATTGTAAATGAGTCTTCCCTTTCCCTAGCTGACAGATATGTTTAAGATCACAGGGTTTTTCAGGCTTGCAATTTCAGCATCATAGATGATATTTCCATCAGGTATGACTATTACATAGAAACTTTTGCCACTTTGTCTACCAAAGCACATCTATTCCATATTATATGAGACCTTGAGCTGCTCAGCAGATTGGTGCAAAGGAAGTTCTATATTGTTATATTGTAAGGCCTTTTGTAAAGGAAAAAAGGTGTTTGCATTTTACTTTGTTATAATAAAACTTCTCTCATTCAATTTCAGCTTCTTCATTATGAGGGGCAGTCTGAGTCTTTTAATTCAAATGTCTCAACTGAGCTTTGCTTATTCATACATCCACTTGAAAAAGGTCAATTTCATTGACGTTTGGGACCCAGAATATTATTTTTTTTGTCTTTTTTTAATTGCTGTTCACATGTTTTTATCAGGTAAACATCTAACCTATAGCAAGATTCTTCTAATTTCATGTATGTGTGCTTGGAAGTCCAAAATGTGCAGTTTCAATAGTTTTATATATATATATACACCTAGCTATAAGCTGAAACACCTTCGTCCAAAGATGTCTGGAAAACATTGCCTTGGCAAAACACTCTTTAACCTTTGTCTTAACAGCTTGTGGTATTTGATGTGATCAATGGGTATGTAGACAATGTTGCCTGTTCAGACATTTCAACTGTGAATATCGTGATATTTGAAGCTCTGATTATTGGAATAAATTTATTAAGAGATTTTTTTCCTTTTTTGGCTTGTATTGTAACAACAAAAAAAAAAAAGGAATTTTCTAGGAAAAAACATATAAAGGATTTTAATCATTAGAATTAAACTATGACCTTTTAGAGATTTCAAAATATTTGAAATTTTTTATGATTAAAGTCTAACTGTAGTATCTGTACTCCAGCTGATAAATCAGAAAATCTGAACTGATTTGGGAATCTGGAGTTAAATTTAGTATCAGACCTAAACGCGTTAAAATTACAGGGTTAAAATTAGAATGTGAAAACTGAGTCAGCTGAAGGCTATATGGATAAAACACTTCGTCAGATTATATGCACACTATCAAAATATCTCTTTGAATATTTCTACTTCACCTTCAATAGTGGACTTGGTTTTCCTCAGAGTATCCAAGTAGATACCTACCAAATGAAAACTAAAATTTTTCTGTGCATAGGTCAATTTACATAAGAATTCTCAAATAGCAAATGAGGAGAAACTTTTTATGCACTTGTGCACATTCTCTGTTCTTATTCATGCATCTAACTAGCACAAACCACAAAACATTAAGTACAAGTCAGGAAAAAATATTTCTGATAGTTCATTACTATAAAATGTAGCTTTCCTGTTTACAGTAGGCGTGAATTAAACTTTAGGTTACTCAGTTAAGTGTCTTAACTTGAGAGATACCACTTTTCAAGAGGTAGGTATGGTTAGATTTCACCTTGACTAGCACCAGGGTACCATGGAAGAAGAGAGAAAAATGTTCAAGCTCCTTTTCAGGAAATAACCAAATCCATTCCATTGTTTGTAACCAAAATTATGCATAGAGGTGGTGTGTATTCCTAATTTTAAGGAAAAAAACCTTTAGAGATAGTCATGGGAAAGCTATTGCAGAGTGATCTGGTAAAATCAGGAAAAAATAATATTATAGTTTACCTTTTCATTTTTAAGGTTTAAGAAAACACAGCAGGTATTTGGAACTTTAACTTTTTGAAAAGATTACATAGATTGCAAATAGGACAAATTTTTGCCCTTTATCCTTTAGGTGCCTCCTTTAATACCTTCACATTCAGATCTAAGGTGGGCAGTGGGTGGCTTGGATAGAGCTAGATACTCTTAAAGTACTAAAAAGAGGGAGGAATTTAACAGTATTTCACTACTTATCTGTGTCTTGGAGAAATGAGTAGTTTGCAGACTGTTATTTGGAGAAGTGCACCTCAGCATGCAATTTTCCATCTGGATGCTTTGTACAGAGCATAAAGGGCTCCTACTAACATGCATCCTGATGGAGAGTGTCCTCTCCTGTGGCCTTGCATCACAGCACTAAAGCATCCATAAGCATCAAGGGGGGAAAAGAAGTTCATATGGGAATTCATCTACTTAGATGAACTATTTCTACAACCCGAAAGCATATCCTGTAGCACTTTGAGTGCCATTAGATTTTTTTCAAGGGACTTGCATAGCCATTTCTATAGTGCTGAATCTATAGCAGCCCTTAGATAAGGTTTTCATGATCTGTCTCCTCAAAGAATTCCCCAGGTCCTTTTCTCCCTTTCTAGATGAGAAGCCAATGAGTTGGAAATTATGTGAGCAAACCTAATCTCAAACAGTTCAACCTTGTGTTTATTACTGCTCCAGTAATGATCCTAAGAAATTCATCATCCACTCTTCAAGATTTCTGGGCACACTTTGCAATCAAACTGTTCAAATCCTTCAAGCTGACCTTTCAAGTTGCATATTCACATTGATTGCATTTTGTGTGGTGTTGAACAAATGAATTCTATCAGGATAATCTCTTTTTGAATCTTTATTCATTCTTGTATGGACTTATATCTGAAACTTTTGGTTTAAGGTTCTGCTGCTTTTCACACAGTTTGTTCTTTAGAAACTTCTTTACCCTTCACTATTTTATTCTCTATTCCCTGTGTTTGTCAGGAGAGGTAAATGGTGCTAGGGTTACACAGTGTATTAGGATAGGTATATGGAACTTTAAATTTTTTATAAATAAGTTTTAAATTAGAACACTTTTTTGCACTAAAAGACTTGTGCATCTTGATCAGCTGATACTTTGCGTCAATTATATTTAATATCAGATGCATCCAAACATCTCTCACTGCCAATTTCCTTCAAAATTGCATTCTAGAATGTAGCACAGAAGAGACCCCAGATAAGATAAAAGTGTAGGAATAACTCTTTAATGACAGAGGAAACGAAAATACACAAAGGTGGGGGGGAAACTACATATTAGGATAAATAAAAGAATCTTGGGAGTTATTGCATGTAAGCATTCAAGCTTTACAGTACCAAAGAACTATGGTATAATTAATATACTATTCACTGAACATTAAGTTGTAGTTACTGCATAGTCTGAATTCTCATGCTTGCTTAAGGATTACAATAATTTATTCATCATAATTACCAGCTTTAATCTGTACTTGGAAGATATCTTTTTCAGTAGTTAGCAACATTAGAACTTGAGACACTAATGCTACCTTAACCTGGCAGATGCAGCATGTAAATATTGAACAGCCAATAGGCAATAATTAAAGGAATAATTCAATGGAAATTCTTTCTGCAGAAGTGTGGAGGCCCGCCTCAAGAACAGCAGTACAGGATGCCTTGTTAGCAGATAATCAACCTCAAGGATGGCAGTCCAGGTGTCTTATTAATTAACCTCAAGGACGGCAGTACAGAATATCTTATCAACAGATAAGGAACAAAGCAAGAAAAAGAAGAAAACTGCAACCGCACGGCTGGCACATGATTAAGAAGTTTATTAGATAATCTTGACGTAATTCTTTAGATTATTGGCTTATTTAACAACTGCACTTCGCGTGCTTTTTGCAAATAAGGAATTATATCCAGGTTAGT
This sequence comes from Crypturellus undulatus, assembly GCA_013389825.1. Classification (NCBI taxonomy): domain Eukaryota; kingdom Metazoa; phylum Chordata; class Aves; order Tinamiformes; family Tinamidae; genus Crypturellus; species Crypturellus undulatus. The sequence continues at coordinate 11,083 of VWPW01000212.1, forward strand.
ACAGTATATAAGTAAGTATATAAGTATCTGATGCTTAATAAAGGGTCTTTGGTTCATTACACCAGAGTCCATGTGCATCATACGCTGCACAGAGGATGGAGCAAATTTGGTAGCAGATTATAAATATCTTTCAAGTTCCTGTAAAAGGTACAAGAATAGATTCTCTCTAGTATGGAAAAAATAAATCCAAGTTCATCAAGGCTATAAAGGCAACTTGGTGTTTTAATTCAGATTCTTTCTAGAAAGACTGGAAACTAGAAAGGTTCTCCACAGAATAACCTTACTCAAATGGCCTGTGCATGACCATAAGCATGCATATACTTTATATAAGGATTAATTTAAATTCTTATCAATTTAAGGGTTCAACCTTTTTTTCTGCCTTTTAACAGTAAATGTTTGTATTACCAAATGACATCTCTCTTCTGTTCTTGATTTCATTCTTATTTTATTGTGAAACTCAGAAGAGGTTCCCAGTAGTTCCAGTTAGTGGTTCTTTCTTCAGCTTCATAGTTCATTTTGATAGTTATAGGAACCAAGGTAGTTTGAGACATTTTTTGTGCCTTTTAGACAAAAGCAAAGAGTATTTTTCAATCTTCTTCAGACCATTTAATTACTACTAAAATTAAATCTAAGGCTGTGTATCTAGACATGTACAGGTGACAGTGAAATTGGTCTTTTTCTTATATTGTCAGACTCTTTCTCTGCTACTGATATTGAGACAAAAGATCAGAAACTTGGGAACTGATTCAGCAGCTTGTCAAAAAAATATCTCCTGGCTTTGGTAGAAGTTGTAGACCAGATGAAGGATCATCAGAAAAAAATGTTAATTTTTGTTTATATATTACTTGAAAGAAGTTGTTTGCACATTCAGCTTCATTGTGACCTGCATTCAGTTTAAATATTGTTTAAGGAATATTGTAAGCATAGGGGGAAACAATTTGTTTTTATAAACAGCAAAAATTACAAACTGCATATTTATATATAGCCTACTAATCACCCACAGAAATTACTAATCAAATGTGTGCTGCCTGAGTTATTTTGATATCTATTTTAAGCCTGTTATTTTTGACAAGAAAACAAGGTTAGAAGGAAGCAGCTTTCTGTTGTTTCAGCTGCTACTCAATAGCAAGCAGCTACAAAAGAAGATAAAAAGGCAGGGGGGGGTAGCTGTGTCACTCCCTTGGGGTGATATTGTACTGATAGGAGTGTTATACTGAAAGATATTTTACTGATAAACTGAGGTATTAAACATAGTCAATTTGGATGTACTACTTTGTTCAGTTCTGCTCAGTGGGGAGAATTGCATTCCTTTCTTCATTCATTGCTTCATTCATTCTTATGCTGAATATCTCTAGCCGTTGGCTTCTCTTAGATGTGCAAGTTTTGCCTGTGGCAGCCCAAAATATCTCCTTTATTGGCCCTGAAGGTGAGACCTGCATGAAGAGCAAAGGTCTGTCCTTAGCTCACTTAAAACCAGTTCTCTTTATACAGCAATGCTCCAGAATACTTTAGGGAAATACTGACTTTAATCAATTCATCTTGAACTGTATTTTATATCTGTTTAAAGAGGTTGATTGCTATGCACAGGTCAGTCTTGGGTACAAAAAATAAAAAATGTCGTGTCTTACAATCAATCTTCAGTATTTGAAGAACTGAATGGTCATCCACCAAACCACAACTAAAAGAAAACTGTATAGCACCTATGGGTCTTTAATGGATGTTGTGAAATTCAGTGTGAACTTGCAGTTTATTCTTCATAGGGTAGCTGAAAGAAATTACAATGTCAATATATTTATATATAAGCTTCTCAGAAATGTTGAATGTCAGCATATTAGGCAGTTTAATTTTTATTGCAAAGACTTACTATATGATAGCTGAAAGAAGACTACTGGATGGGATGCTGCGAACATCACAGACTTTAGGAGAGGTGACTTTGATAAATGAAGTAATTATACACTGCAATCAAATATTACCCATATAAGATTATCCTAGTTCAGACTATATGATGAATATATGGTCAAGAGTGTATGATATAGTGGTAGTAACCATGCTTGGTAGTAGCCAAAGTTTTAGGTTTCTATGTTTTTCATTCAGTTAGAAAAACTAATTTTCACCTACTGACTATATGCATATATATTCCACTATGTTTTCAACACTCAAATGTGGCTCTGCCTTAATGAAAAGGCAGGGAAAATATTTGATCAGAAAGACTTTATATACTTTGCAGGGGGTTGGTCTTAAATAAATTAACATTAGTAGCTGAAAATTCAGAAGGTACCACCTTAAGGTTTATTTTCTTTTCAACAGAAGCTTATTCTTTACTTTCCCATCATTTTTTCCCCCTTGAGAATCGGGATAAGGCGTCACCTCCACTGCACAGAGTCTGCAGTAGTGTCAGCACTTCTTTTCTCTAGAAGTTCATGTGGAAATAAGGTACCAGATGGTGCTGGGGAGCTTATCCCTTTACAACTAAGGACTGTGCTGACTCTGCTTAAGTACATAGAATATTATTTTCTGTTTTCTTTTATATTTTTATCCTTTTTGGTATAACTTCTCCATGTCATCTTTGCTCAGATTATGCAGATGAGCATATTGGTGTTTTGGGAATAGGAATCTTTCAGGTTTGTCTTTACAGTTGGAGGTGAATGTGGGGAAAAAATGTGGCCAAAAATAGTGGTGATGGGGAGAGAAAGTATTGAATTAGTGAATAATTAGGTAGAAAGGGAAATAAAATGGTTAATTTTGTCATTTAGTAACTTAAAGCCTTTTTCAGCTGGATAGAGCCTTAATAAGGGCTAGATTTCAGATGTTTATATCCTGTAGTTGCCTATTGATTTCATGAAGTAAGATGTCTTGAATATAGATTGGAGTCTGGCTTTTAAGGTGATGAAAATATTTTACTCCTGTTAAAGGCAATAGGAGCTGTAGCTGCCTGTTATATCTGAATAATCATGCATTTAATCCTTTTATAACCACAGATTTTTGTGGCCGGTCGCGCACGTGCCTCGTCCGGGTCCCCCGGTCGCCGCGGGTCAACCGCGCTGGAACGCTCGCTCTACGGGCCCGGGTGCTGTGTCGCCGGGGGAGGCGACAGTAGTGGCACCTCCTCGCTCAGGGTCCCGCGTCCAGATGGTCAGGTGAGGAGAATGCGATAGGCCAGCCGCCCTCACAGGTCGGGGGAGACCGGCGTGGACTACCAAAAGACGACTCGATACGAGTTCCAATCAGCAGCCGCTTTATTCCGGAAATGCACAACTTATATAGGGCAGGTAAAGGGGAGGAGAAGAGGGAGGAGTGGGTCACTGGATTGGATGTACGCTGGTCTTGTGATCCCTAGTGGGCGGTCCGTTGACCGGAGCTGCTCCGGCCCCCACCTTCAGGATTCTGGAATGTTATGGAGTGTTCTTGTTAGGTGTAATGAGTGCGTCAGGCCAGGTTTTCAGCCAGACTGGGCAGGGACTGGTGAGGTCACCAATACCCCCTATGTACATGCTTGTTTTACATCAAACGTACATTTTCTTCCCAAAACCCTCCCATACCTAATTCCATATCTCCCTACAGATTTTGTTTTTAATGAGCACTTAATCTCTTAAATCCTTTCTTGAACTAACTGGAAATGACTGAGTTCTAAATTTTTCTTGGGGGGGGGAAACAGGCCATACATATGTAAGTAGCCTTAAAAAAATTAGAGTCCTAATATTAGAGCCTCACTTAAAAAGGAGATCTTACATAATGTAATCAAAGTGTGATTACAATATTAATAAACTACTTCTCAAGGACACACTTTACTTAAGCGCCTGAATAATTGAATTAAAAGTGTATCTAAACAATATAATACAGCTATAAGCTTGTTACTTTATAGACAGTGAATGTAAATATTTTCAAGTGTTACAAGTTTTAGAATATTTAGCTTTTTTTATCCACTGGTCTTTTCCTCTGACCACTACTGTGGATTTGGAGTTGAAATTTACCAGTGATTTCAAGAATATTAGAAGTCCATGTTTCTGAGGAGGATTTGAGTCAGCAGGGTCTCACTCGCCCTAACTTGTCAAGATTCCCTAATGCTGAAGCTGCAGGATATTACATTACCTGTGTATCTGTCCCACAGAGAATAAAGGAAGGTAGGCTAGCTTGTGGACCAGCTGTAAAAATGCAGAAAGGGGCAAGCAAGCTCATTAAGACACTGAGCAGAGGAGAGGGGGGGGAAAAACAAACAAACAAACAAAAAAAACACAGCTTCAGAAGAAAGGTTGTAAAAAAGCAAAAAAAGCAGTACCCTGTAATCATCTTGTAGAAAACAAGAAGAATGCTAAGGCTATGATATTCTGGTTTTGCCATCCAAGTATGATATTCTAGTTAAATTGACCACATCAGGGTGTTGAATACCAAATAGCTCACTAATACATGACTTATCCAGCTTTTTATGTTTCCAAATGACAAAGTTTAGTACCTTTATGTTAGTTTGTACTACTCTAGCAAATTTATGTAGAGTGTGTTTGTCTTTTAGTAATGGTGGGAAATAAAGCTTGTTTGAAAAGAGAAGGAAAAAAAAAAGAAGACTCTGATCCTTAGGTTCCAAAAATAGTGTCAGTGCAAGAGACACTGCATGGTCTATAAACAATGCAGATAATGATTGCTGTAAATCTCACGATGTGCTGAATTAATATTAGTTGAGTCTATTGGGGTGGCTCTCCACATTTTTTTCCCTGACATAGAACCAAAGCTGATTTTCTGCTTTTATTTGTGCATTTTTAAGTATTATATAAAAGTAACCCTCTAACACTTTTATCATATTCTGTTTACTCTTAGTAAGGCAGTAATAAGGACTTCTCATCCAATAGTTTTCTTTGCAGCATAATCTTTCAGTTTGCTGCTGCTTAATGAATTCTTAATTTGCTTTAGCACTGGGCAAAAATTCTGTGGTTTCTGCCATAAAATCTATAGAACCTTTGTTTTCATTTGCCTTATATCCTTAGTGCTTCTGTTGTCACATTTTTATTGTCATTTGAACTTTCTAAGGCAGTCTCCCGTGTCTGTGAGCATTTTAGCAAGCTTCCTTATGTGTGCTAATTAGATTCATTTTCTCTCTTGGTATAGATATGAATCAATTTTAAATCTCATGTAAAACTTACCTAGAGAATACTTTACTTCCTTTCAAAATAACAGCAAAGCTCTGAAGAATGAATTAATTTTAAAAATCAAAGACATTGAAGACAGACAAGCTCTTTTAGATTATCTTGTGAATTCCCACCATTTCATAGGACTACTATGTTTTTTAAATGAACATACTGTGGAGAATGGCACTTAGTGCGCCCTTTCTCAGAAAGACAAGTAATTCCCTTGTATCAAAAGTATTGTGACTCATCAGGCCTGCATTTGTTAAAATTCAACGCAAGATTTTTTTCATATCTATGAATATGAAGTGTTTCTACAAGACACCTTAGAAAAACACTGTTCTAGGCTTTCTCATGTTCACTTTTGTGCATTGAGTATCTGACTAGTCTGCCTAAATTAACCACAAAGGCTTTCCCTACTTCCTCTGTACTTCATAGAATCATGGAATGCTTAAGGTTGGAAGGGACCTCTAGAGGTCATTTAGTCCAACCCCCCTGCACACACAGGGTCACCAAGAGCACGTGGCACAGGGCTGCGTCCAAGTGGGTTTTGAAGATCTCCAGAGAGGGAGATTCCACAACCTCTCTGGGCAGCTTGTTCCAGTGCTCCATCACCCTCACTGTTAAGAAATTTTTCCTTAAGTTCCTGTGGAACTTTTGGTGTTTCAGTTTGTGGCCATTACCCCATGAGTCCATGGATGAGGAGGATTACCCCCATGAGGCCATGTAGGCCATGGATGAGGAGGATGAGGCCAGACCCATTCTCCTCACTGCCTCCCTTGAGGTATTTATATACACTGATCAGGTCCCCTCTCAGGTCCCTTCTCTTCTCCAGGCTGAACAAGCCCAGCTCCCTCAGTCTCTCCTCATAGGGCAGATGTTCCAGGCCCCTGATCATCCTCGCAGCTCTGCGCTGGACTCTCTCCAGCAGCTCCACATCCTTCTTGTACTGGGGGACCCAGAACTGGACACAGTACTCCAGATGTGGCCTCACCAGGGCTGAGTAGAGGGGCAGGATCACCTCCCTCGACCTGCTGGAGATACTCCTCTTAATGCATCCCAGGATCCCATTGGCCTTCTTGGCCACAAGGGCACACTACTGCCTCATGGTCAACCTTTCATCCACCATGATGCCCAGGCCCTTCTCCGCAGAGCTGCTCTCCAGCAGGTCAGTCCCCAGCCTGTACTGGTGTCTGGGGTTATTCCTCCCCAGGTGCAGGACCGTGTACTTGGCCTTGTTGAATTTCATGAGGTTTTTGACCGCCCAGTTGTCCAGTCTGTCCAGGTCCCTCTGGATGGCAGCACAGCCCTCTGGGGTATCAGCTACTCCTCCCAGCTTCGTATCATCAGCAACTTGCTGAGGGAGCACTCTGTGCCGTCATCCAGGTCACTGATGAATAAATTGAACAGGACTGGACCGAAGACTGACCCCTGGGGGACACTGCTAGCTACAGGCCTCCAACTGGACTCTGCACTGCTGATCACCATCCTCTGGGCTCTGCCATCCAGCCAGTTGTTAATCTACCTCAGCATCCACTCATCTAACTCACACCTCCGGAGCTTGCCCAGGAGGACGCTGTGAGGGACTGTGTCAAAAGCCTTGGTGAAGTCCAGATATATGACATCCACTGCTCTCCCCTCATCTACCCNTTTTGAAGACGACAGCCAGGATGAACTGCTCCATGACT
>VWPW01000214.1:0-10174 GCA_013389825.1 Crypturellus undulatus
GTGCGGCTGCCGCCGTGCGGAGCCACTTCGTGCGCAGCCGCTCCGGGTTCGGTGTGGAGCGCTGTCCCGGAGCAGCAGGGCCGCGGCCGCTTCCCGTGGTTACACGTTAACATGAATAAGCATTTCTGCAGGAAGCATTCCTGAAATGCCGGCTCTGGCCGTGCGGCGCTGCGTGGGACGCTGCCAGCGGGAGGTAGACGGCCTGCAGATGTCTGGTTTGCTGCTTGCTCCTGCGTCTGGGTCTTTGCGATTCCCTGCTGCTGTAACCTTTGCTAGTGCCCACTGGAAGGAGTTCACGCTGTCAGTTATTAGCGTTTAAATGCAGGGGATCGGCTTTCTGTGCACGCTGGTGAGCCCGGGTCTCTGCACTGTGGTTGGCAGCGATCTGTCGTGTCCCACGTGTGCGAGGGGGGCACGGGAGTCCCTGTGCCCGGCTTTGGGCTGCCTGCCCTCTGCGAGAGGAGCCCTTGGAGCCCCCTGTGCTGCTCAGCCTGCCTTGCTTCCCCGGGGCTCCCAAGCGGGTGCACCCAGAGAGAGGGAACCGGTGCACCCAGGGCGCAGGAATCCCTGGAATGTGGCTGCCCGGGGCACTGCCTGGGTGGGGCGGCTCCGTGGGAGCTGCTGGGTTTCGGTTAATAACCCGACTTCAGCAGGCAGCTCCGGCCCATTAGCGCTCTCATCCACCAGATAACCCGGCCCAGCGCTGAGCTCTTCCCCCTCCAGCTTGGGCTTTTAAACCACAGATTAGTCTTGGAATTGAGTGATCAAATTGAGGCTTCCGTGCTGGTGTGGCTGTTGCTGTTAGTGACGGGTCGGGTTGTATCCTGGAGACCCAGGCGATAATGCAATCTGATTTTTTGTAAATGAACTCTCTGGGGGATTTAGATTAAATCACTGGTGGAAAATCACTGGGCCCTGCTCCTGGGGAATGAAGTGTCGCCTCCCCCCATTCCCCACCCCCAGCCAGCTATTGCAGTTAAGACTCTTCATTTTTTTGTGTCTGTCTGTCTCTAAATTCATTGTTTGGAGCAAATATTTGCTCAGCAGATTGCAGAAGGCTCAGGCCCGCTCGTTATCCAGCCCGCCCCCAGCTCGTGCTTTGAAGATCCCCCTTAGCCCCATTTCCCGCCCTTGCTCCGTGCCTGTAACCTTGGATGAGGCTTCAGCCCGGCCGTGCCGGCGGCTGCAGGAGAGCCGGGAGGCCCAGGATGCTCCGGGACGGGATGCGCCGGGGTGGGATGAGGAGCGGGGCTGCTGCTGCCGCTTGCACTGCTGCTTCTGCAACGTCTCAGCTGCAGCTTGGGAATGGGCTCGAGTTTTGTCCCTCTTGGCCGGGCTCCTGTGCCAGGCTTGGCAAAGGGCTGGCCTGGAGGGCTCTCGGGTGCCTCATGCGTGCCACCTTCCCGGGATGCTCCATTGTAGCAAGGCCCCCATGGATGGGGCTCCTGCTGCAGCTGGGACAGCCTTGCCCTGGTGCTGTTTATTTCTGGTTTGCAGAGGTGTCCCCTGTTGCTCCCTGTTTCTGCAGTGCCGTTTGCTCCGAGNGGCTGCTGCCGCCGCTTGCACTGCTGCTTCTGCAATGTCTCAGCTGCAGCTTGGGAATGGACTCGGGTTTTTCCCTCTTGGCCAGGCTCCTGTGCCAGGCTTGGCAAAGGGCTGGCCTGGAGGGCTCTCGGGTGCCTCATGCGTGCCACCTTCCCGGGATGCTCCATTGTAGCAAGGCCCCCATGGATGGGGCTCCTGCTGCAGCCGGGACAGCCTTGCCCTGGTGCTGTTTATTTCTGGTTTGCAGAGGTGTCCCCTGTTGCTCCCTGTTTCTGCAGTGCCGTTTGCTCCGAGCAGGGGCTCCCGCGCTGCCTGTCCCCACGGAGCCAGCGTTGCAGCTGCAGGGATGTAGTAGCTCTGCTCCCGGCATCACAGCGTGTCGCTCCCGGCAGCCTCTCCATGGGGACAGGAGCGTGGGGCCGTCACGGGCGCCAACAGCGGCTTCGCTGGAGTCCCCATGGGTGAAGGGCGGGTGCCCGGCAGGAGGGCGAGTGCTCTGTGCTCTAGCAGTGTCCCTAAGTACCATTTTCTTGAGGGAAAATGGTAAATCCTGCTACCTGCTAGCAGCGTGGGCTCATTGTGTCCTGTTTATTGGCTCTACCTGCGTCCCCTTTCCCCAACCTGCCACTGGGAAAACAAGCAAACAAAAACCCAAGGTAGGGATTTAATGCCCAACCTTGGCACACGGAGGGGTGCTGCCCCATGAGCCATCCAAACGGAGGAGGTTTTTCTGCAGCAGCTACTTTGACCAGGACCAAATTCCACCAGCTGTAAACTTTAAACAGCGAACCCGGCCACACGCAAAGGAACTGCGGAAACGCGGGGTGGTGACGGGAGCGGAGCAGGGGAGGCACAAGGTGCACTGAGAGCCCGGCGAGAGAGGCGGAGCGGTGCCGAGCCCAGGCTCTGCTCTGCACCTCGCAGATGCCCATACAGAGGGTCTTGCAGATGCCCATGCAGAGGGTCTTGCCCAGCTGGGACCCTCCAGGGATGAGGGTCCTTCCTTGCAGGATGAATCCACGGGCAGAGCAGGGCTGGAGTGCAGGGTTTGGTGGGAGCCCTGCGCACCCAGAGGCCAAGTTTTCTTTTGCAGAATGTGTGACACGGACTGGCATCGCGGCCGGCTCCGTACGGCACCAGGGCAGAGTCTTTGCCCTCGCCTGGAGCTCCTCAATCCCGACCACCTGGGCACAGCTGCCCGATGTTGATGCTGCCCCGTGTCGGCGCTGGGCTCTGCGTGTTCCATCGCTCCGCAGGGGGATGGAGGCTCGTGGTTCTGCTTGGGGAAAACCCTCAGGGATGTAAATATAGCAAACTGCTCTTCTAGCTTTTTTCTTGCTTTCTTGAGCGATAGGAAATGATTCAGGCCATGTCATATGACAAGCGTGCGGCTGGGATTTCATCCTCCGTTCCGCTCCAGCCCCCAGGCGGTCTCGGGCTCAGAGCTGGAGTTGGTTCCTGGCCCTTCCCGAGCGCTCCCTGCCCTTGCGCCTCCACCTGCGGCCGCTCCTCCTGGCTGCACATTCTGGAGCCTGGGAGGCTGCGCCGCTCCCTCGCGCAGCCCTTTGCATGGGACGTGCTGCAGCTTGGGCTCCAGCGCTGCCTTTAAGGGCAGCCTCTCGCCAGCACCTCAGCCCTCATGCAGAGGGAGAGGCCCAGGTCCCCTCGTCCAGGTGTCCCGGCAATCCTGTCTCCGCAGCCACCGCTTTGTCCAGAGCCCCGGCTGCCCTGTGAACCACAGGTCATGCTGGCTGCAGCGTCGTGGGCACTGTGAGGTTAGAGCAGCTTTGGGTTGTGCTGCTGCGCTTGGGGACAACGAGAGGCTCCGGCACCGGCTCCGTGTTGTCCGGGTCCTGCTGTGACAGGGGAATGAGCTGCCCCCGGGGAGCTGGTGGTCCCTGTATTTGCCTTGTTGGCACCACCCAGGCATTGGCACCCTGGGTCTCCGGGGCATCCGGGCACTCTTATGTATCCCCTAGAGCAAAGGCTGCAGTTTGGGGTTTCAGCCAGCATGGGTCACGGATCCCTGTGCATGGGGACAACTAAGGATGCTCCTCGTGTCCCAGAGATGCAGCTTAGCTGGTGGCCGCAAGGCTCATCAGAGCCAGCGCCTTCTGCTCTGGCCTCCCCAACAGGTTTGTGCTGCGTGTCCCTTGCAGCTGAGTCCATGTCCCCACTGTCACCACCTGCTCGTGCTGACAAACTGTCCTTCTCCCTCGCGTCCCCTTGGAGCACGGACGGCTCCACGGGCTGCAGAAGCCACTGGCACCTCCGTGGAGATCCCGGTGCAGCTCCTGCAGCCGGCGCTGCCGCTGAGGGCACGCGCGACGTCCCCGCTCCGCGCGCAGCTTTCTGGCCGCCTGCGAGCCGGGCGGCTTCTGGGCCGTGCGCTCCAGGAAATGCCATTGGAATGACTTCCACGGCGCTTCCCGCCCGGCCCCGCCACCGCATTCCTGCTGCTAGAAAGTGAAAGATGGAAAATCTCCTTTTCGGAGCTTTAGGCTTCACTCTGTTGCTTCCGACCCTGTTTGGTCCTGCTGTTTTCCCTGTTGCCTTCCTGCACGTGCTGCTGCTCGATCCCGTTCCTGCGCTGGGGGATCAGAGCGGGCGCTGGGAAGGCTTCCAGAAGGTGCCAGCCCTGACAGGGAGTTTTGCAGCCTTTGCTTGCGCTTCTCCCCTTCAGTTTTCACCCAAGAGGGGAAGGCTGCAGGAGCAACCGTATCCCGGCATTGCAGGGAGGTCCTCGGAGCAGTGTCCCGCTCAGGGAGAAGCCAGAGCGTTCCCGCGGGAGGGGATGGCCACAGAACGGCCCTGGCACAAGGACTCGCAGGGACCTCCCCAGGGCTGCTCCTCGCCCGGTGCTGGGAGCGCCTGGCTCGGCAGGAGCCTCCCGTGTGATTCAGGGCTCCGGCATCGTCGCTGCAGGGTGGCCCCTGCCCCAGAACGCCAGGAAAGCGGCCGCCACCTCCCTGCCTGCCCGGGCTGCTCCCGGCCTTGCCCACAAGGCCACCAGATAGCGGCGGCACCAAGGGCGGCCGGCCGGGCCTCCTCCCCGTGCTGCCCCGGCCTCGTGCACGGAACAGGAGCTCCTTCCCGTCCCCGCCAGCCTGGCAGGACGTGCTGGGTGGTGACCAGGCCCGGCCTCCCTGGTGACGCTGCGGAGCCTCCTGGAGACACCCCGGCTCAAGTCCCTCTTCTCACAGCGGCACCGGGGGGACACGTGGGCTCCGCTGGCAGCGCCAGGGCAGCCCCGCGGTGTTTGCCCAGGTGCCAGCCCCGGGGTGGGACGGAGGCGCCGCTCTGGGGCCGTTGGCAGGTGGCTGCGGCCGGGGCTGCGCCGCAGCTGCGGCTCCCGGGGGCTCCGCGGAGGCAGCAGCGCGGGCGCGCGCTCACGTGCCAGCCAGCCGTGACCTAGTTGCGCTGCACGAGCGCTCGCTTTATTTTTTATTTTTAGGTATTTTGCTTGTTTTATCCTCATGTTTCATTAGTTAGAAAGAAGGGGAAAAAAGCCCCAAAGGCAGCAGGGCTGGGAGGGCGGCAGTGGCGGCGGCCGCTCGTGCTGCAGCCACGTGCGCAGCCCCGTGCCGGCATCTCTGTGCCGGCTCCGTGGCGCTGCGGGCACGGAGGCAGGAGCGGCGCAGCCGAGCGCTCCCCAGCCCGTTCCTGCCGCGGGCGCTGCAGCCCTGCTGACGGGATGAGCGTGCTCTGAGCGAGCTGCGGTCCGGCACGCATGAGCCTGGGTGCTGGTTTGTCCCTGTTTGTCCCTGCCTGGGCAGGACGAGGCTGGGCCACGAGTCCTGCTGGGCAGAGGGCTGTGCTGGGGGTCTGGCCCGTTCCCTCAGGCTGAGCTGCTGGAATTGCAGCTTCATCCCCTTCCTGCCGGGCTTGTGTTCCAGCCGGGTCTGCATATGGGGTCCTGCCTTCAGTAGAGCCTTCAGCAGCTCCCTGCTGGCACCTGTGTCCCGCTCTGGGATGCGGAAGCTCCCGCAGGAGCGAGGCCGGACCGGGGCTCTGTCACCATCGGCGCTCCGAGCGGCCAGGGGTCCCGCGCGCTGTGATGCAGGAGGGCAGGCTGGTGGCAGTAGTGACGTGAGCGTGCGGATGTGCAACGTGGAGCTGGGGGTGCCCTGAGCGGTGCTGGGTGACCTGTAACTCGCACATTAAGAAAAGGGGACGTTGCTGCCCGTCGGCGGGGCAGGGCTGTGCGGAGCGCGTGGACCCGATGCGGGGGTTCGTGTCCTTCGCCCGGCCGAGCTGCACTGGCCGCTTCCCGGGATCATTGGAGCGAGCGCTTCTGTCTCCCCACTGCTCCCTGCTGCAGCAGCTCCCGCCGGGGATGTTGCAGAAAACCACTCAGTTGGCTGAATCATTGAGATTTCATACACATTAACAGGAAGTGAAAACAACCCCTCTTCCTCTTCCTCCGCCCTTTCCCCTTTTCCATTCACGAGGCCTGGAAGGGCCGTGGGTGCCTTGTGAGATGCCGGGGCCCGAGTGGGAAGAGTGGGATGTGGCTGGAGTCCCTTGGGGATGCAGGAGCGCCAGCGGCTCCTGGGCAGGAGACCCCATGTGCCCGTCCCAGGGCCCGGCTCTGTGGAGGCGGAATGGGGATGTCCCGGCACGCAGTCTGCTTGGGAAGAGGCGTTTCCTGGGAAGGGAGGTTGCAGCTCACGCTGCAGCCGGTGCATGTGGGAGCCTGGAGCGGTGCCCAGCTGTGCCCCGGACAGGGAAGCGCGCTCTGAGCGCACGAGCATCGCTGGCCTGGGCACAGCTCTCCGGGTTGCACAAGGGCCTGGTTGCACAGGAGCCCGTGGGGCAGAGGGAGCGCAGCGAGGTGCGCGGGGAGCCGCGGTGTCACAAGCGCAGGGAAGCCCGTGTCGCGCTCCGGATACCAGCGAGATCCAGCGGAGCCGCCACCTTTTAATACCCGTTGGAAATCAGCCCCACTCGGAGCAGGTGCGCCGATGCGGCTCAGCCCGTGCTCTGCGTGGGACTTGGTGCCCCCCCAGCCCGCCCAAGGCTTCGGCACCTTTGGGAGCCCTCAGCCTGCCCGGCTCTGGGGCGCTCTCTGATGAAAGCCGCCNATGCGCCGATGCGGCTCAGCCCATGCTCTGCGTGGGGCTCAGTGCCCCCCAGCCCGCCCGAGGCTTTGGCACCCTTGGGAGCCCTCAGCCCGCCCGGTTCTGGGGCGCTCTCTGATGAAAGCCGCCTGCAAGGGGATTAGTCACTCCCTCTGCCTCTTGCTTCAGTGCACGTTAAGGTTTCAGTAGATTCTGGAATGGAGCAATTCCCTCCTCTGGCCCTGGGACTGGAACGAGGTTTACAGCTGTCCTGGGTGCTGCCTCCCTGTGTTTGGAAGCGGCTGAACCCGGCTTGCTCTGGGCTCCCAGGAGCCACTGATGACACCCGCTGCAACGGGAGGAGCTGCACGTCCTGCTCGCTAGGGACAATCAGGGGACAGCGGTGCCTGTGATCCCTCAGTGAGTGCCCTGGGGCCACCCGGGCTCATTGACCCCCAGGAGCGCCCTGGAGTGCACGAGCCACAGAGCCACACGTTTCCCTGCCTGGCATGGGGTCGCCCTTTGTCATGGAGATGAGCCAGCTGCCTCCCTGGAGCCGCTATTTGCATAACAGTTAGAGCTGGGTCCCCGCAGCGCTGGCACCTGCGAGCCAGCCTGTCCCCAACGTCACTAACCAGCCGGCCTGTCCCCCCGTCGCCAACCCGTTCCCAACGTCACCAACCAGCCCTCCGGTCCCCAGTGTCACCGAGGAGCCAACCCGTCCCCAGCGCTGCTCCGCATCCATGCGCAGCGCCCCGCAGGGCACACTCGTGCGTCACTGCAGTGGCCCTGCAGGGATCGGCCTTGCGGGAGGTCCCCGTGCCCGCGGAGCACGCGGGGAGCTGCCACCGCCTGTTTACAGGAGCCTGGCGGCGGCCCTGGGGACACTCCTGTTTGCGGTGGAGCTGCCTGGCACGGGTTGGCGCATGCCAGTCCCCTGTGCCAAAGAGGTGCCGTGCGCTGCCGCGCTCCCTGCGCCCTCCTTGGCCTCACTGCGTCCCGCGACACCAAGCTGCGGCTGGCGACTCCTCAGCGAGCCCCGCTCGTGCCCTGGCCTGGCTGCTACCCGGCTGCCCGCTGCCATCTGTGCCAGTGCCAAGGTGTGACGGACAGGCGCAACCTGTCCTGGTGATGCATGTGCATGGGGAGCCTGCTTAGACGCTGCTCTAGGCCATTCACTTCACCTCTTTGCACCTCCTGGTCCATCTGGGAATAGTGCTGGCTCGCTCCGTAGGAGGCCCTGGCGAGCGGGGCAGTTTAGTTGCGCACCCTGGGGCTCTCTGGGCAGACGTGCCAGCCGTGCAGTGCCCAGCTCTGCCCTTGGGGTGTCCAGAGCTTCGGGCTGGCATCGGAGTGACCCCAGGGAAGCCCTGAGTGCCCCGGCCCCTGCCTTGCCCCCGGGAGCCTGGTGCTTCCCCCGTGCCCCAGCGCGGGGCATTGACCGCTCGTATCTGCGTCCTCCACCCGCCCCCCGGCCCTGCTCCTGCCGAGTCCCGTCTCCCCGAGCGGAGCGGCTTATCCGGAACGCGGAACCGGCTCTGCCTCGCGCTCGGCAGGACGCGGCGACCGCGACGCTCCCGCCACGGTGCCGCTCAGCTGCTGAACGAACCGGCTCTGCCGGCATCCCCGCGCGGGCCGGAACCTCCGACTTCCCCTTGCTGCTTTCAGGGCAGGATGTGGACACAGCTAAACCCGCGACGGGTGAATCTGGTCTCCCACCTGATGGGAGGGCATTTGTGCCGGGCACAGTCGTGTTCCGTGGTCACACAGCAGCGCTGAGCAAGCGCTCTGCCCCGCGGAGGCGGCTGCCTTTCCCGGAGGCTGGAATAAGCGGTGCCCACTGAGTTTGCACCCTGGAAATCACATTAGGAGTCTCAGGAGCCTTGGGCACTTGTCACCCACTGGTCACCCAGAGGCTCTCAGTGCTGCAGAACGTTCCTGTCCCTGATCTGGTGGCAGTGGGGGTTGTGGAGCGGGAGTCGGGGCTCTGGGTGCTCCATCCCACTGGAGACGGGCGCGCACAGCCAGGAGGGAGCCCTGCAGCCTGGCCCGGGCAGGGGAATGTCCTCCGGCAGCAGCGGAGGAGCAGAAGTGAAACCAGGGATTGCCTTTCATCGGGGCACAGCCGCCGGCTGCTTCCGCTGTGGCATCGCAGCATCCTGCGGGGATGTGACGCGGCCGCAGCCCGCGCTGGAACAGGCCGTCCCGGCCGCACAAAGAGGACGATTGAGGCAGTAACGTGCTGTTGCTACCAGCGTCCTCCCTCTGCGCAACTCAGGAATTCCAAATATTTCCTCTGAGATAAAGGTGACTGGGGGAGGCCAGAAATATCCAGACGTGTCTGGACAAGCCTGAGCTCCCAACGCAGGGCCGCGAGGTCGGACTCAGTGCTCGCAGCGCTGGGCTTCAGGTGGGACGCGTGGGGCGGCTGGGAACGACGCGTTCCCAGCTTCCCGCCCGCTCCCGGCCTCGTTTCCCACCCCCCCGCCATTCCCAGGGGACACGGCTGTGCTGCCGGCTCCGCGGGAAGCAGGGCGTCGTGTCCCCTCCTGCTGCGCTCTGCTCCGCCTGGAGCCCCCGATAGCTCCCGCTTCGCCCGGGGCCATTTATCTCTCGCTCCACAAATGTTTCCTTTTCTCGGAACCCAGGGCCCCGGAGCAGCTTCTGGGAAGTGGCCCGGGCACAAACCCTGGAGGAGGCTGCACGGGGACCCCACGGCTCTGCTGCCCTTCTGAAGCCCTGGGGAGCCCCTGGGACGGAGGAAGGTGTTCGGACATGGAGCATCCTGCAGGAAGCGGCGCTTGGGACGCTCTGTCTCCGCGTGTCCCAGCTCTCCCATGGCCACTGTCCTGCCCGGCCACTCGCTGCGCTCTGTCACTGCCGCTTGTCCCCACGTATCCACAGACAGGTTTCCCAGGCTGCAGTCAGCAGTGCCCTCTCCTTGGCCTTGCAATGCGCTTCCCCCATCTCCTGCAGTGAATCCTTTGCTCCTCGCTGCTTCCTCCACCTTCATCCCGGGACAGGGACTGAGCCTGGAAGCCCCCTGCTTTGTGCCTAAAGGGCTCCATTAGGGCCTGTTAAAGCAGGATGCTGGCCCCTCTCTGGGGATGCCGGCATTTGCAGCAGCAGGATGGCCATGTCCTAGTTGGAGGTGACAGCAGGGGCACGTGCTGGAGCACTCAGGACCCTGGCCGTGACACGGGGCCGACTGTCCCTCCTGTGCAGCCCCTGGGAGCCAAAGGGAATGACCAGGACACGTGTCGTGCTCCAGAGCGGGACCTGGAGCCAGGCCGCGATGGGGACGAGCTGGTCCCCAGCGGAGCCCCCTGTCCCCTCAGGGTCCCCTTACAGCAGGACGGCGTTCGCAAGGGGACCGAGGGCAGTCAGGAGATGCCAGAGTCGGCGCTTGGGAGCAGCAGAGAGGACGGGCAGGGCTGCGTGCTGAGACACTGAGCGCTCCGGGCTCGTGCGGGATAACAACGCGGGGTGACAGTGTGGGGTGACAATGCAGGGTGACAATGCAGGGTGACCTGCCCATGCAGACCGCTGCTGCCCTCCGTGGAAAGGGA
>VWPW01000216.1:0-29096 GCA_013389825.1 Crypturellus undulatus
GCGGAGCAGGACAGCTTGCAGGGAATCCGAAGTGACATTAATTGAAATCTTATCACTTCCTTCATCTGAAGGTGAACCCGGGGCACAATAAAGAGCAGTTATCTGCCGTCTTCCCTGTCCGTCCCACGCGCACGGAGGGACGAGGATATCCATCACGCTTCCCGCTCTGCCGCTTTCTTCTGTGGACAGGGTGATATATTTAGGGAGCTGTCACCCCTGTAGAGCCCTCCTTCTGATGGAGAGTTGAACAAAAGCGGGTGAAAGCAATGGCAATGGGAAGAGAGGGAGCATTTGGAAACTGGAACCAGTGCAAAACCGAGTGCCCTGATTCCCTAAGAAGGCACCCAAAAATCGTGGGGTTTAGCATCACGGGGCAGTAGCGGCGGGAGGTTTTGCTGCAGGCCAACAAGCAACCAAGCCGAGTGATGGCCCAGGCTCTCTTCTGCATCTGAAGAAGAGAGATATTTGATATTTGAAGCGGTCAAGGACAAATTGTGTCTCACTGCAAAGGGTAGCGCGTACATTTGGGCAGGAGGGAAGGAGCTGTACTAAGTTAGAGTAGGAAACCATCTCCTAACGAGTAGCAGGAGGACCTGCTCTGAGCAGCAGTGCTGAGAAGCGGGTTCCTTGCTGTCCCTGCGCTCTCCTTTGAGGATGACCCTGTTATCTGTGGTATTTGCCCGCCGTGCAGCGGGGCTGCTGGGGCGAGGGCAGCCCCTCGCGCTGGTGCGGGGTGCGAGGGGCAGCGTGCGGGTGCCTGCGCTTCTCCGCATGTGCAGGAGCACGAGGCCGCGGTGCGGGCTGGCAGTAAATCGATGCTGCTGCAAACAGGAGAACAAAGAGCCTGCGAAGAAGAGGGGGAAGGAACAAGGAAAAGCGAGCGATGGGAATCCGATAAGCAGCCAAGGTGAAACAATGTTGGGAAAGGCTGGATTGCCTCGGTATGTATTCATCCCTCGGCCAGAGCCGCTCGCTAGCCCGTTCCCAAGGCCTCATTCCTCAAGAGGACGAGGTGCAAGGGTCTCACTGCAGCGTCCCATGATGGGTATCGCTGCCGACGAGGGCTCCCCTTGCTCTGTCCTGCTGTTTGGCAGTGCAAGTGGTTCCATGCGGATCCGCAGGAGAGGATGCTGTGGAAAAACGGGCTTTGGGAGCCAGGCTGCTTGTGTGGCTCCTTCCCGCTGGGCAATGCAAACGCAGATCTGGGGCCCGGCGGGTTCAACATGGGGACCGAGGCTGCTCCTGCCCCAGCACCGCGCTCGTGTCCGCGCGCCGTTCTGCAGTTTAACCTGTTGCAGGACCCGTCTTGCCGGTGCCGGGAGGTGCAGCCTTCGGCGACGGCGGATTTCCGTGCATGTTCGGGCTCGGAAACCCTTATATCCTGCAGCCGCCGCTGGAAAGGCTGCGTGGAAGCGCTGTAGGGAGCGATCCTGCCCGGGGAGAGGGGAGCTTGGCACCAGCGCGCCGTCCCTGAGCTTACCCGTCTGTGAAGAATCAGCATAATAACACTTAATGCGCTCCCCAACACGGCGGCGGAGGGGCTTCATTAAACTGCGCAGAGCGCGCCGAGATCCTCAGATTAAAGGCTGTGTGTACAGTGAATTACAAGAGCAAACAACATGAAATTTTCCATGTGTTGTGCTATGGCTGCCTTCATTTACGAGAAACAAATCGTTTAATGTACGTCTTACGTGCAACTTGTTTATATAGGATGTGCTTATTATTCCAGTGGGAGGGAAATCTGGTAGTTCTGATTATCATTGCTGCGTACGTAATCCACGCGAGGCGCAAAACACGAGATGTTGAAAGAGCGCAGATAGTTAACGCAGCTACGTGTGTGTATAATTTTTCTCCTTAGCCAATTTTAATAGGCCCAGAAGGTGGACCTGCACGGTGCCGAGCGGGTTAAACAGCCCGTTGCAGTGGCAGGAGCTCATCTGGAACTAATAATTTTTGAGGCCACCAAAAGTAAAAAGTGAAGAAGAAGAAAAAAAAAGGCAAGAAAGAAAGGCCAAGGAAATGCGTGTTGGTGCGGGCGGTGAGCAAAGCTTCTGCTGCCATCTGCTGCATGCGGGCTGCAGGGCCCCGCGAGCCGGGCCAGCGCGTCCCTTTGGGCTGCGTTCTCCCCAAAACAGGCTCCCGAGCAGCAGGCCGGGGGTCTCCAGAGCGGGCTGGCTCATTTTGGTACCCAATTCCTCCTCAGAGGGATCTCTAAGTTTCCTGCGGGTCTGGGTATCCAGCAAGGTTTAATTTATTACGGTTTGTCAAGCCCATTGAGGTCGTTGGTTGCAAAGGGGTTCCGTGATGTGCAGACTGCGTTAGGTTCCCGCCTGCCTTCCCAGAGCACCGTCTTGTTCCCTCTTCATCGTCCTCCATCGCACTGGGGAGCAGCGGGGTTTTTCTCAGCCCGATCCCACACAGGTGCTTTTGCTGCATTGGAGAACTGTGTAGCTCGTAGCTAACCTCTGCTACCCGCAGAAAGCAGATCCGCCGGGTATCGTGTGGCCTCAGCTACGAGGATCCGGGGGATGTGGCCTTCTGAATGCCTGTAATTTACAGGGAAGAAATAAACCACATGTCCTGGAAGAGCCCTGGGCTGCCGTTTTTCTTGCGTCCCACATTTGGCAGGTTGAGCGGTCCGTGGCAGAAGCCAAGCTTTTGATGGTTAGCACGAGTCCTTCCTTCCCACAGAGCCTCCCTTCCCTGCTTACGGCAAGGACTGCGCGCTGGAAGCTCCTGGCTCTTCCCTGCTAAACTGCAGCTTGAGTTCTGCTGCGAAATATCCCGCGCTGTTTCATCATTCCTGCTGAGAAAGGCTGAACACGAGCGGTCAGGGCTGGGGTTGCTTCCTGCAAGGAGGTGCCACCGACCTGCTCTCCCTCCGCGTCAAGCCGCGCTGGGGAGCGGGTCCAACGAGAGCGGAGTCTTGCAAGGTTCACGCAGACACGGCACAGACTCTATGAGAAGTTTCCTTGTGTTTTAAGAACTCACTGTGCTAAGAAGCAAGATAAGAAAGGCCCATAAAATTATAGAGAGGGAGGAGATGATGCAAAATCAGGCAACAGTCAGCAGAAAGTTCTAAGGGAGAATGACTTCCAAAGGAGCTAGGGCTGCACGGGTAATATTTTAGCTGCTCTCTAGGTAACAGGGTCTGATGACAAGGATCAAGTGAAGGGCACTGGGTTTTTGCTATAAAGTCCTCTCAGGGCTTGCAGGAGAAGCTTGTCCATGGGGCTGTGGGGGTGGTAGACACTAGGTCTCGTGTTCTCGGAGCAGCATTTCATCAGTTGATCAGATGACTTGACAAATACAACTCTGATGAAGGCAGTGGGGAGTTAGGGGTAAGGCTTTCCTATTAAAAAATCCGCAGAGGAGTAAAGGGCTAAACACATTTCCTCTCCCTGGAACCTTTTGTACAGTACGGGGCTTTCCTCCCTGAGACGCAGAGCTCGGCCTACAGGGTCGGCTGACTACCAAAACCCAAGTAGGTGCATGGGAATGAGAGGTGTGACTGCTCGTACCTTCGGGGGGAGCAATCTGTTTGAGCCGCAAAAGAGGAAAATGAGCTTCATTCATGACGAGGGGGCAACGGGGAGGAAGAAACGGCTGTTTGCTAACGATGCCTTAAGCTAAACATTAATGAAGTGCAACACTTAAGATGCTTGCACGCCTCAATTATGTCCACTGAGCTCGAGTGTTGCCTTTCCAATTAGGTAGACTAAAGAATGAGGT
The DNA here is from genome assembly GCA_013389825.1 of Crypturellus undulatus. NCBI lineage: Eukaryota > Metazoa > Chordata > Aves > Tinamiformes > Tinamidae > Crypturellus > Crypturellus undulatus. The sequence continues at coordinate 3,733 of VWPW01000216.1, forward strand.
ATGTGTGAAGAGGCGGCTGCCTGCTCTTACCTCTCTCCGCGTACCGGTTCGGCCGCTTTCCCCGAGCCGTCGGTGCCTCAGGTGTCCGTGCACGTGGTGTTCCACACAGCAACACACAAACGGCGCGCGCGGCACGCGAGCAGCACTGCTGCTCACTTTACTTCCAAGTAAATTTTTGCAGGGCAATGATGTACGATGAGGGTGGAAAGCTGGAGATGTCACCGTGCAAGCAATAGCACGAAAGCCTGCAAGAACTCTGGAGTTGCTTAGACACTAGTGCTGACCTCGAAGGAAAGGACCAAAACCATCGAGATGCCTTATGGAATTAAGGATGTTACCTGCACCTTTTTAGTGGGACTCTGAGATGCTTCTGCTGAAAGCTCACTTTGCTCTGCCGTCATTTAATGGATCCTTCTAATGTAAAACATAAATCAAATACAATTCAGAAATAACTTCACATTTTTATTGCACCAGGCACATGGAGGGTAGGTAATTATTTTGGAAACCAGTTTTGTTTACCCAGTTAATTTTTTTATTATTATTCTTAAGTGAAAAAAATCTGACAGACAAAAAAAATTCCTTCGAAACTGTGCAATAATAACATAGCAGAAATCAGAGACTGGAAAAGAAAAAGACACAGAATAGATATTCAAATGGTATATTATTAAACTTCACTTAAGGAACCAGATTAGAAGCTGATGCTAACTCTAAAATAATCTTTAGAGACTGGCTGCAAATTTTGAATTATTAGTTACAACCGTTACAGCTAGTACCAGAAATGAAGATGCTCCCTGGATCCATGGACTCAAATTACACCACTTCCATTCTGAAGTCCACTTGAAGAAGGCTTGAAATATGTTTAGGAAGATGTTTTGCTGGTCTTTCCCAATACAGTTTTGCATTCCCACTGGCAAGTTAGTTAAGTCTTTCTTTACATACTTCTCTGTCCTTGTGAGCTCAGGCATGTTGATGCTGAGATCGGGATCTTCCCAGGAGGAAAGGGCATGATCCTCCTGCATGTTACCTGCTCAGGAGGGGTTTCCTTTCTTGGTGGGTCTAAAATAAGAGGATAGTAAATGTTCCAACCCTGTTGGTTGTCTTAGGGACCTGAGCAGCCTGCAAATGCAAAGGCCCCTCAGTGCCACGAGGCGCCAGGGCTGCAGGGATGCCCACAAGTTTCACGGCAAGTCCTCGCTTGCTCTTGTAGGCTCCTTTTCTCCGGATGCAAAGTGCTTGCGTATCTGTAGATGAGACTTGGTCCCTGCCCAAGAACAGCAGTTCTAAATCCCAGTTCTGAGTCTGCTAATCTCTGCAACCTCAGTTCTCTCTTCAAATGGACTTCAGAGTGGCAGCCTGCCGCTGCAGGGAAAGCTAAATGGACTCCAATAGCCAGTATCATCCTCTGCTCTTCCTTTTGCCTCATGGATCCAGGCGTTTCACTGTGTCCCGGTGAGGTAAGCCCTAGTCACCCCCCAAAATGTAGGAGAACAACTCATGTCACAGCGCATAAAGCTACTGGAACGAAACAAGAACAAAATATACATCCACATCCATGTACTGTATGTACAAGAGAGCCCTCCCACCCCATATACATCTCTGTGAACAAGATTCCGTGCTTCAAAACTTCATAAAAATATACAATTTACCCAGGACTGCACCCGTTCTGCTCACCCCCTGCCTGGGGCTTAGAATTTCTCATCTCTATATAAAATGCAGTTAGCCCTGTAAAGATGCTTTGCTGGAGCACAGCGGTGCTTCTTGCAGTGAGGAGCAGGTTGGGAGGGCAGGGGCTGCAGCTCGGGGCTGTCCCACGTCTGCAGCTCCGTCCACCCACGCTGCATCACTGAGGCACTGCTTGGGGAGCTTCTCCTTGAATATAATATTCCGACCAAACGTTTCCCTGGCAATAGTGTTAGCTCTGTACAAGTGTTGCTGAGCCTGGAGTACAAAGGGACCTTTCAGAGTGACCAGAGGTGACCTGTCACCCTGCTGGTGTTTGAAAGTATCCAAGCAAAGCAATGCTGTGGAATATCAACAAGGTTATAAGCTTTTTAAGTCCTTGCTATCTGCCCTCCTCATAGAGACACGGTACAGGCTAAATTCTCCTTGCCTTGCTCAAGCGGGACTTACACCAGGGAGCAAAGCAGCAAAATTTAACCAATATCAGCAGTCTCCTCTGGGTTACTCAGCGGAATCCCTGTGCTAGAAACACTTGCTTGAGGAGGAAGAGGTTCAGTGCTCTTTAACTTGGCTTTTAGGCTTTATTTCCTACAGAAATATATCATTTTTTTCCAATTTACACAGCTTGAAATAGTTTTGCCTCTGGGTCGGATTCTGATCTCCACATGTATCTGTTATTCTGGAAAACAATGGGTTATGCCGTGCTGTGCCAATTTACTCAAGAATTTTACCCCAGAACAGCAGCACCTGACCGTCTAACCAGGTAAAAACGTCGCAGCTCTGCAAGATCACTGTTATCTATAAAATCTGCTCCTAGTTCGGTCCCGGTTTCAGGCGAAAAATTGTCACCGGGATCAATGACACCAGTAATTGAAAATAGACTTAGTATTTCTATAGTGTATCAAACCGTACAGAACTCCAACTGCTTTATATATTTTCTGTATGTGAAATTAAATGGATCAGTCATGTATCAAAACATAGTTGGCCCTTCTTGTTTCATCTGTAGGAAGACTGCAAGTATAATTTCATTTACACAGCAAAAATACTCTTGGTTTAAACAAAGAAAATAGAGAAGGCGGCGTGTCATATTTCACTACGGGGCTTTGCATATATCGAGTATGGCGAGGCGTGAGCCATGACCGTCCCCTCCCAGCGCCACTCTTGGCCTGGCGAGGAATCGGGTTCATGGTGAGATTCACATTTTGTTATTGCAAAAAAGCTAGACAGTGGTAACCAGACACTTCTACTTGGTAACTCGGGAGCCAGTATTACATCTACGGTAAATGCAAAACGATTAGTGATGAAAATATATATAAGTTACTGGTATACAAGGGGAAGGTCTGACTGCAGCTGCTTTCACGGGAGGAGCACAGGATCCTGCTGTAAACCAGACGGGTTCAGATTTGCAGTGATGCCGCTGCGAGGCTGTGGGCAGCCCTACGCGAAGCCCTTGGCTAGTTCTGTGCAGAGGAGGCTCCCCCTTCTGTCCTAGCAATACAGGAGCATCCTCAAGACGCTCCATGGAGGAAAGCGGCTTTTCTAATCACGCTGCAAGATGTGTTTCAGGATGAATGTTTTAAAGATGGTTAACAGCCAATTTTTTCAGCCAACTTACTGCCATGGATTACGGTTCTCTAGGTGTGATGCGCTTTGGCACCATCCAGGCTGCTTTTAGCTTTCGGGTTGCCTGTGGTGACCTGAACCCCTCGTTTTAGGCCTTGTGGCCCCGGATTAGCAAAGCTTAAACCCTGCTGCCGTCTAGGGGGTTTGAGCTCACGGTTAGAGCCCTGATGTCTCTGAGTCTCAGTTTCCTGAGGGATTGTGGGTCCTTTAACAATGGGAAAAATATGTAAAAATAAGGATTTGTATTACCGTGGCAAGAACAACGGTGGGGATGCCCAAACACTCCTGCCTTGCACGATGAAGTGGCACATGTTCTACACAATAATGTGTACAATGTCTGACGACGCTGGAAATCTGTTCTCAAGCAGATTTCCCAATAAATTAACACAACAAAAATACTTTCATATAAAACAAAGTCCAAAGGATTTTTTTTTTTTCAGTAAAAGCAAAACCTACAGGGACTATATTACTTCTCTCTCTCTACATATATAATCTCCTGAATTCTTTTTAAATAAATTTATTCTCGTCTTAGAAAAATAAAAAGAATAGCCAATTTAGTTAACGGAAAGTATCTCACAGACTTAAGAGCATGCCCAGCAAGCATAGCCTTGTAAGACTAAATTATGTTAAATCAAAGCAATTTGTTACTAAATCAACCTAGTCTGCGATTCACAGTTGATTACTACAAAGTGTATCTTTTAAAATTTTTTGGCCCATATAAAAATAACATATTGCAACTCAAAGTGCTTTTTAAAATAAACAATCAACTATTTTTATCAAATAAAATATTTACACCATTTGGTTTTTACAATCGGCAACGCGCTTCATGCGATGACCATCGGAACATCATCTGAAAATCCAGTTATCATTGGGGCTTCATCATCCTCATCTCCTGGAAAACAAACCCAAAGCTCTGTTACAGGGTTACCCAAATTTCAACTCGTTTGCACTAACGGAGGTTCTTGAGGTGAAGAAATGGTTTTCCTGGGCCAGGGTTATATCTTTTTGAACAAGAACAAATTGGTAGTGCTTTTCATGCCAAAGATGACCCATCTTTGAGAACGAAAATTCTCAAATTTTGACTTTGGAGATGAGAGGAGTGAGTTGTGTCACTAATTGAGGTCCCTAGAGCTGTCCTTACAATCCCGCGCGAGACACGGGCTGTCACGTACCTAGATCGTCGCCCGAGGAGAAGATGGCCGAGCCCAGGCGGGAGCTGTAGTGGCTGTTGGCGAAGGCCGTGAAGCTGTTCTGCAGCCTCCGGTGCCTCATGTAGAGCACCACGAAGCCGATGCCCAGCGTCACGAGCAGCAGGAACAGGATGGGCACCACGACGGCCGCCACGTCTGTGGACCTGCCGCTCCGCGATGCGGAGGAGTCTTCACCTGCGGCTACGAGGGACAGAAGGGCCATTGGAAACCACGTTCCTCTCCCTGTTGCTGGGTCAGCGTCCGGTGCACCCAACCCAACTGCAACGTGGCCAGATCGCCACAACATTCACACTCAGGAAACTGCACGATTATTTCTTCTGGCCTGCCTTGCTAGGACGCAAACACCACGTTGACCCGCTATGTACTATTTTATTTCATTAATCTGCACTAAGGATGTGGGGGGAAAGACAAAGCCAGCGACCTACCTGTCCCGAGCTCGTCGTAGAGCAGCGTGGCCGGCTCCCCGCACATCTGCCCGCTGTACAGACACCTGGCCTGGACCGTGAACGAGTAGTTGTGGCCTATCTTCAGGTTGGACACCTTGAAGAAGTTCTCCGTGGTGTTCCCAAGATAAGCCGTGATGTTCATCAAGCTGTCAAACATGTGAATCTCATAGCCCTGAGAGTTGTGAAAATAAAACCAGAAATCCCAAGTTACTCAACTGAACGGAACCGCAGAGGTCCAGTTTGCTGCTTCTGACAGGTCTTCAAAATTTGTTTTTGCTCCTGAATTTAGCTTTGATGAAATGTATTTGGGGTATTGATGGAGAGAGCCATAGCAAAGCTTCCTCCTGGCAGTGTGTATTGACCTTGGCCAGCCTAAAGAGAAATATTGTCTGGTTCACTCTGTTCTTACCATGGGCCTGAGACCACCCAAAAATGGAGTCCATCAACAAAGACCTTTGTTTTTTTGACATAGAGTTCCACCACCCAGTCCCTGACAGAGAACATTTCACAGATTTCCTATCAAAATCTAAACAATACTAGCTCTCAGGGGCTACTGCTGCGCTTACCAACCTGGGTCCTTCCCACGTGTGACAGGTGCCCTTTCTCAAGAGCGTAATTATGTTCCTCAAAAGCAGCCGATCGGATCGTACACCTTCGCTGTCACGTAAACTGAAGTGTGCTCTACACAGGCGGCTCAACAAGGACACTCAGGAGTGTGGAGCGTGCTCAAGTATTTATAGAGTCTGAAAGGGCCCGTACGACTGAGGACATGGGGTGCAACTTACCCGGCTTTCATTAAAATTGCTTTCCTTAAGTGCTAAACTCTTCCAAAACAGCAGAATATGGTCATTTTCTGTTATTATTTTTAAGGCATCTGGTGCAGACAGGGGAACTGCAAATGATAGAAAGTGAAAAACAGATTGGGTTTAAAGCACAAACGAGCAGGGAGGTCACTTGGGAAGTCAGTACTTTTTTAGCAACCAAGACAATACCTTGCATACAAAAGGCTGTCCTGGAGGACAGGACATATAAGCATGTAAGCATGTAAGCAGGCAGTGTTTTATTTTATAAAACTTTAAAAAAACACATATCCATTTAGGCAGGAGAAAAATTCCCTCACCATCATGCCAAAATCCTGTTGTTTGTTGGCTTGCTTTTCTAACTGCTTCCACTGGGAATTGAACACTTGGGTAGTGAGCGATCAATAAGTGATGCTAGAACTGTGTGAGCCCTCTGCTCACAGCGGGATATACCGGAGGGATCAATGAATGGCATGGGATTCCCTCTCCTGGACAGTGCTGCAAGAATCACCCGTGACCCAAACAGTAAGACTTCTTCCCTTTACCTGTGTTGATCTTCATACTGGACTCTTTGCTCATGTTTCCCAGTTGAACGATAACGTGGTATTTGCCTCCTGGTTCGAGTTTTTTAATGGTGTACTCCACTGTGCTGTTCCGGGTTTTCACTTTGTAGATTTTATCTGTTTTTCTTACTAAATCTTTAACCGCAACAGCATATAACTGGAGGAGGAGAAAAGGTACAGGTACACGCAGTGAGTGACAGAAAATGTTCCTTTCTTGCAGGCTTGCTAACAATCTCATACCATGCTGGAACAGCAGACCTGGGGGCAAAACTCATACTAAACCATACGGAGCAGTTACCATATCCTGGTCGGGCGAGTCGTAGGGCGATTCCCACTTAATGACCGCGAATGTCTTCGCGGTGAGCACGGAGTGGAGGTGCCGCGGCGGGAGCCGGTTGTCCGGGATCATCTTCACCACGACGTAGTCGGAGGGTGGTCCTTGGTAGGGAGACACCACCCGCACCTTAGAGAGGGGACGCAGTGGTTAGCACTGTGCCCTCGCCCGGCGGTACCGAAACGCAGCAGGGAGGAGGAGAAGGGGCCCACCAGGAACAAGTACTGCTCGTCTCTGCTCACGATGACGGTGGCGTTGTGAGAGGTGGTGCTGGTGTTGTGGGGGCTCCTGTAGAGCTCCAGGAACGACGTGGCGTAGAAGATGCCGTAGACCTGTGGAGGAGAAGAGCTAAGCAATAAAGATGCCTTCTCTGCCTGTGCTCATGGGGCAGCAGCTCCTTGTGCAGTTTTTCCAGGCTTAAAATTTTCAGGGCTGTGGGATTCAATCCCACTGGCCCCTTCTGCTGGGGGATTTACTCGTGTTTTGAGGTTCGGAGCTAGACCCTGTCCTAGTGGGTGAGAAAAGAGGCTCAGCAGCTTACAACGTTCCTCGGTCCGGTCCAGGTGCACTCCACCGCGGTCTGGTTGATGGCCTTGGCTTTGAGACTTGGGGACACGGGTCTCGTCCCGCTGGTCACGACGCGTGCGAAGGACAAGGGGCTGTCGCCCAGCTCCGTCCTAGCCCACACGGAGATCTCGTAGGGGGTGTGCGCTGTCAGATTAGCCACTGAGGAGGGAGAGAGATGGGCAAGACTAAGCCTACGGCTTCACCAAAAACATCCCTGCAGATTTAACTCAAACAGGGAAATTCTACATGTCTACCTTTTTGGAGGGACTTTTCTCCTTCTATGATCAGAGTCCTTTTTTCTTGCCTGTGTGTATCAAAGGTCCAGTAGATGTTCACGACATAACCGCTGACCTGTCGAGCAGCAAATATAGACTCTCTCTTCAGCTGTGCTTTTTGCATGCAGGGCAAGTTTTGCCATTTTAAGTCTGAGCATTGTGTCTGGGACTGTTGATGAGTATTAAGTAATAAATCAATATGAAATAATTAGTGTTTAAACATAGCCACAATACTTAAGTGGGTGATCTTATCTATCCCATCCAATATTTCAGTTTTATCAGCTCCAGCCTTTTCTTAACTGCTGTTTTACTAGCAAAGATCAAAAATTTACCTTGATGTTAGTATTCATTTTTAGGGTGAAACTTATGGAGTCTTCAGTGTAGCTCTCGATATGTATGACAGGTGGAGGAATGACTGGAAGGAAGGGAAGAAACCGCTGTCATTTTAACGCTTAGAGAGGATAGGAAGAATACAGATTTTCACAAGGGTGAGGAAATATCAGACAAAGCGTTTCTCTAGTCTTAGTGGGCCAAGCTTGCACATCTCTAAGATACATCTCACAGAAAAGGCAGTGACATATATAAGTAATGTCTGTTGTTATTTTCTCAGATCGGTCACCTAAAAGCTGCCTGACTTCTGTGCTTTGCTAAGCATAGGGTGAACACAGAGAGGATCAGACAGGTATTTTAGTGCTGAACTTAGTGGGACAGCTCTGTACTACGGTCCACATCATCAGTGGTGGGAGGTCAGGAGCTGTCAGTAGGGACAGTTGCAAAGCTCCCATGTAAACAGAACTGATGGGTGTTGCAGATCTTTCTGCCTCTGTAGCTGCCTCTGATAATCAGGTATTCATGCACTTCATCTTATGAGGAATTATGCATTTCAGCATGTTGTTTTCTTTCCTTTCTTTGTCAACATCGTGAGGATGCACTTTTATCTGACAAATTAGCTGGCAGACAGTGCTGACATCAGAATATAGTTTTCAAAATAAAGAAGTTGCCATGAATACAAATGATTCCTAAAAGGCTTTTCAAAAACATTTCAGTGGGAAATGGTTTATTAGTTTGTTTCCATTTATCTGCTGTCTGTGAGTGAATGACTGTGGTGCTGTGATAGCTCCTGGGAACCTTCCTGGTCTCTTAGAGATCCAGCCTCTATGAAATGCAGAAACCATCATAAGCTGAAAGGTGTCCTGCCAGGCAGAAGCACTGAAGGAGTTAATGGTAATGCACCTCGGCTATCTGAAGGTAGGATCTAGCCTGCTAAAGTCCCTGGGAATCTATCCGCGGCCCCGGAGAGAGGGGCACCCTCTGGACATGTTTCTCATGCGCTTCCAGGGGCAGAACTCCCATCCTTCGCACCACAGGGCACGGAGGAAGAGCCAACGACTGGCTCAGCCTGACCACTGAGCTTGCAGGCAGCTCAGGCTAAGTGAAACGGCAGAGCAAAGCTGCTGAAGACTGTAAAACACCCAGGAGGGAAGGATAAATCAAGAACATGGTGGTGGGCATGTTGATGCTAACACTGCAGGCTAACGCTTAGAGGATTTGGTATGTTATCCCATTTGATCTGGGGTAAAACAACAGCAATGCTTACCTTTGTCTTTTATGGTGGTTATGGACACTGCAGCCTAACACTTAGAGGATTTGGTATGTTATCCAGTTTGATCTGGGGTAAAACAGCAATGCTCACCTTTGTCTTTTATGGTGGTTATGGATTTGGCATCACTCCAGTTCCCCACTCCTCGACTAGTTACTGCAGCAACCTTTCCAGATACGAGGGTTAGTTAATACGAACCAGTGCACACAGCCAACATTGTGTAAGGCAGGCGGAGAATGAGTTGCACGGACAAGGGCAGAGTGTACATTTAACAGGGTTCACTCTGCAGACTTTGTTTTCCTACTCTTATCAGTTCAGTCTGCAATTACCCCATGTCTCCCAAATGTATGCATTCTCCACATGTGTGGCTTTTATTTTCCCAGTGATACAGTTAGAAGCAAATTTATCTCTGGCCCAGATCTGCTGCAATGACAATGACTTTGAAATGGGCAATTAATAGCGCAGATTTCATAACACAGCCTGGCCTCCTGGGTGATGGAGCAAACCAAGGGGCAGAATTTAGGCCTTGAAACTATATATATTACCAGTGCAAATGCCAAGTCCCCACTGTGGGTTGAGAGTAAAGGGCAGAATTTTAACAAACTTTCTAACAGTTAGTTGAAAGTTAACATTCAGTTCCCAGACCATCTAACAGAAAATAATGAGAGCATTCACAGCACAACAATAACTAAAGCTTTGAAAATACTCACTCTAACAGTATATAACGTGTTGACCTGCAGGTTCTTGATCTCAGTGTAGTTCTTGGTGGTTCTCAGGGACGACCACTCCTTGGATCCTCCTCTGCTGTATTCCACCTGGGAGCGCAGAGACAAGCAATGAGGGCTCTCCCGCCTCCAGTACCGCAAGGTCACAGGTCCCTCTGTGTCAGAATGTCACTACATTGAATTCTAAAAGCTTGGGAAGCGAGACAGAAATGAAATCATGGATTCGAGGACAGTGCTACCACCTTGAGTCCTGTAGTACTTCTCTTGCCTCACCCTTGCAGCAGGTACCCTCTGACAGACCCTGTTTGAGGACCCCCTGGTCTGAGGACCCCCCCATCCTCTGCCGAGCTGTTCGGAGAGGGGAGCTGCCGCTCTAGGAGCCCTGAGGACCCGCTCCGCTCTGGAGGCGAGCGGGGCCCCTGCCCTTCGTGCGGCGCCGGCGCGAGCAGCACTCACGATGAACTCCCGAATGAGCCCGTGCGCGTTCACAGGAGCGCTCCAGCCGCACGTCACCACCCCCTCGGCCTCCTTCCGTAGGGACAGCTGGAGGTTAAAGGGGGCATCCGGCACTGCGGAAGGAAACACGGGCATGAGCAGCACAGCCGCCACCACGTCAGCGTGTCCACACCACAAGCAGGACAGGGTCTCTCAGAGGGGCCTTTTCCTCATCTTTTCCTCAACCTGACCTTCAACGCGCAGCTAGATTATCTCATTCCTTGCAAACGAATTGAATGTTGGAGTGTGAATCGGGGAAGAACCCTCTCTGCTTGCACAGGGGCCACCTCCGCGGTCACTTCCTAGCGGGGCCGAGGCAAGGGGAAGGTCCCCGCGGGTCTGCTTACGTCCTTCGGGTGCGCGCAGCGTGATGAAGTCGTTGGTGTTGTACACGCGGCTGAGACACTGCACTTGGACTTTCACCTGATAGGTGCAGTCTGGCTTGAGAACCTTCAAAACGCTGTTCGTTTTGTTGCTGTGCGTTTCCAGAACCTTCCACACGCTCTCGCCAACTGTCCTGCACGAGAGTCAAAGCACTTCACTCGGGAGGAGGTTTAGTGACAGAGGGGGCCCCGCGGCTCCTAAAGGACGAAATATCTAACTGTGTTTTGAGAACTTGCGTCTTGCTTTCCTTTTCAGTAAAGCCCCACCACCAGCTTGAAAAGGAAGGGTTTCAAAGCACACACTAAATATATCTCCGTGCCTCAGAGCCGCCGTCCCCCGAGGTTTCCACCACTGCTGCGCTCCAATTTCTCGACTTTGTTCTCATTGTTGGCGGTCCCACAAAGACAAGACCCGAGCAGAAAACAAAAACCGAATATGCCCACACCACTGTCAAAGTAAACAAGAGCTTTTCACACATGTCCCTTACAAAGCGCTATTTTGGGTCTCCTTTGTAACAAAGCATTAGAAAAATGCTCAAGTAGAAATGGATTGCAAATTTCCCAGTCTTTCAAGACCAGATCCATTTTAGTACTTGGTTGTAAACAGGCAAATACTGTTACTGATGCTCATGCTCCCTCCGTCCTTTCTTTGACACGAATAGCAATGGTCATGCACGAGTCTGTAACGCGCCATGTACCTGTAATACACGTTGTAGACACAGGAGGTCGAGGACATCTTCTTCGGCCGAGCCCAGGTTAATGTGACATCGCCGGAGAAATCAGCCGTCCACTGGAGGTTCTGCACTTTGTACACGATCGTGTCATCTGAGCAGAAAGAGGAGAAAGCAGTTTTACTGGAGGGAAGCAAGTCCTTTAGGCAGAACAGCAGCAGCAAAGTGTGTCGCATGGCAGCACGAGAGGGTACAAACAGCAATATGCGCTCGAGGGAGCATTTGCAGCATCCCGATGTGCGAACAGAGAGGTCAGGCGGGTGTTACTGATGGAGAAGAGCCGGCTGTTCGGGGCAGGATGCTATCCCCGGTGTTCCTGGCTGCTCCCGAGTGTATCTTCGGGCGGAGGGAGCGGGGCCGCTGCTCACCTGTGCAGTTCCTCTCGTCGCTGCCGTCCGAGCAGTCCAGGTAGCCGTCGCAGCGCTCCGTGGGCAGCAGGCAGGCCTCGCCGTCCTCGCACTTGTAGCCGTCGGGGCACGGCAGGCTGCTGTGCGTGGCTGCGGGAGGCGCACAGCTTGCGTGAGTCACGGCTGGGCACGCTGTGCTGGTACCGGGGTGCCGCGTTTCACACACGGTGTGTCATTAATGGGACTCTTTGGGATTTCTGTTTTGCTACATCCCCCGGGACACTCGCATCCCCTACAGAAAGAACCCGGAGCCTATCCCTCCTCTTCCCGCTCCCCGCGGCACTTACGGCAGCCCCTCTCGTCGGCACCGTCCGCGCAGTCCCGCGCGCCGTCGCAGCGCTTCCAGTTGGGGATGCACCTGCGCGGCTGCTGGCACTCGAACTCGAACCTGCCGCAGCGGCCCGCCGGCGCCGGGGACGTGGCCGTCACGTTGGGTCCTGGCGGAGGAAGGAGCACACTGAGGAAGGGCACTGGGCTCCGTCCGGCCACCCTGCTGCCGTCGCATCGGTCCCCAGGTCCCAGCTCCACTAGATGGCAATATCTTCCCATCTAACAGGTACGCGGCGCCTTCGGATTTTGTTCGCTACGTCTCCCGAGCCCTACTCTCTCCTGACTGCAGGGGGCTGGAAAAGCCAGGAGAGGGGGATGAGGGCTGGATGTGCTGCTGGATGGGGCGTTCTGCACCGCTCCGAGCACAGCAGCCCTGGCTGCACCCACAGCGGAGGTGGGAGCCAAAAAGCTGCCCTGTTGCCCACGGTGCTGGAGGCGGGAAGGTGGCCAGCGCCTGCAGGGGCAGCACTGCAGAGAGGGAAAGGGGTGAAGGACGGTAAAGCTCACGCGGGGTCGGGCAGGCGTCCTCGTCGGAGCCGTCGGCGCAGTCCTTGTAGCCGTCGCACACCCAGCCGTTGATGATGCACGCCCCGCTGTTGCAGCGGAAATGATTGGGCCGGCACGTGGCGGGCCCCGACGTGGAAACGGGGAGCACCGGGGAACCTACAAAACACCGCGGCGAGAGTGGGCCCTGTTGCTCGCGGCCGCGCGCCACGCGAGCGGGAGGGAGCCCCGCGCGCCCTACCCGCGCACGCCCGCTCGTCCGACCAGTCGCCGCAGTCGTTCTCGCCGTCGCACTTCCACCGGTTGGGGATGCAGTGCCCGTTGCCGCACTGGAACTGGTAGTAGCGCGAGCAGTTGGGGGCCTCCGTGGGGTTTTCTGCCGAGGAGAGCAGAGCGCTGTGAGCCCCGAGAGGCCGAGGCGGCTGTGCGGGAAGGGGCACGCGCTGCCGGGGTGCCTGTGCGCAGCTCCCGATGCTGCCTAGGGAGCGCCGCTCAATATTGAGCTTGCCTAAGCTGCCTCGGGCTGCACATCTGCGGAGTAAATAGGTCCCTGTGCGACTTAGTCGACTGCAGGCTGCGCTGTCTGTGTCAGATTTTCAGTGCGCTTTGATGTCCCTGTACTACGAGGACAGCGATGCTGCTCTCTAGGCACAGCACCGTGCAGGGTGCAAGGGGAACGTCATTCGTGTGCGTAGAGGCGTACACCTGTATGCCTGGGGGTGTGTGTAAACGCAAGCGGGGCTCACCACAGTTTGCCTCGTCCGAGTAGTCGCCGCAGTCGTCCATGCCGTCGCACTTCCACACCAGGCTGATGCACACGCCGTTCTGGCACTGGAAGCTGAACTGGTCGCAGGTGCGGTGGAACTCGGCGTCCTGGGCTGCAGGGGACACGAGAGCGGTCCCGAGCTGCCCACCCCACAGCCACGCTCTAGTACAGGGGCTAAGGGCACGACATGCGAGAGAGAGGACGGAGCACACCCAAAGGCAGCGATGGACTGAAACGCCAAGCGTTGTAGCCCGGGGCCACTGCCTTAGTCCAAGGCCAGCGCGTGCCGCCACACTTACAGCATCCCGCGTAGCTGGCATCTTCATCCGACCCGTCGCGGCACTGGACGATGCCGTCGCACACCATGGAGTGGAACAGGCACTGCTGCCGGTTCTTGCACACGAAGTCCATGTAGCGGGTGCACAGGGGCTCTGCGGGGATGGGGGTGCAGAAAGGCAGGGGAGGGCAGTGCCCTTCGTAACGGTGCGTGCAGAAAACTTCTCTTGCAAATAGTTGGAGCTTCCTGTGCACACGTGCTGCCTTGCCCGGTTCCGCATCCCGGCACCAGCAGCTCAGCACCATTTGGGATCTGGTACTCACCACAGTGCTGCTCGTCCGAGGCGTCGGAGCAGTCGTTGATGCCATCGCAGTGTTTGCTGGTTGGGATGCAGGTACCATTGGGGCACTGGAAGCCGTTGCACTTTTTCTCTGAAATCCAGATTTGAGCGATGTCGCGTTTTATAGGGCTGCTCTTAAATAAATTCCCCGCCCCGTGTCCGTCCCCGAGGGACGGGAATTGCCTCCCCGAGTTTGTGGCTGTCTTTGCGCCAGCCCCGTGCCGCCGCCGTGCCGTTACCGCAGGTGGCAGGGTCCTCGTCGGAGCCGTCCTGGCAGTCGGCGTCGCCGTCGCAGGCCCAGCGCTGCGGGATGCAGTGCCCGTTGTGGCACTGGAAGCTGGAGGCCTCGCAGGTGTGGGACACGGCTGCAAGCGGAGCCGCACGGGCGCTCAGCCGGGCTCGCCACTGCGCACCGGCACCGTGCGCTTATGCCCCGCGTATCCCAAATAAACACAGTTCCCGGGATTAGGACCCTGGCCTGCCTTAGGCTCCTGTTGGGAAAGCTGCTGCCTAGGGTTTAAATGGATCAAAGCCTAACGCACAGTGTCCCTTTAAAAATGAATACCCTTCGCCAATCAGGAGAGCACTCATCATTCTCTAGAGGAAAAGCAATGTTCAGCTTAATTAAATTGCACGCTACTGAATTTAAGGTTCGCTGGTGACATGCACTTGCAGATATTTCAAAACGCTACAATCTTGTGGCAGTAATTTTCTATTAGGTATTCAGTGTGAAATGTAATTATTTTAGATAAGAGCAATAAATGCAGCTGGTGGAGTCAGATGAAATGTTTCTCAAATAATTGTGATCCTCTTAGATAATTTCAACTTTCAGCTTAACAAACCCGATATGCTTTTTGAAGTAGGTTCCTGTAGTAATTCTCTCTGGAGAAACTCATATGACAGATAAGTGATACCAATATAAATTAAACCTCCTTACATAGCCGCGCTCACTGAATACTAACGACCGGGATCCCCAGCGAAATGCTTAAACCTCTGCTGCCGAAAGCAGCCTCGGCGGAGGCTCCAGTGTGCAGCGATCCCAAAGGATCTCCTCAGCCTCGCGCCCTGCGCCGGCAGTCGGCACCAACAGCCAGCAAGTGCTCGGGGGATATTTTAATTGAGGAGATTGGTGTGTGTTCTCCTGTTGGCTTCTCTCCGGAGGAGCGGTCTCTATTTGAGCTTGGGAGGCAGCTCGGGGACAGCAGTTTTGCACTGCGTTGCAAAGGATGGTTGAGGGTTATGGCAAGTAGAAAATCAGACTCAGGGATGTAACACTTGATGCACGAGAGGGGTAAAGCCAGGACAACACCAGCTTAGCTCCCCAAACCACTTGGGCAACGTGATTAGGTGAGGAACCACTTGTTGAGCTAAGCAGAGCTTACCGGTGCAGTTGGCTTCGTCGGACCAGTCCCTGCAGTCGTTGTCGCCGTCGCACATCCAGGAGCGGCGGATGCACATGCCAGAGCTGCAGCTGAACTCGTCGCCCCTGCACTGGTGCGCCTCTGCGGGCAGCGCAGCGCGCTCAGCTCAGCGGCCTCGGAAGCGCTTCCCGCGCGCCGCGCCGCGGCCGCCCCCGCTCCCGGTCCCTCCGGCTCACCGCAGCGGCTCTCGTCGCTGTTGTCACCGCAGTCGTCCTCCAGGTCACACTTGTAGGACAGCGGGATGCAGGTGCCCGAGCCCTGGCAGCGGAACTGGCTCTCGGCGTCGCACACCGTGGTGGCTGCCGGCGCGGCGAGAGGTGGTCAGGACCGCGCGGACGCAGCCCGCGGACGCAGCTGCTGCTGCGAAATTTGTGCTACCGCTACCCCGCGGGCAGCAGGGCAGGGAGGCTCCTAGTGCTTCCTTGCTTTAGTGAGGTCGGACCAGGGGAAAGGCTGCATTTGGCTGCTCTCGCAGGGTAGCAGGAAAGTGACCATCTCCCCAGCGTGCAGGTCTCTGCTGATTCCAGGTTTGAAACCTGGCCCTCTTTCCAGGATGCGCTGGAGCTGCATCACTCCCCGCTAGGGATGAGAGCCAGGCTCCATGGCTGCAAGCCATGCAACCCATTTGGGACGTGCCCCTTCGGACGAGAGGACTCGCGCCCTCCCTGCTGCCACGGTGTGAATATAGACAAGCAGCTCGGTGCAGTGCTGACACTGCAGGTGTCTAAGGGGACATGGGCGCACACCGCCCCGGGACACTTACGGCAGTTCTTCTCGTCGCTCATGTCCCCACAGTCGTTGTCGTTGTCACACTGCCAGATGCTGTTGATGCAGTTCCCATTGAAGCATCTGTACTGGTTCGGCAGGCAGGTGTTTTCTGTGCAGAGGAGGAAGAAGCGGGGCTGGTGTTAGCCACAGGGCTGCCCCTCGGAGCGGAGGCAGCAGGGGAGGTCCCGCTGGTGGCAGGAGGCAGCACGGAGGTACCTTCCTTGACGCAGGTGCTGTTCCTCATGACGTAGCCGCGAGGACAGTCGCAGCGGAGCTCCCCGGAGGGCAGCACGGTGCTGGGAACGCCCTCGGGACACTTGCAGCTCCGGCCGTTGTTGGACTTGGGCAGGCAGAGCAGGCTGCAGGGCTTGGCGATGCAGGCGTTCTGCCCTGGACAGGGTGAAGGGACCCCGTGAGGACACGGTTGTGCAGCAGGACACCCGGATTTACCTAGCGCCTTGCTCCACGCAGTCACAAACGCACAGAGCTTTTTGCTGCCGAAGAGCCTGAGGGCCTTAATGGACTTCCCAGTCTCTCATAGGCTGATTTTTAAACCCAACCCAAAGCAAGTGATGCACCATGAGAGGATCCCTGCACCGAGCCCCGAGCCGAAGGAAAGATCAGCTGCACATGCACTCGAGGTACCTGTTGTCTTTCCTCTGTAGAATATCTTCATGTCCATGATGCCGTTTAATCGCCCGACTAAAATCTCCATTCCAGAGCCGCTGTTTTTGGATGCTCTAAAAATGCTCAGCTGCGACCAGTCGTTCCAGTAGATCTCGTTCTGGAACACAAGCCCCGCTCCTTAGTGCGAGGGGGTCCTCAGAGCATCACCCGCTCGCTCCGGGGAGCCGGATCCAGCGCTCTAAGCGCTCCTCGAGCCCAATCCCCTGCCTAGGACCGCGGACACTGTGTGCACCTCTGTCCACTTGTTAAGAGGTCCCGCATAAATACCTTGAACACGGCAATGGCGTAGGGGTGCGGGAGGCTGTCGAGGATCACGGATCGCTGTTGGCCGTTGAAGTCGACCCTCTCGATCCTGTCCATGTAGGCCTCCGTCCAGTAGATCCAGCGGTCGTCCACGGAGATGCCGTTGGGCCACCGCACGCCCTCGGAAACGATGCAGCCGGCCGACGAGCCGTCCATGTCGCTTCTGTAAACGCCGGGCCGCGAGTCCCCCCAGTCGGTCCAGAACATCAGCCTGGCGAGAGACGGAGAGAGAACGCGAGAATGGTGGAGAAACCGCTCAGCACAAGGAGACAGGTTGTAAAGCAGAGATGAGAACACTTCAGAAGTCCAAAAAAAACAAAAAGAAAGGCAAAACCCTCCTTCGGTTCTCAGATTTGAGCACAGCACAACTCCTCACATCTCACCAACCAGACCAGTTTTACCAGCAGGAAAATTTATCACCAGTGGAAAGGTATGGGAAGAGCGAATGGATTGAAACAGAAAGCAGCTGCCAGTCTTGGACTCCCTCCCCTCTGGCCATGGCGATCTCTTGCTTACCCTTCCCGAGGAACCAGAGCCAGGGCCCTGGGCCGCTCCAGGATCGAGGAGTTGAGGACAGTAAGGCGCAAGTCTCCGTCCGGGTTGGCAACCTGCAGTAGTGACCACAAAAGAGGGTCACTAATGACACACCAGCACTGAGACCTCGCAGCGGCATCCAGATGGATGCACAGAGCAAAGGCAGCTGGTTTAGCCCTGGTGGTTGCAGACATACCTCAATTTTTGGAATCCCGGCGTTGACCCAATAAAGCAGCTGACTGAGGGGTTCAAAGGCCAAAGCCTCCACCGTTTCCAGCCCAGTGCTTACAATTATTTCTTGCCCGGAGCTGCCGTTGAGACAAAGACGCTAAAAAAAAAAAAATAATAAGAAAAATAAACAGGAAACTCTCACAGCCTCGAGGTTAGCAGTCAGGTGAGCCAGGAAGCCTTAACAGGAAGCTCGCAAAGGCAAAATACCTAAAACAAGTGCTCAAATTTCAAAGCCCTTCTGCGCTCACAGCCCCACTGCCCTGCACCTGCGTCCACAGTGCAAGGTGGCAGTGACATAGGTGACAGGCGGCCGGAGCAGGGAGGAAGAGGAGGAATGTTTGGCTAACAACGGCACTGAGCGTTGGTGGAAAACTCACTGGCTTGAGGAGAATGCATGTATTTTCTTGAGAAAAGAATCTGGGGACAGACCTGCTTGAGACAGGTTTATAACACTGGTTGTGTGTGAAGCCCAATCATACAGCAGTGACCCTTATGCTATGGGACATGGTGTGACCACAGTTTCTGCGGGAGGACGAGGCCGCCTGGAGCCGCGGGCTCCCCACGAGCACCCCGCTCACCTGTATGATGTCCAGGGTGACGTCGGCCCAGTACAAGCAGTTGTGCTCGTAGNGACAGGTTTCTAAGACTGCTGGTGTGTGAAGCTGTCGTACGGCAATGACCCTTATGCTATGGGACATGGTGGGACATGGTGTGACACAGTGTGATCGCGGTTTCTGCAGGAGGACGAGGCCGCCCGGAGCCGCGGGCTCCCCACCAGCACCCCGCTCACCTGTATGATGTCCAGGGTGACGTCGGCCCAGTACAAGCAGTTGTGCTCGTAGTCGAAGTCGAGGGCGACGGCGCCGCGCAGCCCGGCCAGGGGCAGCTCCTCGCTGACGCCCGAGGCCAGGTCGTAGCGGTGGATGGAGTAGCGCGTCGCGTACAGGATGAACTCGTTCTCCTCTGCGGGCACGTGAGGCCTTAGCTCGTTCACGGGGTAAACAGCCAAGAGCGGGTATTTCCCCCCGCCGCCCCCACTGCGGGTTTTAGCACCTCTGCACTGGAGCACCTCGGTGCGAGGGAGGCAAAGGGCCTTTGTCTCGACAGGATTAGGTTAATTAGGAAACACTAATAGCCTCCTAGGGTCCCTTGTTCTCCCATGCGCCAGGCAAACACTGCTGCTGTTGTTTGCTGCAGACGGCTGAGAGGGGAGGCAGGGCTGGCAAGAAGAGCTTTGCCTCTTTCTGCTTGCGTTCTGGCAGGGCACAACAAAATACGGGTTTGTTCCTGCAGCTCCCGTGATGGGAGCTTTGCAAGGGCACCTTTCCTGCAGGAAGCGCTCGCGGGTGGTGGCCGCAGCTCTGTTTTGAGGCAGCAGAGCCCCGTGCAGGCTCTGCGGCGGCGGCTCTCGCTCGGCGCAGCGGCATGCTGAGCACGTCGCGGCACGGCCGCACGAGCAGAATGCAGAGAGCACTGCCAGGCAGGGCACGGAACCACTCGGGTGCCTGGGGCATGTGGGGAGGAGGAGGAGGAAGGCGAAGGAGCTGCTGGCGTCCTCCTGGGCCTTGCGGGGCGCACGTGTGTGCCGGCACGGACGGCAATCCAGTCTCCAGGGCCTGTCATTCTACCACATACGGTGGCACCTCTCTGCGGACTGTGCGCACGTGGGTTTCCCTAAGGAGGCCAGGGGATAATGTGCTTTTCCCTTTCTTTTTTTTTGCTAGCCGATGGAGGTATTTCTAACTGGCGCTCTGCAGCTTGTCCCTGGGGAGCCCCCGGGGATGTGCAGCCAGGATGCAATGAACAGAGGCGCCGTGGCCTCCCGCGGGCACTCACCAGCGAGCGGGCAGGGCACCAGCTCCCCTTCCAGGCGCGCTTCGATGTCTCCCCCTGCACACGTGTCCCCGGAGATCTTCCGGTAGCTGCAACACACACAGCGGGCGGCTTAATCCAAGGAAACTGCTAATATAGCATCACGGGCAGCTCGATCACCCGCTGGTTCTTAATTAGAACTAAGCGTTGCAATGCGGTGTGGCTGCGCATGCATTCCCATTAGCTGCCGCTTGTGTTTCTGAACACCAGGAGCATAAATCTCGGGATTCTGGAGGCCAGGTTCCCTTCCCAGGATAACACGTACCCTCGCGTCTTCCTGTAAGTGGAGCCAACGGGGCAGGGTACCGGCGGCTCATACGGTTTTCCAGCAAACTCGGGGTCGGGGACGCAAACTTCTAGTGCTAAGTCCTCGCTCAGTTTAAAGCCAAAGTCACTGCCAAGAGAAGAATGATGTAAGGAGGGATGGGAAAGAAGGGACATATGCACCAAACGAGACTATTTGCTCCCCTCTATTTTTGCAATCAGATTTTAAGCACACAAAGCATCTCAGAAGGTCATTCTCTTATTATCAGCATGGAATTGAATAATATCCTGCAGCCAGGCAGCTTCTTCCACCGAGACGACACAAAAACACTTTGCAAACGAGCGTCCTGGCGACCGGGCAGAATAGGGTAAATGAGGCAGCGCGCGCGGAGCCAGCGCTCGCTGCAGGGCTGGCTTCGAGCCCCGGCTCTCCCCTCGCCCTCCTGTTTCGCTGGGGTGCGCCTCCGTTTTGCCCGGCTTCAGAATGGGTGTTACGGTGCTTTTGTTCTCCAGAAACGGCTCTGGAAAAGGTCACGTCAATCCGACTCTGCAGCCAGTCCAGGGCTTTGCCTCTCAAGCAGAAATTAGCTCCCACCAGCGGCCTGGCCTTGAGCTCGGTCCCTGAAAAGCAGTTCCCGAGGTAACGCCGAGGCTCCGCGTTGGGCTGCCAAAGCGGGGCTGCCCAGCCCTCGCTAAGGGGTAAATTTTAGCAAAACGCTGCAGCAGGAGCAGCTGCCTTGCAGGAGGCAGCAGGAGGCCCCTCTGCATGACGGGAAACCGTCCTGCATCGCCTGGAAGAAGGTGATGGATTCACACTTTGCTCCTCTATAGAACCTTTCAGAGGCTCCCATAGGACTCTGGAGACATTAATTAAGTCTCATGCCCTGTTATTAATGAAAGGATGTTTTCAGTCTGTTTGGTTTCCTCTTCGCTATAAAATCAAGTAGTGGTAAAAAGAGCCAAGTAAATTGGATGTTTGTTCGCTTTGTGCGGCTGGTCACAGATATTTATCTCCGCATTACAGTCCAGACGCAAAGAAATGAATTGGTATTTACCATTCAAAGTCTTCCCTCGTGCAGGAGCAGTTGGAGACCATGACGGGCCTGTCGAAATCTTCCCCGTTGAAACACGTCGCGTGAGGCGTCCTCCTCTTGAAGACGGTTTTATGCCCCAGCAAGCACTCGTTGCCCCGCTCGTCGGAGGGGGACCACAGCTTGTAGTCGTTGTCCGTGCAAGGCACCCCTAGAAACGGCAAAGTGGGTGAGCGGAAGGCTGAGTCAGGCTGCTCTGTGATTAAAATGCTGCTTTGCAACCAGAGCTCAAGCCTGCTATAAAACATGCACGGGCACAGGCATTCAGAAGGGATTTTTGTTGTTATTCCACTTCCTTTTCACCAAATCCCGGTGGCAAGAGCGCAGAGTGCGCAATGCCTTCAGCATTGCCCTCCGTGGGGCTTAGCGGCTGCTAAGGGGACCCGAGGCCTCCGGAGGGCACACGAGGAGGCCTTGGCAGTGTCCGTGGTGGTGCTGTGGTTTTCAGCCGATGCTCGTGCACGTGCAGNGACACGAGGAGGCCTTGGCAGTGTCTGTGGTGGTGCTTGGGGCCAGGCTGCTTTTCAGCCGATGCTCGTGCACGTGCAGCGTGCAAGGCTGGAGCTGGCGGCACGGCCTCGTGTCGCCGAGGGCTCCCCTTACCCAGCACGTCGGTGGTGTTGATCTGCAGGATCAGCCAGCTGTGCCCGTTCTCCTTGTACGAGCCGAAGATGGTGAACACGGTGCTCTTCTCGCCCGGCTCCGTGAGCAGGCCGTACACGAACACCGGCTTCTCCGAGAAGGTGAACGTCTTCCACGTCTCCCCCTCGTTCGTGCTGTACCTGGAGCAGGAGACGGGGACGGCTGCCAAGGGAAGCCCTCGGGCTCGCCAGGGCACGAGCAAAGCGCGGCCGGGTGCCGCCGCGCGGGTGACTTACTTGAGCTGGTCGGTCTCAGTGCCCTGCGCGATGGCCACCAGGATGCCGCCGTGATCGCCCCACGTGTAGTAGTGCGGCCCAGAGAGCGCCTGAGAGGGGAAGGGGAGGCAGGGGAAGAGCAGGAGGGTCAGGATGCCCGAGCAGTGCTCACCCGACGGCAGTGCAGAGAGCCCGTCTGCTCAGGTGCGCCAGGGCGCAGGAACAGCTCCCTGACCCGCGCTCACAGTGCAGGTTGCTCGGGTCGAAACAAGTACCCGCACGCACGGGAGATTGGCGTGTTTATGGGCCACCATCTGTCGTGCAGAGCAGGCGGCCCCACTTCACTAAATATGTAGCCGTGCTTAAGAGCAGCGCTGCACTTTGGACTCTGCTCCTCGCGCGGCGCGTGCTGGCACAAGAGCTGCATGAAAAGCTGTCACGGCTTGAAACCAGGCTCGGTCTCCCCGCTCTAAGTCTTGCCTGCACCACTTCCCGCACGAGCTTCCGGGACCGCTGCCTTCCTAAGGCTTCAGCGCTGTTTTGGTTTTCAGTTTTTTTCAGAGACCGAGCGATAACCGGGGCTGAGGCGAGCAGAAAGCACTGCCGGGGCCGGCCTGCACCTCCACACGCTCTGCGCAAACCCGTATCTCACAGGGCCTCCTGCTCGAGCGGAGACCACCGACCCGCCGTCACCTTCCCTCTCCTCCCGGGCTCAGCAGCGCTGGAACCAGAAACCACAGCCGCGCTCGCCTCCGCTACGAGTACACGCCGCGGCGCGGGGGGACGTTCCTACAAAGGGCACCGTGTATTGGGTTTCTTCCCTTTGCCTTTCGAGACCGTGCAAGCGATCCGGAGGCCAGCGAGCCTCCCAGGCTGCTCTCGGCAGCTGCTTGCCAAAAAACGACGAGGAGAAAGCTGTGTTACTGCTGCACAGCTGAAAAATGACAGTGCCGGGTCGTTCCGCGCCTCCGCTCCGTGCACACAGAGGCTGAGTAACGCGGGAGCTCAGGGCTCCCGCTGTAGGGCCGCTCTTCCTCCGTGTTTTAATTGCACTTTTACCGAAATCTGCCCATGGAGGTTTGAGCGCGAGAGTCTGCACTTTGTGGGCCTCCTTCCTGCTGAGCACGCTCTGTCTTGGCGCGATCGCCCAGACCCATGGCACTTACGGGGGGGAAAAGGTGGCCGATGAATTCTTAGGATTAAATAGCTTACAGATGTCCAAATACCATATTCCTCTCGCCTCCAACTGCACAGGCAGCTCACAAGTACCACCACAGCTCAGAACACCCACTCGGTAAACAGCGCCGAGCTCCCCAAACCCAGCACAACATCTCGCTGCTCTGGAAGAACCTCGAGTCTTTCCAGGCACCCCGGGAAATCCCCGGCAGAAGCGCAGGCGAGCGGCTCACCTCTCTCCATCGCGCCCCCGCGCTGCTCGAGACGTACACGTTGGTCTTCCTGGCCATGTTCTTGCCAATGGAGCCTAAGGGAATGAGGGAAAACGCTGCCCGTGAGGTATACAAAGCCACTGCTTTAAATGGAGCCAGCTACCTCTAAACTATTTTTCCCGGTGAGTAAAATGACAGTGATTGAGGAGCTGATTTTTCATAGTATAAACCCATTCCTGCTTATTTTAAAGACCACTACAGGTTTTAAAAGCAGCTGGGGAGAAATATGTGGCTGTAAACATGATAAAACAAGATGTGCCGTCCGTTTTGCAAATGGCCCATGAATTGTCTTAACTTCTGTGCTTGCAGGAGACCCCCCTGCCCGGAGAGCAGCAGGGAAAGGGACAGAGCGGAGCTGCCGCGTACCGGTGGCGATGATGAGCCCGGGCGCCGACTCCTTGGAGAGGATGGGCATCCTGCGCAGCTGGAAGTTGAGCAGCTGGCTCAGCCGCTGCGCCAGGTGCAGCGAGCAGCCCTGCGCCGCCTGCGAGAGCCAAGCGCGCGGGCGTTACAGCGGCTCCGCACCGTGTCCCGCGCCGCGGTGCCGCCGCGCCGCCCGCGCTACCTCGCAGCTGATGTCCTCGCCGTAGCGCGTGCGCGCCGGCGGCCGCAGCAGCTCCCACGTGCCGCCCTTGTCGAAGGTGATGACGGAGCGCATGTTCTCCTCGCTGAGCGAGCCGTTGAGCAGCGTCGCGATGTAGACGCCCCGCACGCCCTCCACGCGGTGGAAGTCGGCAAAGGGCTCCGTGGCGAAGTACCTGCAGGGACACGCGCAGGCGGTGCCGTCAGCCCCAGCCCTCCACGGGTGCTGGATTGAGGGAGCGCTTGGGTAGACACAGCAGAAAGCTCCACGCAGCAGACTTTGCCCAATACTCTTCGTTCCCCCCGCCAGTTATACTGTAGAGGGGACAACGCGAACTCCACAGCCCTAGCGCACGTCAGCACATCCACCGTTACCTGACCAAGGTGTCGCTGCCTGCGCCCCCGGGGCTGTAGTAGAGGATGTTCTCCAAAGACAGCGAGAACTTGAGGCCTTCCGCCTCCGAGATGTACAGGTTGGTGCGGTTGTTGTCGTGGCTGACGCACACAAACACCTGGTCCTCGGAGGCGTCCGCGATGTAATACTCCTTTGGGACACAAATGACAGATGGGCAGGCTTTGGATGCAGCCGTCTGCAAGCAGGGTTTGCCTATTGGTTGATTTAGCATTTCTCTAGGTAGCTAAAATTCCTCTTGCTGCCCTTTCCATCCCCTGCCTCCCTGCCAAACACCAAGCACGTCACTTCGGCTTTCCTCCATCCCCGACTGAGGAGCATCGGAGACTCGTGGAGCCAGAGCATGCTCAGGGACCCGGCGTCCCATCACCTGAATAAAGTTACCTTTGCTTAAACTTTGTGATTCACTTTGTGATTCACTTGAATAAAGTCACCTCTGTTAAACTGCAAGGTTGTGTTTGCATCTGCTTTCACTGTCGCGAAGGGACCATAACCCTGTACCGCGGGGTGGGTAAAACAGGGGTCCTTGCGCACCCCTGCTCGTGGCATCTGGTGCAGCGCAGAAGTGCCCCCTGCGTGCGAGGGCATCCTCGGCCAAGGACGAGGTCCCCTGGGAAGGCGCCGCTTACCTTAATGGGATGCTTGGTGACGAACTGGGCCAGCCGCATGGGCCTGCGGTTGAAGGACACCCAGAGCTGCACGGAGGCCGGCTGCGAGCTGCCGGACAGGCGCTGCGGGGGAGCAGAGCGGAGCGTGAGGGACACGGTCAGCCCCAAACTGCACCAGCTTCCCCCAGCAGCCGAAACGCAGCCAGGGGAAAGCCCGTCAGCCACACGG